>VZRS01001824.1:177746-281558 GCA_013398055.1 Ifrita kowaldi
AGAGTTTATTTTTTGAGAGGGCATTTAATGTCCCTGCCTGTCATGATAGATGGAAGCCTATGAAATTTGGAAACTAGATGAACACAAAGATTTCACGATGTACAGAAGTGGAGTCTGAGTGTTTCTTTTCATTGTGTGATTTGTACTCAGGTCTCTTTTCTCAGTTGTAGTTGGGGGTGGGGGGGGCAGAATTTATCCAGGAATTTTACTTCCATAATTTAAACAGTTTCAGAACAGTGGTTATGCCAAAGCTGTGACCTGAGGTCAAGTCTTAATTTTCAAACAAGCAAAACCCCGGGACCTTTTGCTGCCTACCCCACTGAATATGTACGCCTGACTGCTGGAACTTAAATGCTAACGGAGTGTCAGCTCTTCCCAGACAGCTTTATTTCATGTTTATGTGCAAGGTGAATAATGGCACGTGCAGAAATGCTGGAGCTTACTAGCTGAGAATCAGAAAGGAGCAGGTTTGAAAACTGTCACACTGCTGATTGTGCGATCACTACTGTGAGGTAGCAGAGTAAAGGCAAACCAGTTTAGTTTAAATCTTTGTCAAAGAACTGTAGAATTGTTTAGAGTGTAAAAGACCCCTAAGACTGAGTCCAGCTCAATCTGTTAAGTCAGCACTGCCAAGGTCACCACAAAACCATGTCTCAAAGTGCCACATCAACACATCTTTTAAATACTTCCAGGGATGGTGACTCCAGCATTTTCCTGGGCAGCCTGATCCCTCACATTAGCCATTGACTCACATCTCTAGTATGTATATGCAAGATTTTTTTTGTGTCCTCATTTTTAAATTATATGAGTGCGATTCACAGAATTGCATAGATCCATCCTTGTTTCAGTGCATTTTCAGAATGCCAATCAGTTTGCTTTGGGAGCAGAGCTAGGTCAGAAATAGATACTTTTGAGATCACCACCCCAGGCATTTTCACATAAAGCCTGAGGAATCTACAACTTGGTCAACTTAATATTGTAGAAGCATTATCAGTAATCTTCTTCCTATCTGTGATTCTGAACTCTACATCATTACTTTGATATTTCATGCTCTCTAATCCATTAACATTTAGGATATGTAATAGGGGCCAACACTCCTACAAGCACAAGGAATTCAGCAAGATTACAGGATTGGCTTTTCCAATGTAAATTTTAAAAAGATTCAATGAAATCTGAGGTGCTACATGATATACCTGTGGGGTTTTTTAATTGGTGGAGGCAACTTAAAAGTGAAACAACTTGGTATTTTCAGAAAGGCTTGCTATATTGCCAGTTTTTTAAGAAGAATGAGAGACTTCTTAAACATTGGTGAAAATTTAGAAATTCTTTCTTGTTTGACAGCTAGGACTATATATGTTTAAGATCAGAATGCTTTTCAAGTTTGCAACAAAATTGCAATATAAACTTACTGTAAAGCAATTTTCCTATTATACAGAAGTATCAAGAAAAGACAAGGTTAGTCTGAGTAGTGTACAAATGCTTTCTGGAAAAAATGGTTTTTTTTAAGGACTCGAAAAATTACCATTGTGGGTTTTGGAATGTAATTGTTCTGTAGTATGCGATTCTGTGTTATTTGAAAATATTTTGGTTCTCTGGTTAAATATTGGTTCTATTTATTATTTCAACATTTTATAAATATTTTGTTGTCTCTGGGGTCTTTCCATGCATTTTATCAGCTGAATAAATGAAGTAATTCACAAACCAAATGCCTCTTGCTCTCGATGGCTTTAGGGGACCTTGTCATTCCCCGTAGCCTTTCCTCAGGCCCAGCTGTGTGGCTCTGAAATCACTCGGCTGGTAATTAGGTATTTATCAGATTGTTTCTGAAAAGGGATGAGACAGTTATCTGACACAATTATCTTTGAAAATTGAATCCCTCTTTTCTGGTGCTGCTGAGGACATTCAAAGATACTGTGAATGTTTAAAGCTTAATGCCTTTGAAAAACCCTTGCTTTTCTACATCAGGTATAACAGAGGAGTCAAAACCCAGTTAAAGGAGTGATTTGGGGTGGGATTTTTTAACCTTTCAGACACTGGATTTTCTTTCTATCAAATGCTGTTTCTTTTCCAACGTGACTATACTTGGAAACACTTTTGACAACAACCACTTCTTCAAATATGCAGTACTTTAATGGTGTTTGAAAACTGTCAATATTTCTTACAAATCAAGAAATTACTAATTACATCAAGGCATTACTAATTTATTTTTTCCTGTTAAAAAAGGGATGAGCATATAGTTCTAGAAAACACAGTTCCCAAGCACTGTCTCGAAAGTCTTGGCAACTGAGGCATGAGACTTTTATTTAATTTGCCGAAGAACAAAAGGAGATAGTGCATCAGTAGCATAAGGTATGAGTGGTTTTGCTTTATTTAGACCAATCCTTAGTTGTGCACAAAATTTTTAAACATTTTGCCAGGTTTTAAATTTTTTTCTGATGGAAAACACGGGTCCCGTTACACTGTTACTGAATTTCTCATACAATTAGATTATTTCCGAAACATAGCCTTTCTTTCAAGTAGTTCAAACCTCCTTGAAAGAACCTATTTAAGTTTGAACTGGAGATACTTAATTCTTGTACCACTTATGTGCAAAAGGAGTTTGTAGAATGGAGAGGTGGAATTATCTGATGTAATAATTAATCTGATGTAATAATTATCTGAGTAGAGCAGCACTTTCTTTCTTCCCGACATTCACAAGCAGGAGACTTCTGAACTGAGAAACTTCCAGGCTTGAGAAATGAGGAGAAAAATATTTCATTTCATACATGTTGCTTTCTTCTGAGTAGGTATAAACTAGTATGTGATGTTTGGCAGTCTTGTGATTTGGGCTCAGAATCATGTAGAAGTTTTACTTCTTGGTTGTTGAATCACAGTTGGGAAAGGAAAAATCTCACTATAACAAGGCAAAGCATTTAAAAGATAGCAATCTTATAGATAATTCATTAATTTTATAATTTTTATTCTTGTGACTATCTGCAATTTCTTTGAAGATACCTTGCCTCAGTTAGTGATCCAGCTACTAACCAGGATTTGTTGGCTTTTTCTTTGCCCTCCCCGCTTTATACTTTGTGTGTGGTACCACATCCAAATCCAGTCTGAATTCCATTCATTTTCTCATAGCGTTTTCTGTGGTGCTGTTAGTTACTACAGGATTTGTTTCCCATTTGCTTGCTCACCCTTATTAATAGACAGCTCCCAATTATGCAGAAAGGGACACCCAGGGTTGATTACAGGTGATAAAATTTTGAAAAATATTAAACTGCATTAAAAACCACCCCAAAGAGCTGTTTCAAAAGTTTTGTGTTTTTACAGCTGCATAGAGCAAGTCAGCTGAAGCTCCTTTTGATGGTAATTCTGGTCCTTTGGCAGGCTTATTTTAATTATAGAGAAATTCCCTGTTCTCTGAGCATGAATTATGTGAGGCTGCCTGGTAACTGTTGGGAAGAACAACCCGAAGTGGCACCTTCCTCTAGGTTTGAAGCACAAATAAATTATATCAGATTAAAGATCGCTAAAGCTACATCACATTTTCCTCTCACACAGGCGCTTATGCATCCACACAGACTATCCTCTACTGTAAAACTCTTAGTTAAGACCCTGATGTCTTTCCCTCTCACTCTCTTGAATAGCTTATTGAGAGTGATGACACACACATCTTCACTTCTCTCTCTTCCCCCAGCTTTTAGCTATATCAGCAGTTTCCACCAAAAAAAAAAGGCTAATTAGCAGAATGAAATCACTTTTTGGATTTGAGGAATGTTTTGTTCAGTGAATTCACTGGTGACTGTTACCAATTACCTTTTGGCCTCTGATTGCTCCCCTGAGAGTGACTGAATATAAAATAGAGAACAAAATCTGCAATAGTGAGGGTCTGTGCAAAATAATAGTCTGCAAGTTAGAATTGATTTTTGCATTCCAGGGGAATAATCAACTTGAACACAACTATCACAGTGATGACAGGCCATAGATTACAATGCTGCATAGCATATTTAAGCATTCATCTATCTGCTTGTTCTCTTTCCCGGTGGGATCATAAGGTTATTCCCCTAAAAATGTCACCACAAACCTCCTCAACTTTCTATTTATTGACTGTGAATTGAGGTCTTTTCACAGGATAAGCGATTTTTCTTGTATTTATGTTATTTTTTTTAATTTTTTTTCCCTTTAAGACCTAAAAGGCATCCCCAGCAGGCTATCTTCAGTCTGCCCCTGCTCCAGGACCATTTGATGCTGACAGCTTTTCTAGTTACCCTGCACTACAACTCCTGAGAATTTTGTGACCAGTTTTCAGTGAGAAATGTTATAAAGTGTCCTGTCTGTGCAGGACGCTTTATAACATCCTGTCTCCCAAAACAGAATATGGGTTGCTGATTTTGGTGCAATGCTCCCTAAGCCCGGAAGCAGGATAATCACAGATGAGGCAGGGAAGTGATAATTTAGTTTCTCTGGACTGTGTCTTTTCAGGTTTTGTACATCAGGATGGAGTCTTCATATTTATCTGGGCTACCTATTCCACTGTGCATTCACCCTTGCAGTAGAGAAGATTTTTTCTTATATCTAAGTGGAATCTCTGTGTTTCTCTGTTTCCATTTCTGCTTTTGGGACTTTCAACGGCCACCACTGCCAAGAGCTTGGCGTGTTCTTTTTCATTCCATCACAGCAAAGATTTATCCACACGGATCAGATTCCCCTGATCTTCCCTGACTGAGCAGTTCCAGCCTCTCTCCAAATGACAGATGCTCCTAACTCTTAAACATTTTGTGCCCCTCTGCTGAATTTGCTCTGCTCTCAGTCTTGTGCTGGGGAGACCAATGCAGGTATGGCCTCACCTCTGCTTAGGAGAGGGAGAAGGACCCCCTCCTCCTACCTGCTGTCAGCACTTTCCCAGAGTAGTCCAGGATACCTTTGGCCTTCTTTACTGCAAGAACACATTGCTACTCAACTTTTTGTCCTAGAAGTAGGAGCACTGAGTCCTTCTTGGCAGAGTTGCTTTCCAGCCAGTTGCCCTCTAGGGTATGCTAGTGCCTTGGATTATTTCTCACCATGTGCAGGATTTGGGATTCCCCTTTGAGATTCATGAGAAGTTCCAACCTGCAGCGGTCCCTCTGTTTAGTGGTACAACCATCCTCCACTCCTGCCAGTTTTATGTCACCTGCAGACTTGCTGAGGGTGTCCTCAGTCTTACTGTCCAGGTAACTGGTAAAGATGTTACACAGTGTTGGACCCAGTAGCAATGCCTGGGATGTACTGCAAGGGACTGGATGTGCAGCTGGACTTTGTGATGCGGATAACAATCCTTTAAACCTGACAGTTCAGGCAGTTTTCAGTCCACCTCACTCTCTGCTGATCTCTAGTTCGTACCTCATCAGCTTCTTTATGAGGATCTCACGGAAAGAAGTGTCAAAGACCTTCTTATAATCAAGATGAACAATACCCACTGGTCTCCCTTTGTCTACCAAGCCAATCCTCTCATCGCAGCAGGCTTTCAGGTTGGTTAAACAGGGTTTTCCCTTTATAACCATGCTGATTACTGATCATCTTCTCATCCTTCCATGCATATGGAGATGGTCCCCCGAATGGGTTCATCCCTCACCTTCTCAGGGTTTGAGATGAGGCTAACAGACCTGCTCTTCCCTGAATCCTTCATCCTGAAGATAGTGGCAATACCTGCTTTCTTCCAGTTCTCAGGAGTCTTTCCTGTGCATCTGTCAGGTCCCAGGAATTGGTGTGTGTGTGTCCAGCTGGTTTAAATGCTTCCTAACCTGATCAACTTCCACTGAGAGCAAATATTCCTTAGTTCAGACTTCTCTTCCGGTTCTAGGGCTCTGGGATTGCTGAAGGCTGGTCTCTCCAACAAAAACTGAGATAAAAGAAGGTGCCAAATACCTCAGTCTTTTTCATGTTCTTTATCTCCAGGTCCCTCACCTCATCTCCCTGGTCTTTTTTTTTGCTGTTTATGTATTTGTAGGAGTCCCTCTCGCTGCCCTTCATATACCTTGTCAGACTGCCTTCCAGGTGGGCTTTGTTTTCCCTGCATGCTCAGACACTGACTATGTGGCTCCTGACAGAGCAGGCAGCAAAGACAGAGAGCAGGAAGCACTTGGTAACCTAATTTGAGTCCTTGAGAGAGACCAGCATTCTGGGGGTCAGGCAGGGGCAGAAGCCTGCAGAGCACTGTCACTTTTCTCCAGTGTTCTCAATTCCTGCCTGAAGACCAAGTTAAAACCCCCGTGCAGTAGTTTTTTCCATTTTGTTTAGTCTGTACATTGAGCTGATTTTTGCTTAGTGCCAGCCAATAAGGAATGGATAGCAACTCCTCTTTGCTGCTGCAGGGCAGTGGCAGTGTGAATGGCAGTGGTGGTGGGGAGAACACGACACACCGACTGGGGAATCTAGAGTCTTTGGGAATCCCTTAGAATTGATTGCTTGGGAAGGTTGTTTCTATTCTGAGTCTGTTGTGATAAGCATCAACCCCTTCAAGGGAAGAGCCCTACCTGATTTTTTTTTTTGTGTGTGTGTGTCACATACATATGTGTGTTTCTGAAAAAAAAACCAGATGGAATTACTTCTAAATGTACCTGAAGAATCATTTAACAAACCTAGACACAGATAATACAATCCGTGGGATAATTTTTTTTTCATTCTATTTACACTCCTTAACACTCCACTTCATGTTCCATACCTTTCATTGCACATTTACGTTACATTATAAATGTATTGCTGCCTTACACAGAAATCCTGTTCTGCTGCTCTCTGTCTCACCGACATACTCCTCTTTGAGGAAAGCTTCTTTGTTCAAGTTGTCCTTTAAACAACATTAACCTCAGTTTGTATGGTCAGACGTGAAGGAAACATTAGAGATGAGCAGAACTTCTGGTGGAAAAATTGTTTGTGAGACCAAGACTGGTGGCAGAAAAACTTCCTTTTGTCATGTGTTTGGCTCGTCACACTGTACAAGGGGATGAGCATGGACACAGCTTCTTTTTTATTTGAATTATAGTAGGTAAACTATTCCTGTGGTACTGCTTAGGCAGTAAATATACCATACAGAAATCAAGTCAAGGCTGAGACTGTTTTACATATAAGTTTGTCATCTGCCAGCTTAGAAAAGTAAATTGAGCACATTCAATACATTACTATCATTAACAACAATAAATATTTTACTCTTGGGTTTCTCACTGCGTTAAAACAGACCAAACAAACCACAGCTAAAAGTAAGTAAAGTGCAAATCTTGCATCATAATTGTTAAAACTAAATGTTAGCAACTGCTTCTAAAAAAGCGAATGTTTGGGAATACTAAAGGATTAAATAAGGTGAGCTTCATGAATGTCTGCTGAAACTGCCACTGAAAGGATCACGGTTCAGATCCATAGAAGTGTTATACTGATAACTATTCTGGTTTAAATAGATTTACGTTTTTGAGCTGCTTTGATCTTAGTGGAGTAGATATACTTTATAACAGAAAAGGAGCTAACCAGACTTTTTCCCCTACTTCATCAAATCCCTATCATTTTTGGTCCTAAATGGACACAGTTGAGACAATGTATGGTAGTACTTCTCTCTCATCCTCCTGGAAATTTAAATAAATTTAGTTTAACATAGATAGGATGTTTAAAATAGTGGAGGGAAGTTCATGATTTCAGTGATCTGTAACTGTACTGATGGTAATGCACAGGAGGAATAAGTTCAGGAGAAGTGTCGGTCTAAACAGAGATGACCAGATTATCAGAGGTGATAACCGGGTGTCTGACAAATAGGCATGGCAATTGAAAGTATGGGAAGGACCATCTCCTACCAGCAGGCCTAACAATGCATGACAAGCTTTAAAAAATTTCACTTCCAAAAATAGTTAATCTTGCTTCAAAAGGAAGATTTTCAATTTTTTTTGATCCATTCAGTGAAATTTTGCCAGTCCACTCCTAAATGGTTGGGTACACGGCAAATGAAAATTCTATCTCCTTCTGTAGATAAGCAATCTTCTTTAGCATAATATTTACCAAAGTGCACAGATTTTATAAGGGGAAGTTATTTTTACAAGTTAGAATCTTAATCCCCTGACTTTTGTGTCCATTCCTTCTACTCAAGAGACTGTGAAAATCTAGTCTTAGTAAGCTGGTTACATAAGAGAAGCACCAATAGTTATGAAATTCTTTTAAGAACCCCAAAGACATGAAAATAGAACCAGCATTGTTTTTGATCTTGTCTGTGTCTTTGCTTCTGCACTGGCCATAGTGATGAATAACACTAGACTTTGGAAGTGGAAGAGAATAATTGATTAGACCTTTCCTCTGCATTTACCATAGTACTTCTTTCCCCTCTGGGCTTGTGCGGTTTAATTTGCCATTGATTCTTTAATGATTACAATGTCATAGAGAAGCCAGTGTTTATCTTCATTGTGCACTCTGGACAAGGCATTGGATCTGAATCTTTTCTTGCACATTCTGATGTAGGTCTGTGGTCATTTCACACAGAGTGAGGTGAGGTCTCAGGCCAGCTGAAGTGACTGTGCTGAGAGCATGCCTTGCCTGTCACTGGCAGCACCTAATTAGTGCCAGTCCTTATTCTGCAGTATTAGTTTTGTGGGTCAGACACTGAAAGACTAATTGCAGAGAATTGCATCTGAGTCCCTTTGGCTGCAGTATATTTCTGGGTGTTTCTTCCATTGTAGTGTAATGCAAGGATTGTGGCACTGTGGCAGTAGATGATGAAAAGAAAGGTCCTATTTCTGTTTTGCTGCACTCAGCTTCTATCTGAAAACCATTCTGATGACAACTCTTTCTACTTTATCTTTCCTGTGATCAGGGCTACTCTTTCAGAAGCTCTGTGGCCCAAATAAAGAAAATTAGTCTCCCATTCAAGATCCTTTTCAAGGAATTCCTGCAGGAATTGTTTTTAAGCTGTAGGTTAAAAACCTTTATTTTCATATCAAAATGATTTGGCTTCATGAAAGATATCTTCACTGAAATTTTCTGTAAGAATAATATTTTTAATAACATTCAGATAATTTCGGGTTTTAGAAGGAAATATATTTCAAACGTAAGCTCACAGGCAGAACAAGAGGGTGGAAAAACTTTTAACTAAACAGCAAAGCATTCATGGTCACAGCTCCCTGTGGAGCTCTGTCACATGCAGGGATTAAAAAGATGTCATAATCCACCAGTTAAGTAAATGCAAGAGAGAGGTATGGAAAGAGAAAATGTTGGATTCGTGCATGACAGAGCTTCACAGAGAAGGTGAGTGCCCTAATGTATGTTCCTGGGATTCATCTCCCCCCTGCAATTTTATGGCTGGGGTGAGCTGACCTTGGCTAAAGAGCAAAATTTATTTCTGATTAAGACAGAGTTGGATGGTAAGAAAAAAAAGACAAAAATTAAAACTTTACCTCTTCCACCCTTCCTGTTTTTCCTAGGATCAACTCCAGCCCTTCATCCTCAACTACTCTGCTACCCCACCTTTCCCTGGAGTGGTGCAGGGGGATGGGGAATGGGAGATCATGGTTGGTGCGTAAGAGCTCCTCTATGCCTCCTACTTCCTCCTAACACTTTCCCTCTGCTCCAGAGTAGTTACTTCCCATGGGCTGCAATCCTTCAGGATAACCCTGTTCCTGCATGGACTGCAGCTTTCTCCAGGGAGCATTCACCTGGGCCCCTCCATGGGCTGCAGTATGTATACCTGCTCTCCAGCATAGTCCTCTCCATGGCACCCACGGGAATCTGTTCAGGCACCTGGAGCACCTCTTCTCTGTCCTCCTGCCTTCACCTCAGTGCTCCTTTACCTCACATTATAATGGAAAAAGTAAATCTTGATGTGAAAGTGTTTTTTTCGGGGGTTTTGTTTGATGAAGCAAGATCAAAGGGCTGCCTCCTCAGCTTTGTGTTAGAAGCAACATTCAGTCTTGTGTTCGCAGCAGAAAGTAAAGGCAAAGAAACCAAGGGAATCTGAAACCAAAGTAGTAAATAGTTTTACAGAGTAAACCTGTATTACTGAGCAGAGAAAGAGATGGATTTTCTAAGGGCCTGAGCTTGCAAATCCTTATTTCAGTCTTGGAGCCATACTACGAATAGCATTTAGAGCAGCATGTAACACCTTGGCCATTAATTGCTGTTAACTCTGCCATTAAGAGCTGTCAAGGGTGTTTGCAACAGAAGAGCAGCCATACAAATGATAGGGGAAATTAAAAGAATGGGAATGGAAGGAACTTGGAGTTTTTGTGTGCACTCTGGCTGAAATGAGAAAAAAAGAAGTAAAATATTTTGTAGCATACAGGTAACTGTAATAGGAAATGGAGTGCTATTGTTTCTAGGTGCTAAGATAATAGAAGCACCGGTAAAACACAAAAAGAAAATTTAAAATGCAACACGTGTAAGAGATTGAATCTGTTCACATTACACTTATTTATGCATTTTTGAACATCCAAAGGTGTCAGGTGGCACTGAATGCTCCCAGTAATCATGCAACTCTTCAATCTGTAGTCATTAAATATGTATTAGGTTTACAGATGAAACTCCCCTGTCCCAACAGATTGAACAAGTGACTGGTGTCACTATAGTTTTCTTCACTATTATGATTATGTCTGCTGGCATTTAGGTAATGTAGGAGTCATAATCAAAACTGGTCATCCCTGAGTATGCATTAGCTACTAGGAGGGCAAGGAGTGGCAAATAAGAAGTGCAGTTGTAAAGTTATCAAGGTATAACAGTTATTTATTGCTGGAGTAGATTTTGATGTGTCAATGTAAATCAGATTTACAGTTGTTTGATGGTCTCTAGTTGTTGGTTAGGGTCAGGCAATTTGGCACACCTCATAACTTGTCAGACACTTAAAATAGAATCTCTTTTCATCATCAAGAGCTTGACACGAACCCCACGTACTGTGGAATATATGGAATATTACATTCACATGCATTTGGGTTTGTATTGAGAGAAACGCCCTTTAAAAAAACAAAACACTCAAAGAACCTCCCCCAAAACAAAATGGTAAATCAGATTTCAGATTGTGTTTATTTAATTATCTAGAAAACATCTTACTGCTCTTAGAAACCTACTGAAATAATCCAAAAAATGTATTTTAGAAAGCTTTAGAGGAAAGGCATTTTGAGCAGGCTGAAAACAAGGCCCAGAGGCTGTGGGGTCTCCCTCTCTGGGGACATTCCAAACCCACCTGGATGCGTTCCTGTGTAACCTGCTCCAGGTCACCCTCTTTGGCAGGGGAGTTGGACTGGATGATCTCCAGAGGTCCCTTCCAACCCTAACAATTCTGTGATTTCTGGAGAGTTCTGTACTAAACACTAAACATAGGTGAAGAATAAACAAATCAGTAGGATGAGCAGAGATGACTTTTAAGCACTAGTAGAGCTGTGAATGCTTTTTAATCTACAGATGTGGTGGTCAAAAAGATGAGTCTAAAAGTCATATTTTTGTTACAAGCATTTTGATTTTTGGGCTTTTTTTTAAATTCAAGATATTGTCTTCCTTCATAAGATTCCATTTTCCTGTCAGTCAGATGAAAATTTTCCACCCTTAGGAACAGTGAAACTCACCAGAAGGTTGTCTTAACTCTTCAAGTTATTGCTGGGTGAAATTATCCCTAATCCTCCTTCAGCAAAACATAATTTCAAAAGAGGACTAAAGTAAAGTTTTGACCCTGCTTTCATAGTAAGTTGAGTAGCTTTAACAGTGTTTTCAACTTATGCAAGGGTTTAAGTATTTCCTTGCACTGAGACGGATTAAACGTGCCCTTAATTATCTTGCTGAAGTGAGCAATTTCTTTAATAACTTAACCAAACAACATGCAGCATTTTAAAATACATGTGTACACTATGGGGATCCTCATGTCTCTCTTTAAAACATCTGGTTTGGGGTTGTCTGCTCTGCAAGCACAGTTAATATTCTGGTTGTGGTTTTCAACTGCCTAAGTGTTAGATAATTTAACATTATTTTAATGGCTAAAGCTGTATTGAAACCAGCATTCTTCATAGAATTACTCTGGACAAAAACATTTTGGAAGTACCTCAATTTATCTTTAATTCTTTTGTTCTTATTTCCACTGTGTCTTGCAGGTGACATTTACGTTAGCGCTGCCGAGCTGGTGTAATGCAAGGAGGGACACATCATGAAATGGAAACATTATCCTTTTCTGGCTGTAGTAGCTGTATTCAGCCTTTCCAGATGCCATCAGTTACTGGGTCAGCTCATTCCAGGTAGGTACCTTTTCTTTCAACATAAATGCTCGTGGTTTTATGCTGTCCATTTGAGCATGTGCATGAATATACCTGATGCTCTCTCTGGGTGTTAAAACGTGTGTCTATGTGTGGAGTTAAGAAAGTTGTGAGCGTATCTGCATGTGCAACACACAGAATTTGATAATTTGTGTTGTCTGTGCTGCAGTGCTTGGGTTTTTTGACTGTAAAGGGGAATGTAGAAAAGGAGTGGTGTAAAAATATGAGAAGATTAAGGTGGCCATTAAAGCATTCCTTTGATTAGCACTGTTGGTGGGGGGAAGGTACAGAGTGCAGAAACAGATTTGAATATCAAAGAGAATTGGAAATCTATAGAGAACCTTCCTGATGAAGGAGCAAAATAGCATCGGGGAAGTGCTGAGATGCAGTGTTTCAGGGAGGCCCTAGAGATCAGGGGTTGTCCTGGTGCTTGTGTATGGCAATTCTTGCTAGTGCAGAGAGGAGTAGTGTGTATAAAAATGGCAACATACTCTTCAACTTTATAAAGAAGGTGGTGGTAAAATAGAGAGCCTCTATCACTTCAACAAATAGTGGATTGTTGTACTAGTAACATAAAGGAAACAAAATGTGTTTTGTTGTATTGGGTTTTTTTTTTAAGAATAAATCTGTAAAAGCAACTTCCAAGTAATTCTGAATAATTTTCAATATTTGTAAAGAAAAATCCGAACAAACTTTGATCAGTACTGCTAATGATGTACAACCTTTCAGGAAAACACAATAACTGTGTAGAAAAAAGTGACATGCTGGTTTTTACTGGTTGCTTTTTCTGCTTTGAATCTGAATAATAATTTAGAAGACTTAACTGGCTGAATTTGTAAGTTGAATACATTGTACATGAGAATTTTATGGCTATATAATTCTTTTCCCTATGTCTCTGGGCAGTTAGCTCAAATATAGACTACTGAATGAAAAGAGAAAGGAAAAAGATTTCCTCAAGGATTTGTTCGCCTGTACTGAATGGTGGTTCACAGAAAATAAAATAAGGAAATAAATTGTTATTTTTTCCCCCGGTTTTGTTGATTTCAAATGCAGAAAGACTCCAGAATAAAGGAAGATGTAAGTTAAAATTATCATTTTAAAAGTTTGACCTCAGACTTCAAACATAATCTCAAAGCAATTTACCTGTCACAAAGACATCTACTGCTCATTTTAAAAGGAATGCCTGCAGATCCAAATGTATTTGCATGATAGCTACCTCCATCCACTTGCATTGCTTTCAATTTAGTCATAGTTTTGTAGTCCATACTAAAAGGACAGTTTTCATTGTATTACTTTTTCCATCAAATTAGTTTCAGAATAAAATCACAGGTGGCATTTTGATTTTTGTCCCTGCTTTGTAATTTTCATCACAGACCTCAGACTTGAACCAAGAGATTACTGTACTTGGCCAGACATCAGCTTGCTGAGCCTTGCTGGCAGGGTGCCAGGAGTGTGATTATCACAAAAGATCAAATAAAGAAGGATTATTTTTTTTCCTTTAAGCAGTTCATCCCATTCATTTTGCTCTTTTCGTGTCTATTCCTTACATACGCATGTCTCTTTTAATTTTTTTTCACTGTACAGAAAGAGAGAGAACTGTGAAAAATACCAAACTTTTTCCTTAATTTAATGGGGGAGGAAAGAAATAATGGTTCTTTAGAATTCTGTTGTAGCCATAAAAAAAAAAAAATCAATACAGCAATAGGTAACAGTTTTCCTGAGGATTGCTAAAAGCAGCTGAAATATGTCATCATAGTACTAATAAATTGTGATATTTTATTTCAATAAAAACCATGCTTTTAAAATTACAAATTAAATTGAATTCTTTTTAGATCATGTTATTAGAGACCTCTAAAAAACAAAATGTTATGATTTCAAACTCTCCAATTCTACCTTACCTAAGATTGAAATTGTTCCAGCCTTTGTGATGACATAGTTTGTCATATGAAATTAAAGCTATCAGAAATGTGTTGGAGCTTACCCTCAGATCTGGAATACTCAGCTTCAGTAAAATGTGATGAATTTTAATGGTGGTCTTATAACTTTGAAATAATTGTTGTAGTTTTTTGCTGAATCTTTTCATATATTCTTGTTGAGGCTCACTCTTTTTGCATACGGGGTCCACAGGGAAGCACTGTCTCCCCCCTTTATTAAAATCGCGGCTGAGCTTTTCATCTCGTGTCATTACATCTTACCTCTAATTCACATATAAAATACACTCACAATTCCACTATGGCTGTCTCCTGAGGCATAAAGTATCTCTGCCTTGGCACATCTTTATTTAATCAGGGATTGAACATTATCTGGGAAAGATGTGATTTTTTTTTTCCTTGCTAGTTGCTCTGCATATTTAAAAGCTGAAAAACTTAATAGCTGATTTTAAAGTGCACTGATCTAAGAAAACATGGCATTAACTAATGCCATATTATGTTTAGATGCATATGTTGAGTTCTGTGTTTTCAGTTAAGTCTTTAAAGTGTTTTAAAGTCACCAGTTACTAGATTGTCAAAAAAAAACAACCAAAAAAAATCCCTATACATCTGACATACAGCAAAAATATTGGTAATTTTCACTGATTTTTTTTTTTTTTTTTTTTTTCATTTTAACATCAATAACTGCAAACATACAAATTTTTGGACTGCTAATAAAGAAAACAGCATTCCTGCTGGATTTGGCTGGGTTTGGAACCTGGTTCTTTATCAGTGAGCGTTGTGGAAGGGCTCTCCTTCTGAACTGGAACAGATGCCACTTATGTTGTGTCTCATCAATCCTTGAGCTTCACAGAGATACCTGCACAAAGAAAACCTTGTAAAAACATGACAAATTTGTCAACAATGCCAAAAACAAACAAGGGAAAATTTGGAATGCTCCTGATAGATTACAATAGATTTTTTGCAACAGAATTCTTTGTAGATCTTATGTCGACGACGATGAGGAAAATATCCCTGTTGAACCCAGATTTTTGAGACATTTTTGATAGGAGTTTCTAGACCTCTGTGACTTACAAGTACTGTGCATTGTTGCTCCAGAAAAGAGGCTTCCTTTAAGAGATGCAAATATATAACAAAGCATGAGATATATAAAATGTACATCACAAAATATAAATTTGATAAATTATTCATGGGAGTAAGTGCAAAAAACCATAAAATAAACAACCCTCTTTGGCTTTCATAGAAGCTTACTTAAGAGAATTGGTTCAGGATTTGACTTTTACCGGGGCAGAAAGTAATTTAAATTTCCTTTTCCTTAATACTTCCTGGCTTATTAATGAAACACTACAGGAAATACATTCACCATCCTACATTTATTTGCCTGTTTTCAACAGGAGATGGTTGTTCATAATGAAACTCCCATAAATTCAGATTGTTTACACTGTAGCATCTTAGAGGCAGTGAAAAAGTGGCCATCTTTTTGGAAACGGAATACTCTTTCATTCAAGCTTTTGTCAAGTCAATCATAATTCAGTAGCATAAGTAAAACTGAATTATTTGGTATCATCTTCTTGGCTCTTTTAAATCACTGTTAACATTTTAGTACTCAAAACTTTGTCATCTGGCTAGAGAAAACAAGATTTGTATTTTTTTGATGTACATGTAACTTTACTGAACTTGTTCTCTGAATATGATACTTGGGATTTATATGTCTGATTGATACATTTTGACAAGAAATTCTATATTCTTCTAGTTTCCCTGCAGCTTGTGAAGGTACCTTGAATAAACGGTTCCTAGCACTGGAAGGTCTTAATTTCCTGCTTCATAAAGAAAAACAGGGTCTTGTAATGTGCATTCAGGCATTCTTCTGTACTTTTTTAAGTGCCTGAATGGATTTTTCAATCAAATATTCAAAATAAATCTGTCAATGACTGAACAAGGCATTGAATAGTTCAGATGAAGAATTTAGCTAGTTTTGTGGTTATGCAGGTCTTTTTCTGAGAATAATGTTTAAAAAAGGGGATGTTCAGCCAAGGTCAACCAAACCATAATTTAGCTATTGGCTGTCTTTTGGCACAGGCTGAGAGGCAGAGAGGATTGAATGCTTAAATTTCCTGATCATAAAGATGTGAAGGAAGAGTCAAGACTCACTGAGCTAAGGAAATTAAGGGGTCAGTGCCCTCTTGAAACTTCTTGAAGAGTGGGGGATATGGTTTAAATTCCTTCAATGGGGAGGTACTTGAGGATAGTTTTCACATTTTCTGAGTAAGTGATCCAAGAGCTAAGCTCATATTAAAAAAAGATGGCAGGGGTTTTGGGTTTTTTTGTTGTAAATTTGTATTGTTTGAAAGTAAAGTAATGTTTGTAACTATTTTGAGATGAACCACTAAGCCTTCCAAAGCTCGATTTTTAGGTCACAGAGAAAATAAGGCAAAGGACAGAAGGATAAAAAAACCAAACAAAAACTTAGATAAAGCTGCACCTTCTCAGGTACAGAGCTATCAACCCCAGAGTAATGTTAACTCTGAAGAAGGAAGGATATGATTTAAGAGAGTCAGATTTTTAAAAATAGGTCCTCAAATTCCATGCAAATGCTTTCCTTGATATTGAGGCCAAATGGAGATAACCTTCATCTATTTTTTTATTAAATACAGATGCATTGATATGAATGGAAGTGTGTAGCTCAGATGTAGGAACACTCATGGAATCAGGGAAGTCGTTAGGTTGGAAGGCACACCAAAGTCATTTAGTCTGCACTGGATGCTCTTTTTNTTTTCCTTTTCCTTTTCCTTTTCCTTTTCCTTTTCCTTTTCCTTTTCCTTTTCCTTTTCCTTTTCCTTTTCCTTTTCCTTTTCCTTTTCCTTTTCCTTTTCCTTTTCCTTTTCCTTTTCCTTTTCCTTTTCCTTTTCCTTTTCCTTTTCCTTTTCCTTTTCCTTTTCCTTTTCCTTTTCCTTTTCCTTTTCCTTTTCCTTTTATGTTCACTCATGAATGACAACAGGAGGGAATTCATCCCCCCTTGCCCTGCTGGCTGTGCTCTCACTAAAGCATCCCAGTATTGTTGGTAGCCTTCCCTAGGTCAAGGGCACAGTGCCAGCTCAAATCCAGCTCATCAACCAGACTCCCAGATTCATCTCGTCATGCTCTTAACTTTCCATCACATAACTTCTACTGTAGAGAGCACAATCATGGAGGATCTGTTCTGTTGACAGACTGGAGTGGCAAGAAATATCCTGTTTTTGTGCACGTTCTCTGGTAATTTTGTTTTCACAGCCTTTATGAAATGTCAATCTTGGATATAAATTACATTTTTGTGATCCTAATTTAATATAACAGTGACAAATGCACCTGTAAGTGATGTGTAGCAAGGGGTGATGATTTAATATATTGCTTCCACTTGTAAGTGCCACCAAGTTTGTAGATTGTGGAAGTCAAGGTCAAATTCAGGGAGAGTAGACAGTTTAGGCCTTGCTGGGGTCAAGGAACATGTGGAAAGATGTGCTTCTATCATGCACATCTAATTAACTTGTAACAGATGGAAAATTGTTGTCACTTCAGAACTGAAAAAATAAAAAAAAATAAACCAAAACCCAAACACCACTCACATTTTTGCTAGGCCCTCCAAAAAGGGGGTTCTATTTAGGCTGAGTAAATAAAAAGAAAATTAAGAAATTAAGGAAAACTGCAATCTCTGCTCTTGTAAAGACCATGTTTATGTTCACATCTGCCTCTTCCTTCTCTTTTATCCCTGCAACACTCATAGGCCATCCCGAAACCTCTTGCAGGAAGAAAGACCAACTGAGATAATTTCATCTGACCATGGCTTTTTTTTGTATGCACGTGCATATGCCTTTGTAAACATGCATAATGGCATACAATTATCAGTTAGTAACTCTTAAGACTGGAAAGTCATCTTGCTTCATGGAACAATTCAGCTTTTTTCAAAGTGCAGAGCAATATGTCATCCTTTTAGAATATTTCTTAAATGTCCTAATATTCATGAACTAATGCTAGATCCCATTATGTTGTGATACAATGTATTTGTTATCAGGGAAATATTATGATGTTTCCATGGTATGATATTACCATGCATAATTTCCATTATGACTGCTCAAATGAGATTAATTAATAACACAAGAGATAATAATTTCTTGTTATCAGGAAATGAAAAGAGAGTAGTAAATCTCATAGAATATTTTCAGTTAATACACCGGCACAGCACTCATGTAATTTTTCTAGTCATCCATCCCTGCTGATAGAAGTAAAAGCAAATAGCTATTTTTTTAATAATTTGGAATATTGTGACCAAATTTTAAATACTTTCTGACTCAATCAGATTATATGCCAGCTGTTTTTTACAGTTCTGTCATTTACCTATCTTTTTCAAAGCATTCAGAATGTTCACGTTTCTGGGCTTTTTTTGTGTGATCTTAGGTTTTCCCTATTGGGTGGTAGGTTTAGTTTTGTCTTGTTTTTTTATTGTTTTGGGTTTTTTGTGATTATTTTTTTCTGGCTCCTCTCCCCTTAGAAACCTTTGGACAGGATGACAAAGGTTTCTAATACCTATTAGTAGAAATATTGTGCCTGCAAAGAGGACATATATTAAAAGGGAAAAAAAAAAATCCCAGCACGTGCCTTGCCTTCCAGAGATTGTCACTGTGTACACTGAGGTCTTAATAAATAAAAAGATTGCCAGCTGTACTTCAACTCACAGCTTCTTTATTAGCCTTTAAAAAGAAATAAATAAAGCATGACGCTTTATTTAATTGTCTGAATAGATGGAGACAAACCAAGAGGCACAGTCAGCTGCAAGACACTTAATGAAGAAATCCCTGTTTTTAATCTAGCTGTAGAAGACACAACTCTTGTGCTTTGATGATGTGGCCTCTGTGATGAACCTGGCTGGAAAACCACATGTGCTGCTCGGTCTTCCTAATTAAGTCATCAAAATGCGCTGGAGCAACCGGAGTGACTTGCGTAGACCAGTATAAGTAATTTTAGTTCCTCTATTGCTTGGCTAATAGAAAGTGGCACTGTTCTAGATTATGACTGATAGAGGTGAGATGCTACAGCTGCTGTCATTGTGCCTGTAGGTAGGTGCCTTTATGAGCTGTTTCTGTGTGTGTAAGAAGGAACACTTTGCTTTGTTTGCCTTTCTTTTCTTTTAATTTTCAAGGATGTAATCTCAGAGGCATTTCATCCCCCTTTATTTCTTTTCCTCAAGAAGCTGACGCCTGTGATTTTTACACAAATTGTACTGATATTCTACTTGTTTTGGATGCACTGGCAGAGCGTTCACCAAAACTGATGTCAAAATCAGGATTTCAGAAGGCTGCCCACTAACATAAACTTTAAGATAAACAAGAAGAAAAAAATTTCAATAACTATCATGGGGATATAAAAAAGTTTAAGTATGTATAGTGAGGATGTAATCGGTTTTTTCTATATGGACTTGGTTGGCCACTGCTAAAGATTTTGTAAATGTATAGACCAGAGTCTGAGGCTTTTATTGGTAAAATTTTTGGTAAATATTCGTTCCTTGTTTCATGAATAGTTTTACCTGAAGTTCATAGGTTCTTGGAGACAAAAATACACCGATTATGAGAATGACATCATCAGATTTTGCATAGCTTTTGTGTGTATTATAAACTTAGGTTGCAAAGCTTTTCTAGTTTATATAGCTCTGTGACACTCCCAGTTTGATAGCAAGGTTACTGTACAGGCATTTGCACGTGAGAATTTAAGAATAATACATTTTCTTAAATTCTTCAATAATGATTGTGTTTCATATGGTTAATGGAGAAACTGGCATAAATGCTCTGTATATATTTGGAGGTAATATAAATAGAATTTTCCCAAGAGGTTGTTCTACCCATCTTAAAATTAACAAGAATAGATGTTTCTTTACATAATTTTTTCTATTATCCTGAGAATAATTTTCAGTTAGAAAAGTAGAGCACAAAACGTCACAGTCTCTATTGAATCTAATATTTATTTAGATGATCAATCTGTTAATGCTTCAAAGCAATTTCATGTCTTTAGCATCAATTATAAAACTAATTTTAGTCATATCAGTAAAAGAATGTAACAATTTACAAAGGTGTTTTCACTTATGACTACTCAAGGGGTTACAGTAGACATATCTACACTTGCTAATTTATTTTCAGTGCTGTGAAATAGAGTGTCTAGAGATGCTTTGTTCGATATTTTAATAAGTGTTGAACATATTTGCAGAATTCCTGCCCTGACAAAAGGTGATTTATATGCACCTGTATCTGCGTATGCAGAAAAAAAAAATCCTTTTGTCAGCCTGCCACCTTATTTTCGCATAAATGAAACAGGAAATTACTCCCTTTTGGCTAATCTGAATTTTAAATCAAAGTGAAATTGGTGAAAGAAACAAGTTTTATTTTAAGCTTATTTCTCTGCCTTAACTGTTGACTTAGATTGACAATAACCTTATTCTAAGTGTTTATACTGTGATGGTATTATCAGTACAGCATTGTGTAAATAACTATTTTCTATCTTCTGTATTCCAACCATTTTTACAGCATTTTATAAATGTTTACGGAAATGCTTTACTTTTCTCTTAAAGCAAAGGTTTAATAATCACCACATATTATTTTTGACCCAGAAGAAAACTTGTATATGGCCCGTATTCAGAGGAGTCAATACCTTACATTTGATAAATGTAGCAGTATAAGGCTGTAGGTACTGCAAGTCTCAGTGAGTTTCTATTTTTGTTAATACATATTAAATATTTTCCTACATTAATTATTGTATACTAATGGTTAAAATAGCATCAAATATTCTATGTGTTAGTATATTGTTGTCATTATACATATTTGCTACTACTAAACCAGTCAGTCCCCTTTCCTCTACTGCATGAAAACAAAGAAACACCTATCCTTTACAAATGTGTTTTGCTCAAGGCACTGTTACAGGCTACCACAAAGATAAAAGAACCCTTAAAAGTGCTGGAAAGCGCATCTGGTTAGCCATTTGCTGTTAAGTTCCCATGTTTAGAGTTTGCTTTAATTACATTTTGGGTGTGTTTTTCCTTTGTGCTTGGTTTTTTGTTTTGTTTTTTTTTTTTTTAATTCTCCTCCCAACATTACCCTAAGGGTAAAATTTAATGATGTTATTTAGAACTTGGTGTTTAAATCAGATCATAAATGACTGAGGTTTTAAGCCTACTTCATTTTGACACACAGGCGACCACCAAGGTCACACTTTTAATATATGAAAATATGAAAATAAAAAGGCACTTTATGGTAAGCAACAAAAGGATGCTTGTGCAGTTTTTTTCTTCCTTTCTCTCCGTCTTTGCAAAATGGATTAGTTATGCCCTTCAAGATTGCATTCGCATACAGTACTCAGAGTAAGATTAAACAATTTCCAGTTCTCCTTATGTCCATCTGGCACATAAAAATAGAGGTGAGAATTTAAATGTTCTGTTCATGTGTAATACCATTTCAGAAAACATGCTTTGTTATGTTCGCTAACACTCATCAAAGGTCATGGCACTGACCTAGCACAAAGCTGATCACTTGTGCTTTTTGAAAATACTTACTGTGTGTTGTCTTTGAATATATGCTACTTAAAATGTCTAGGACAGGTTAACACTTGAAATTTGATGCACACTTAGACCTCTTTGCTTGTTTGACCTGTAGCACATAAACAAATGTGGTGTCTTTGAAGGATGTGGTGCCCATGACCACTTCTGTTCATCAGTTTCCATCTTCCCTTTCAGCCACATCTCTTAAGCACATCTTTGATCATGAACAGGAGCTGATCAGCTGGACTTTATCTGGCTATGAAATCAGGACTGAGGGTTGTGCTAATTCAGAATTGGAGTTAGCAGAGTGATTAGAGCCCTTGTGAATGTTCTCAACTACATCTTCCACTGAGAAAGATTGGGAAAGTTTAGAGATGGTTAAGTGAGACCTAAATACCTCTTGGCTGCATGTGCTCAGCTGTTTCTTTAATCTGATCTATCTGTAACTTCTATAGGAATTTATTGTTTTCCATTCTTATTGGTTTATTTCCTATATGTTACAGTTTCATTTGCTTTTGTCAGTTGTTTAAGCATGTTAGAATTTTAGCTTTCAATTTTTAAATTTGTTTACAATCACTGCAAGAGCTGTGATTTTCTTTACAGCAGACGTCAGGTTTCCTTCAGCCAGCTTGCACAAAGTAGGTAACATCTGGTTTTAAATTTCAGCTCTTTGGTGGCCTGTGTCTGAAATAACACTCATGGAGGGTTTCTGGTTTGCAGGAGTAAAAGCTTCTTAGGCAATAACTTTGTTTTAGCACTTGGGATGAAGAAGGTAGTTTGGATGGCAATCTGACATACTGATCACAACTGCTATGTGAATTTAATTAAAAATGTCCAAAATATACAGACAATTCTGAATTTGAATTAAAATTCATTAAACCTAGGACTGGGAAGAGGACAATAGTTACTTCCTACCTGGTTTATTTTCCATCCCTTTAAAGCATTTTTTTCAAATGAAATTTCCCTGTCCTTGAAAGTGCTTGCTACTTGGAGAGGTCAAAATGTTAACTTAGGTTCAGCTCTTTCCAGCATTCAGACAGCTTACCCAAATTGAGCTCCCTGCTGTCATGGCTAGATTACTTCTGGGACCTGAGTGAGCTTATTTAAAGCTAGCCTGGCACCTTGACTTTATACTGCAGTCTCTATTCTTTCACTGTCTGCTGTCTTTATTTCATAGTGCTGCTTTTCTTGCAAGACTCTGTGGTGTTTTGTCCTATGTAGACATTTTAGAAGTTATAATATAGCTTGTAAATGAAATCGGCTTCTAATTTCTGATTTTATTTCCCCCAGAAATATTCTATTATTAAGGGATTTTGTCTCCCATGGCTTTTGAAAGGCTGTGCAGAGGGGTTATTTTAAACATAAGTTGTGCATGTGCTTCAGCAGGAAAGTCTGTATCATCTACTATTTCAAAGGAACTAGTACAGTAAGAAAAAGGATGGTCTGAGGTCAGTCGTAGCCCGTGAAGATATTCAGTCAGTGTCAAGTCTGGCTTTGTGCTCTGGTTCAAAATATTTAGCCTTTCTGTTACTGCAGAAATTCCAATCCATCTGTGTTGCAGTCACCTTGTAAGAAATAACTGAAATCCCTTGATCAGCACTTGCAGAAAAGTCAGTCTATATGGCTAATTCAGAAAGACTGACACAACTGAAATAAACCAACTAATTTATCCTCATTTCAAAAAAAAAAAAAAAANAAAAAAAAAAAAAAGCAAAAGCATGTATGATGTATATGGCTAGAGTAATATGTTTGGAATTCATAACAGCACATTTTTCCCATTTTTTGAATCTGAAGGAAGATCTAGAGTAAAACTATTCAATTCTGGCCAATTGTGTAAAATTCTTATTCTGATAGTAAACGACATAAACATTCATGTAAGTAACTAAGCATAATCAATACTTTAATACTACTCTAACAAGTAGTTTAAAAATTCCCCTAAAGGGCCATAGGACACTGGCTATCACCATTAAAACTTATAATTGAATTGACTTCTTTCAAAGACAAGAATTAAATGTTCTGAGTCATCTTCAGTTGAAGCCTTTGTCTTGTCTCTTATTTTAATCTTTAATATGTCTCCATTCAGCCTCATGGAGGTACATCCTGTTTCATTTCCCAGCTCTAAAAGATTGGCTTGATGCTTTTTCACTGCAGAATTCTTCATTCCTACCTTGTCTCCTTATGTTTGCTTTATCTCACATTTGTCTACAGAAAGATTTCTTTTTCTTTTTTTAGCCAGTTTAGGTAAGTAAAATATGCAGGAGTAGCATGATATTTTTATCAAGTGCAAATATCTTTTAATTTTTTTCTTCCTATTCAGTTCCAACCATGCAGTAAAGTTCTCCATCGCTTGGAAAGTTTATTTCAGTCTTCAGTAGTGATGAAGTAATGAACTTGACCATTGATAGCTTCAATTATTAGGACCTATCATTTGACTAGTTTAACCATTTAGACTGAAATTTTCCATGTTTCCAGGTGAACCAAATCCATATGTTTGTTTAATATAAGAGAAGTGGCTCAGGGTTGTTGGGTTTAGTGTGGCTTTTTGTTCATTTATTTGTTTTCCAAATAAAGGTGAGAAAAAAGGACTTTTTCACCCTTGCTAATAAATCCTTAATATTTTGGAGCAAGAACTTAAAACTGACAATGGGGCTTGCTTGACATCTTGTCAGTTCTTAGGAAAGTTGGTTCAAATATACTCCAGTTGTATATGCCCATGAATTCTCATGTTCAGCAGCTGATCTTGTATTTGATATATTGATGGAATTTAAAACAAAATCTTTCACTATTCTCAGATTAGAAAGGGAAAATCTTGTCAATCCTATGATCATTGCTCCAGAAGAATAAGAGCTGGACTTTGCTAAAGTGATCAGGAAGATTACCCAATCTTTTGTGTTCTTAAGGTGATGCCAAATGAATTTCCAGGAGGGAGGTGCTGAATGGGAGAGCCAATCTGGTGAAATCAGCGTGGAAAAGTCAGAGGATGGTTGCATTAAGGAGTTAGGAAAATAATGAGAGTGTGCTGTGTTAGTTGAGTACATCTGTGCTCAAAGCCTGTTTACTTCATGTCATTATCCTGTTTAGTAGGACATGAGCTAGCATTTCATGCTATCAGCTCTGTGTCCATACTATCAAAACTCCTGCTGCAGGCACGTTACTGTGCACTGTGATATTCTGTGTGTGATTTAGCTTATCTGATAGTAGTGTACATATGCAGACTAATAAAGTCTGCAGTTCTTCTCTCATTTGCTTTAATCCTCCTTCCTTCACTAGTCTTGCAATCTAGTCACCAACTTTTTTGGATGTTACAGGAAAAGAGAATTTGAAGAGACAAGACATTCACGTGAGAATTGGGCTGTGTAGAGAAGGGTGTAGACAGGAGCAGGAATGCAGTCACTGCTGAAAGGATTTCTGAGGGTATTTCATAAAGAGCTGGGAATATCATGTTAGGAGAATGTAAGAGGAGAGAAGGCTGTCCTTTGTTGGATTTATGGCTTATGGGTCAGTATATTTTTCTACAATATCCCCCTCATCTTTGAGTGGACAGTGCTCCTGAACTGCAGTCAGGGTAATATAAAAAAAGAACTGCTGGTTTTACAGCACCTGTCTTGTTTCCTGTGCAGCCACGGAGAACTGGGGCCCATCCATGCATCTGCCACAGGTTTCCCAAGTGCTGCTGCACAAGAGACTTCAAACAAACTGCCAACTCACAGGCATTAATAGTCCACATCTCATTCCAGGACTTATCTCATTTGACTCCCACGAACACATTTTCCAGCAGGTCTGAGCATTTGCCATTAGAATTACATATAATCACATTTCTCACTACAAAATAAGATTGTTAAGGTGTGAAATATTCTTTAAAAATGAGGCTTACAATGTCTCAGTTCATCTGTGCAGTATTGGTGGAAACTCTTGGTATTATGGGTAGTAGTGCCCTGTACTTTCCATCTCTGTGTAAGGAAAGAAATAATGTTTGTGGGGAAAATTATGAAGTTCACATACTTTGAGAGTATAGTGTACTGTGGCAATGTCAAAATAACACAGTAAAAAATTACCTTACATTGTTGCATATTTTTGCATATTTATTGATATTTTTTTTTACAGATTTTTAGGGGAAAAAAACAATATGGTTTTACCAATAATTAAGTTTTTGTACCACTGTATGCAGAGCTCTGAATGTAACTGCTCGAAAACAGCAGCCTAACAGCACTGTAAGTTTTGTCCACAAACTTGACAAATACCCAATATTTGGGAAAAAAAAAAATTTGAGCAATTTATTAACCAAGAAATCTCACTGTGTTTTGTAGCACAGTGCAAAGTTCCCAGAAATTGTTTGGACCCGTTAAATATGCAGGTTTTCCCATCTCTGGGCTGACATTTGATGACCCTCACCCATCTAGCCAGCATCACAGAACCGTATACGTAATGCTGTAGATACTTGCATCTGAACTGGTTGCTCAGGCTCTAAATAATTTATACTCAATAGTGTGAGGCAATTCAGAGTAGAGTTGAGGCATTCTAGGTGCACTGTTGGGGGTTGCCCTCTCTAGTTGTCTGTTCTCTCTCTCTACTAAACTAAAGAGCATGGGTTTACCTTTGGTCCGATAAATCCCATCCTTGGAGTCTGTTAATTCTCTTCTGACGACTGGGCTGCCTCTAGACTAAACAGTGGGTATGCTGTTGTTTACCTTGCACCTATTTGTCCTATAATTATCCAAATGGAGGGTGAAGGTGAAATATGCTGTGGGTGTGCTGTAGTCCTGCATGTTCCTGTTTTCTTTCCAGGAAAACCAAAGTGTAAGAAAAAGGCTCTTAGCTCTTGCCTGAAGCTGGGGTCAGTCTGAGGGTGTACTACTAGACCCACTAATGTTGTTGTAGCATAGAAGTCTTTAGATTTTAAATGTGAGACCTGTTTCATTGTCAAGCTGATGAGACCTAAAGATGATATATAAAAGTACATTTTCGAACCTATTCTGACAGCAGTTCCAAATTATGCAGAAGGCTTGTAGCACTAGTGCAGAGAGAGGAAGTATTAAGGATTCACTGGCGTTTTCCGAGGTAAGCAAGGCTGTGGGAACACATGATATATTTCCATGGCATCATTTGAGCATGACGATCTAGGAAATAAGGAAACTTTAAAGTCTTTGTGAAATCTTCAGCAACCTCTTGGGAGGGACTCTCGAGTGAGTTGTTATGAGGGTCTGAATGAATTCCAGCTTCTCTTAAGTGGGGACACCTGAGTTAGGGCACCCTTGCAGCCAAGGTGGAAGTGGGCTGAATAATTCCTTGACTACCTGTATCTCATCATTGGCTACAGAAGGAAGCAGTAATGATATGGGTGAGTGTCTGACTTTGGATCAAATTTGAGTCATTTTCTCATCTAGATGATGATGAGACTCAGCAGAAATCCAGACACACTCTCCAGGCTAAAAACCGTGTTCACATTTTCTGTTGAGCCAGGAAATGTATATGCTACATAAGAAATATCACCAACATTGAGAAGGAGCCTTGACATCTCTTGCTCTAATATGGGATATTGCAATTCTTTTCACACTCTTCAGACCCCAAAGCTTCTTCAGCTGTCAGGCTTTGAGGACAATTCTGAATTGCATCATTCTATTTTTGTCTCAGAATGTGCATGTAGTGAAAGAGTGTTAGATTAAATTGCAGACTATTTCTTCTTGGGACTGCTTTTCTCCTCTTTCAGGAATTAAAAAAAAAAAAAAAATTAAGACTGTAGTTTAAGAGATCAACATAGGAACCACCAGAGAAAGCAATTTATTACCAGGCTCTGCCTTAAATAAAATGGGTTCATAGTTTTAAAAAAGGCTACAGAATTAAGTATCGCAGCTAGGTATCATGACCAATCTTCAGCCTTTGCACTGGAAGAGATATTCTGCCATGTGAATAAACTTAACATATAGAGAAGAAAAGAATAAGAAGAAATTAAGGTTTTGCGTAGAATTTTTTTGCTGACATTTCCTAAATGTTGAATTTCACTTTTAAATTGCTCCTTAAATAAAATAAAAACCACCATGAACCCATGTAAAATATCCTAGTTTTGCAGAAGGCCAGTAAAATAATGTTGAGGTTGAAATCATCTATTTTGAAAGTTGCTTGGCATTTTCTGCTACAAAATACCATAACAATAAAATCATGAAATCCTTGGCACAGGACAGGGGAACAGATCCCTGCAGAACTAAGAACGAAGGCTTCCTGTCAGACTGTATGCATTTGCCAGAGTAATAATTTGGTGGAATTTTTTTCTGCATGGTAGCTAGAAAAGATAATGAGAATATTTCATTTTAAAATATCATTTTAAATTCTGTTTTAGGCTGAGTTTTTCTTGTTAATTACTGGTGTCTTAAGATTTGTAAAAGAGTGTACACAAAAATAGGTTTGGGCATGCCTGGTCATATCAAGACTTGCTCCAGGGAAGGACTTCAAAAAAGGTATGGAAAAATGGGTTTTTTTAATAATTAGAACTAACATAACTAATTTAAAACTGTTTAATTGAACTAATTTAAATTTAAATTGAGAAAGAATACATAGGAGGTACTTAATCTTACATGCTTCTTGTAATTCAAATGTCAACCTATTCATTTCACAAGCATGAAAGTAAACCTTCATATTCCAACTTTACAAGCACATCCCAATTCCCTAATTTATAGCACACGCAGATAGCGTTTTCTTAACTTTGCCTATAGGTATTTTAGTCCCACAACAATGTTTTGTTGCTTGATGTCGTGCTTTTTTAATTTCTCTTATGGTCCAAACCACCCTTGAAAATGTTTAGATCTTCTCAAAATTTCTCATGATTTCTCACATGAATTATCAAAGGCCTGTGATTTATAAACCCCAGACTGGCTCACTGAAGTGAAATGGAATGTAGAAATTCAATGTTTTCCATACTTGTTTTTATAAATATTTGGTGTTCTTTGGAGTCTAAAAATATTCAGGATCTTACCTCGGGAATTGTTGTTGGACCAACAGAGATCACAGTCCTTTACAATTAATTGCTACTCATAAATGGAAGTTATCTTCTGATTAACGACTCAGCATGTTGATGTTAATGTTTTATTGCTCCTGCATTTTTACACACTTTGTGAATTATAGATGTAGTTATCATCCAATGTTACAAGCATAGTAAAAATATACATATTATCATTGCCGTGATTTTGATCCTGTTTATTACACAGACTTCTGCATGAAAGATTTTATTTCTCTATTATTAAAAGCCTCCTTAATTTGCACATACAGAATTCATTGCCCCAGCATGGTTCAGATGTAATTTCCATGTTAGGGCTATAATTCAGTGCAGTTGTTTGCTGTAGCAGTGAGCATCCTTACCTAAGGATAAGAAACGCCGAATTACTTACTGATTTCTGGAAATTATGTTGCACAAGTGAACCATCAAATTTTAAACTCTCATGTGAATAATGGAGCAGTGATCCCAGTTTACATGCTGATAATGAAAAGGAGATGGATGGTTTTCACAACAGACAACCCACCATTTTTTTAATCATTCAAGTGTTATTATTCTGTGATGGTTTTGGGCTTTGAGTGTTGTTTTTGGAGTATTGAATGCTGCTTTTGATGAGCTACTATTACTAGCTTTGTAAGACTGAAACTTTTACAGATGCATAAAATCCACCAAGTAATATCTAATTTTCATTATGGGCTGAGTAAATTTTGAGAGAGGAGAGTTTCTGCTCTTGCTGTGTCCAAGTCTTTGACAAAGGATGCATTGAAAGGAAGAGCAGATCCCTTTTACTGTGGAGCTCTACTCTCTGAACCCAAAACGCAAAGAGCAGAGAAAATACATGTATTTGGGAGATTACCTGTTAAGGGTGAGGGAAATTGCTAGATAAATAGCTGAGAGGCTTTTACTAAACACATCTGTGAAATGAAAGAAATTCAGTAACAGAGAGGATAGAGAATAAAAGGTAGAAATCCAACAAGCTGTATCCTTACAGAAATATTTGAGGCACATGCTCACTAGCTGTTCAAATTTAGAGTGAGCAACCTGAGAACTCAAGAACTAACACGAGAGTTAGAGCTGTAGCCCAAAGGCAAGAGAAAAGGAGAAAGGAGCCCCAGGAATAACACATTTGCTTTCTAAGAGAAAAACAAAGTAAAAAGAACATTTGACTAAAGGATTCAGCTCTGTGTGGTGACATGACTGGTGACATGAATTAACCTCCCGTGTGCCACTCAGGGAGACTTTTTAGTGCTTTCAGTGCAATTCAAACATGTCAGACAGCCACTGAGTCTTTCTCAGAAGTCACTATAGTCACTCTATCTTTTTAATACTTTTGTATCAAAACACATCAGTAGCTCAGACAACTACTGTGCTTTCAGGTAAGTGTGCAAGAAAAAGTGATTCTAAATGGATTCCTCAAAAAATTATTTTATTATTGAGTTCATCTGAATTTATATGAATTCAGAACAATAAATTTTGTACTGTCTCAGTTATTGCAGTAACAAGGAACTGAGAAGTTTTTAAGAAACATTTTAAAAAGCTGAGGGTTAGCATTTTTACTGTTGAAGCTGTAACATAAGGCCAGCTTGAGGCAAAGTGAGATGATGAATGGATATTACTTTATTTTGTCACTGCAAAAGAAGACCTATGAGTTTTGTGCCTTAGTCTGTCATAGAGAAACTTCTGCCATAATCAAGGGATTATTGCTTAGAACAAATAGATAAACTGATTGGTTGCAAGAAAGTCAGATATAATTTCAAAATAGTTCTTTATGTTGTGGTTTTTCTTTCACATGCAGGGATGCTACCTTTATGATACTTTTTTTTTTAATATCTTTTTTGTTCTTTGAGAGGCTCTTTGACTGAACTAAATAATATTAAAAAAAATTAACACAAGAGGTAGGAATAGAAAAATCTCCTGTAAACCATACTTGAAATTACCCTTTTTTAACCACATAAAAATCACTTTCAACAGAGACCACAGAGAAAACTACACATCACTTCTTAGTACAGGTCTCAGAATTAATACAACATGAGTTGATCAAGGGCACTGTTCAGAGATGCACAGACTCACTGTTCTGATATTCTGAGCCACTCTCCTCAGGGCACTGAAAGAATCAGAGGGTCATAGATGTCTTGTGATATTTTCCACATCTAGAGACTGAATTATGTAGGAATTAAAATAATTTCATGCTGGCTTCATCTTCTTAAAATCAGCAATGTGGCAAAGAGCTGTTGAAAAATTGTAAACATGATATTTTAATCTATCCTACATGACAAATAAATATTCTCCTATCCTTCACCTGGCTATATTTTCTTAAGGAATAGAGTCAGCAATGGGGAAGACCTGTGGATCAGAAAATGAGTAAAATAAGAATCCAGCATAAGTTCAGCTCTTTGTTTACACAGTAAGGAATGCTGAAATCCACCATCTGCAATGAAGAGTGTCACTAAATGTGAGATTCCTTTTTCCCCAGCCAAGTTTCCATCAGCTTATACCAAGACTGACTTCCAAGGTAGCTCAGATTTTACACCATGGCTCAGCAGGACGTTTTCAAGAAGTTGTGTTTGAGAATTTCCTGAGCTTTTCATATTAATCACAACTTTATAAGCTGCAATTTCCTGATGGGCTCTGAAAAAAAAGATGAAACCTCTGTAAAGAGCTCATTCTAAAATGTACTGGACTATGGGACAAGTGCTCTTTGTTTTTATAGATCTCGATAGTGAAATTAAATCAGTTCAGAGTGGGGAGTTGCCAGATGTAATTGCAAATATTACTGGAGAAAGTGCTTTCTCTCCTTGTAGATGCAGTGAGGGATAAAGAAGGGCAGGGAAACAACAAAGAATGGTCTTTTATCTGAGAAGAAACACAATGTAGTGGAGGAGTATAAAAGTAAAGATTCAGAGAAAGTAGTAGTGAAGTGCCAGGTAGTAACAAAGTAATCTTGATCATTCAAGCCTAAAGCAGGAAAGATTTGGATATGGAAAAGAGAGCTGTGGAAAATATGAGAACGGACCATCAATTACTTTTATATATTTGTTCTAAAATTGTCACTAGTTCATATTCTACATAGTTTTAAAAATTTATTTTATCGTCAGTTTGCCCATTCAGCATGTGTTTCATCATGATTTCTGTTAATTAACACTACCCTGACACACCTTTTTCACAGTCGGGTAAATGATTCCATTCTGCAGACTAAGCTACCTAAATACTTTGGGCAAAGGTGGGGAAGATTTGGCATAGTTTAAAGGGTTCCATCAAACAGCTTAAAAGTCTTATCCTTCTATTCTTTCAGTCCACCAGATCAGTGTGAAGTCACCACAGGAAAGGAAATCTCCTTCCAAAATATATTAATGTGCTCTTCTTGTTATCTTGATATTCAAATTCCCCACCCACCCTAGAAGATATCAAAACGCAGTCAAGTGACAAGACATTTACAGACAGTCCTTCTGTTCAAGTTAAACCCCATGTACTTGAATACATGTGTAACATGAGTCAGAACATCGTGCCCAGTACTGCCAGGTTTTTGAGGAAATTCAGGTTGCATCAGGTATCAATAAAGCAGAGAGTGTGTGTTGTGTGTGTGTTTGTGTACACACCCACACAGGTGTGCCAGCATTGCTGGGCACCCAGGAGCTGGGTTGGTTTTGGTAAGGACCCAGGACTGCTCTCCAGGTGGGAGCCTGATGGCATCACCAGCTTGTAGCCAGAGGGGACAGTCACAGGAATGTGGAATAGTCCATGTTGGAACAGCCTTGGGATGACACCGTTCAAAAAAAGGTCAGCCACCAGGTCAGACAAGCCTTCCAGTCCCTTCTTGGAAATCTCCAGACTCAGTTTGCACAACCTGCCTGGGAAACCTTCTCCAAGGCTTGACTGAATTCACGGGGGGAAAGCTTTTTCTTGTATCCAGTCCAAAATTCTTTCTTTTCAGTTCATGTCTGTTAGCTTCCATTTTTCTGTCACTGCGAAGTGCTTCCCTCCTTATTAATGGATCCTGAACTATTTTAGTGCTCCCCCAGTAGATTGGCCAGTAATATCAGAAAAAAATGTTCTGTAGCTTTTACAATAGCAAGAAGAATCGATTGAATACCTTTGCTGATAATTCTGTACAGTATTTTGACAGAAGCTCATAACATGGCTTATCAACATATACTTAGTCTTTCCAATGTAGGACTGTCATATAGCAGAAAGATAATGATATTTTGTTAGCAATTAACCCATATTTTTAATAAAAGAAGACGTGTACAATATGCTTAGATGCCGGTCATATTGAGAAGTACTGAACTGTGTCAATTCTTGTTATTTTTTCATTAAAATTAAGAGAATGCAGAATTACTATTCAGCTTCTATGACCCACTTTCTAATATTCATGCTGTGAAATTAATTGGGTGAAATATTACCTCTTTCAGTTTACCTATTGTGGCCTATCTAATGTACAGGGTGGGAAAAGGTTGATGGGATAGACTCTTTCATCTGTTCCTTTTAATTCTAGACTTAAAAGGAGATTTCAAGTGAAAGATGAATTGTACTCACTCACAGGATTGAAGCTGTGTCTGTGATTAGAAAAGGAAATTTCTTTTCTACCATTTCAAGTGCTTGTATGCCATGTTGCAAATTTTATCACAGTAACTTTTTAAGAAGTTAATCTTTAAATAATTATTTGAGATTTCATGTAGCTGTGTTTAAGACATATTATGTTGCTACTGGTTCTATTTCCTGTGAGAGTTTATGAGCAGAGAAGAGACTGGACCTCCATATGAATATTTGTGTTTAATATCTGCATTATCTGTACTCAGTGTATGCAGTGATTCAGACTCCAGCTTCATGCTTGTATATTTAGGGAGCAATGAAGGAGTGCTAGCAAAATCCATTTAAAAGATTAGCAAGAAGAGAGCTGAGAAGCTGAAATGGTTTTACATATTCTTTTGGGGATGCATTCAGGTGTACAAAATTGCTGGTGTGGATAAATCACCCGGGAAAATTCATAAAATTGCTGGGATGCATAATTTGTGTTTTTCTCTACAAATGTGAGATGTGATATAAGATGTCATACTAGATTAGGTTAAATGAACTGTCAAATGAAAGCTAGTTCAGTGCTTTCTGGCTTTAATGACTTTTGAACAGCAAGCAAAGGAGACTCTAATAGTGGAATAAGGAAAACATTATAGAAAGCACTTCACAAATAGTATTCAAAGCCTCCTCGTACACATACAAAAATGCCTATGATAACTAAAAATCTTGAGTGCTCAATGGGGTGAAAAAAAGCAATGGATTCAATGCATTCCAAAAGTATCTATTGCATTTCTTAAAAATACATGAAAAACAGTATTCTCACTTTTACATGAAAGTGGGGTTTTTTGGTGTAGTGCTTTATTTTTTAAGTCACTGAGCAGGGAAGGTATGTGCCATCCTGGCCAAGGAATATTTATGTCAGTGTAGGGTATGCCGTGTGCTAGTGTGAGAGTTATGTGGACAGTAGGGTAGATTGTACAGGTACTGATCTCAGAGGTGAAAAAGGCAGTAACACCTCAGATAAAATGCACTCTTTCTTCTGATTCTTCTTGCAAGAGAGTTGAGAAGGATGGGCGGGCAAAACAAGAAAAGCATGAAGATGGGAGCAGTATGGAGCTTTACATCTTCATGTGAAGCAGTTTAAAACCTGCAGTACATATAAGAAAATTAAATAGACCACTTGGCAAGGAAGCACACCTTCCTTACTACCCCTTGCAGGCAGCAATTATTGTCTGTGAAGCCCCAGGTACCTTCATTTCGGTGTTAGAATCTGCCTGAGCAGGGGAATAGGAAAAAGAATCTCCATTTTTAAGCCAGTACTTACTGTAAGTAGATATCTGAAAAGTATACCTGAAAAGTAGATATTTGAAAGTCTTATAGATATCCAAATAAAAGCTAAAGAGAGGGAAATCTATCTCATTGTAGATTAATATTGTAAATGTGTTGTAATGAAAGGGTCAGTCATCTTATGTATAAGTATTTACCTACTCTTGAAAACTGCTGCAGAATGATTCAAAATGTTTTTAATAATCAGATACTGAAGCTGGAGTTGCCCACATTCTAAAGGGGTACAGATGAAACATGATTCACAATGAGTGTAACTCTTATAAAGAAATTGGCAAGGCATTAAAAGAGGAAAAATAAGTGGCGCAATATGTGGCTCTTCACTGAGTAATTGTCCCAGTTCTTTAACATGGTGATGTTATTGCAGTTTGCACCAGTCATTTTAGGCTCATTACATACAACATGGAGATTTCGTTTGTATTTATCTGATGGTTATAAAATGTTTTGAGGATATATGTGTGGGGTTTTTGTTGCTTACCCCCATAATAGCTATCAAAAAATACACACAACAAGGGTTAGGTTTGTTACACATCCCTGTGAGAACAGTTCCAATTCTGCTATCCAGAAGTTACCTATTTTAGCTGTTGTTGGTTTTGTTGTAGAAGGCATCTGGACATCAGTGTAGAATACTACAGGACGATGTTGAAGAGATTTTAGCAAAAGAATGAAAAGAGAGCAAGGGAAAGAGCTGAAAAACAAAGGGCAGAGTTGCAGTCTCCAGGCAGAGTCAAGTCGGTCAGGAAAGAGAAGATAGGAATAAAAGGTTTCCCTTGAGAAAGGAGGGAGGTCGCCACCAGAGTCACACCTGTCTGGGTTGTTCAACATTTTCATTAGTACTGAAAAAGTGGGTGTGTGTGAGCAGACAGAATTTACTGATGACACCCAGTTTTTCAAGGTAATAGGAACAAAGGCTGACTATGATGAAGGAAAGAAGGATATTACCATACAAAGTAACTGCAGTAAAACAGCAGATGAAATGCAACCCAGACAAATATGAAGTGATGCACATGGGAAATAAACAATTCCAACTTTACATATGTAATGATGGATTCCTAGCTGACTATAATCACATGGAAATGAGCAAATGAGATTTTGGAGTTATGATTGATAGTTCTATGAAAATGTCAGTTCAGAGCTCAGTAACAGTCAAGAAAAAGGCAGATGAAATGTTAGGTGTTATTAGGAAGGGAATCTAGCATAAGGCAAATGACATTGATATGCATATATAAAAATCTCTATATTTTGAATACTGTCTGAAGTTCATTCTAGTCCTATCATCTCTAAGGCCTGTAGTGGGGCTGGAAAATGGAGAAAAACCATGAGTGTGACTGAATAGAAAGGCAAAGTGACTTATCTATTGAGAACTATTCAGCCCTTGAGAGAGACGGTTAAAGGTAGAAAGGATGGACATTTAGAAAATACAGTTGTAACAGAGAAACTGAGTTTGGAGTGACTGCCCACTAGGTTTTCTTCAAGAACTGGAAACACTCAGTAATATTTACAAGAGAAAAATTTGTGGAAAAAATAACAATGAAACCTCCATGATCAAGTCACCTTGTTCTTCTTTTATGCAACATTTCTTCATTTCTGTAGCAGTCAGCCTGGAGGACTTATTACCACAAGATGCCACGTCAAAAATTGACTGGAAGAATCAAGGGAAGAAAAAGTGCTCTTCCACACTAAACACTACTTTTAGTCCATGACCTGGTAATTGTTGACTACAGGGAAAGCACATTAGAGAAGGAGCACTTTTCCTTTGCCCAGAGAGGTGCTTTGATGGGCATTGATCTGTTGGAGGCAGGAACCAAGACCTTGGTGAGCTGTTCTTATATAAGATGGGATTTCAGGCAAGACCTGTATAAAACCACCTCCCTATTTTTTTATCTTACAGCTATTTCTTCCACTGGCTGCACAGCTATATGTAAAGTTCTGAGCTTAGACTTTAAAAAGTGCCAGTTTTATGATAACAATTATTTTTGCTTTTCTGATGCCAGGAACTAATATGTATAAAATTTGTCAGAGACTATGTGTTAAAGTCATACCTAAAACAGCAGTTATGCAGATTGCTGAGTCTGCCTTTGCTGGTGATATATAGTAACTGCTTACCTGAATTTTTCCCCTTTCTATCTCTGACAAATTTAATGCCTGGAAAAAAAAATCATTAAAGCAATTATTAGAAGCTGTTATCATAACGAAGGCATCAAAATAGTTTTGTTGCTCTTCTGAAACACAATATTCTTGAATATTTCAGATTGTTCAGACTTGCTCATGAAGTTACAAAAGTTTTACCTTTTCAGGGCTTGTTCTACAGATTTCTTTGAGTTTTCCTCTCCTTGTGTTCATGCAACCCCTTTCCGTGCCAGTTCTATTTTGCATTTATATTGACACATGCACTTCCATTAGATTCAGTTCAACTGAAGTCAATGGATATTTCACTTTTGACTTCAGTTGAAGCAGAAACGAGCCACAAGCAGCAAACACAACGATACCTGCTTTTCAATTTGGGAACCAGCTATCTCCTTCAGCTGCTACATAGGCTGTGATTGCTAATGTGGACCTGCAGCTCTGTAGTTTGCAACTGAATAGTTGGAGTTTTCTGAGCTAGGACAGACTGCTAAGAGCAGAACTCTAAAGCCAGTACATTTTTTTTTTTCACATGTATTTCTGCCTGCCCATAACTTAAAAACAAGAAAAGGCAAACTTGTTAGTTAATTTAAATGTTTGTTCTCTCCTGTTTTTAATTGTACTTAATTTGTTTTAAGCAAGACTTATTGATCAAAAAAACACCCCCTAACAAAAATGAACAAGCAAATCACCTTGTTCTTCTTTTATGTAACGTTTACTCAGCCTGAGGGACTTCTTACCACAAGATGTGTCAGAAATTAACTGGAAAAATTAATGGATTTAAAAAACCCCTTCCATACTAAATGCTACTTTTAACACTGAAAGTCTATGACCTGGCAATTGCAGAATATAGAATAAACATATTAGGGAAGAAGCACTATATGTTTTTTCAATAATTCACTCTTTAACTGGCAAGCAATGTGCTTTCAGTGTGTCTGTGTCTTAGTGGTTTTGCACTGTATGTAACAATTTGACAAGTAAATGTATGTGTTAGAGTGTAGTGTCATCGTTATGGGAAAACGATAGTGAGGTTGGAAGCAGATGAAGCAAAAAATTGTCCAGGAGATCGTAGGATGACAGAAATATATTTTGTTTTCTTCATACTGCGCATGCTAAGACAAGCAGGAAAATGTGAGCAATAACATGGACTGGTATCTTTTAACTCCTGTACAGAGTTTCTGACACCTGAAAGATACATAGTAAGGGCCTTTTTTTCTAGCCAAGGTATTCGTTCTGGTCATACAGGACTAAAAAATTTCTACTCGGGTCCATAGCATGGCCCAGAAGCAGCATGAGCCCACTCACTGCACTTGGTCAGGATGTATCTGAAGAGTTCTTTACACAATGTTTTGCAGCATAAAGTCTCTTGTAGCTATTTCACTCCTGCAATGAAGATAAAAATGTACATATTTTAATATTACTCTTTTCTTGAAAGAGATTTGTGCATCAAATCCTCTCCATGTGGGCTGAAATCACAGTTGATGGTGGTTCTGCAGGTAGTTCCTGCCCAGATGACATTCTTCAGCCAGGCTTAAAGGCTTGCAGGCAAGGCTCTCACACAGGTTGGAGGAGTACTGGTCTCTCAATAGGAAATATTCTGTCATGAAACAAATCCATGTTGACCTGATCCTGGCTGAGTAGTCTTGGTGAGTTGAACTGATCTTCATGGGCTTCTTGATTAGAGGCTGCTCTGGGCATTTTTTAGAAGTGTGGTTGCAGACTCCAGAGGACCTCAAAACCAAATACATAACCAGCTTCATTTCTCCCCCTCTAGGAAGAAAAGAAAACCAAATTTCAGTCACCTCAGTTCTTTTTAAGCTATATCCCTAAGTTTTTTTAATTGAGCCACACCTTTGACTGGTTTTTGTATCATAAAGGTAGAACTACAATACTTTGTGGCAGGTGTGTTGCAAAGATAAATACATAGAGGAGGAGGGAGATACTTTAGGCGCAGTGCTTATCTCAGGCTATGGCTGCTCTACATTACCCTGAAGCAGTTTTTGGAGAAAGTCTGGGTAGCTTCTTCTTCAGGGCAAAGGAGGAAAGACAAAAAGCATTGGCTTTATGTGTCAGCAAGAAAATGAATCTATGGACAAGGCAGATTTCTGTAAATCCAGTTGTAAAGGTACTATTTGCTTGCTGGCTTGCTGAGACAGCTTGAATTTTTTGTATGGATTTTTAAAGAAATTTTTCCTTCATAGACTTCTGTATGTTGCATTTCTACTTTTCAAAAATGTAACTTAGAACTGAAGTTAAAAATGTTCCTTTTTCAAAAGCGAAGTAGCAAAAACCCCTTGGAGCAGCAGGTAGACAAGATAAAATTTGATGTTGGTATTCAGAAGACACATTTTGCTTGAAATCATTAAATATCAATGCACCCCAGATATATTTCTCACCTTTCTGTCATAAAATCAATGGACAAGGAACACAAATCAATTTTAGACTCAGAAAATAAGTTGTCAGGACTACAAGAATTAGTTTGTCATTATCCTCAATGTATTTTAGAAGGAGGAGTAGTGTTTGTGAGTCACAATTTTATGTCTTTTTAAAAAAGGATATAATGTCATTCAGAATGACAAACATCATTCAGAAGCAAGTTCTCTGCTGGCTATTCATGAAAGGCAATTTTAAAACATGAGCACATTTTAGGACTTTGTATGGCTTGTATTTGATTTAATTTTTTTCACTTTTTCTTTTTTTTTTTTTTAGGATTTTCTTTATAGAAAAAGACAAAATATCATCTTACTTAGGTACACTTCTATCAGATATTAATATAATCTAATAATCACCTGGCAGTTGGCATCCAAAGTCTTCTTAAGTTATTGCAACCTGTTGAGTGTTTAGACTTTTTGTAATATCGAGCATCTTTTTAAATAGAAATTTAAGGGCCTTTTTGATTTAAAGTAAAATTACAGACACTCCTTGCAACTCTTAGCTTATTGTTAGCATATACTAATAATAGCTACATAATAGTTTCAAGAATGATATTCAGGGCTGATAAGAGAATTCTAGCTTGAGAAATCATTTAGTACATTATGTATCAATGGGAGAATGTGCTGAGTTTCTGAAAGTCAAAGCTCAGTTTAGGATTTTACAAACTAGATATCCTGAAACAGAGTCATGACTGGACATTAACTTTGTCCAGAGAACAGTCCCTGCAGTTCTCCATCCCTTGGAGACTGAAACAGTTTGGTCGCACAGACAGGGCTTGCACCATGTGGAAGGAACTCAGTGGAGTGTTTAATTCACTATCGGAGGCACACAAGAATCACAAGTCCTTGAAAGAATTTGTAAACACTTTTATAGTTATCTGTTTCTTAAAAGAAGAAATCTGAATCTCAGAAATACCTAAAGTTCATCAAGAAACCAGATAGCACCTTTTAGAGATCAGTGTTAATTTGAGCTGTGGAATATCTTAAAGTGTTGAAGTGGTGTTACTGAAGGGCAGCTGGAAAGGGACCAGAGGATAGTTGGGGTGTTTCTCTGCCCTTTGTAACCAGAATTCCCTTTCTGCATAAGATTGGTTTCTGCAGCTCTACAGTAAGGAGAAACAGGTTTTCTTAGAATAGTTGAAACAAGATTAAGAAATCTGATCTTTCCTTTTGAGTGGGCTGAAACCAGAAAATATCTACATCTAAATTTATTTTATTAAGTTATTATTTTAAATTTTTCAAGAGTGGAACGATTAAGTAAACAGCAATAAAAATATTAATTTAGAAACAGATTTAAAAACTGTGTTGTAGTGAAGGAATGTTTTCCCTATTACTGGGAGCTAGTACTGAACACTCCCTTGATGGAGTGTCTGGATGACTGTCTCCCAGAGGAAGTGTCAGTAAATGTTCATGGGTAAAGCCCTCAGTGCCAAGTATTCTTTCCTTGGCCTTTGTGTAGCCTGCTTGTGCAGCTAAATTAAGTACATTTAATACCCCTATTATGTTCTTTTCTGTTATTCTGTAAAGTTAGATAGTAATACTCCAGAATTATAGGTATATGTGAGAATAAACACAGTAGTACCTGAAAAAGTCTGATAATAAAATCATTATCTATTTCTGCATAGCTAGAAAAGATCTTAAACTTGTAACATGAAGAATGCACTGTATTAAGCTCAGCAAAATTCCCAGTGGAAGACTAGTTTATATAAATGTAGTGACCAAATTAACTATTTATTGATGTTCTTCCTTATGTTCCCTTATTGTGACATTTTAACTTAATTTTTTTAGGGAAGAGAAATGGATCTGTGAATCAGACAAACTCTGACTGATAACTCTGACGTATAGTGCAGTATAAGGAGTACAAGGATCAAAAGTTAGCCACATGCTGTAACTTCCAAGTCTATTACAAGTATTTATCTTTGGCCTGCAAAGAGTAAAAAGGAATTGATTTCACACTTATCAATTCGCTGCTTATTTTTCAGCTCAACAGAAAGCTGTTTAACGAGTGAAAGGAAATCAATTGATAGCAGTTGCCTCTCCAGTCTGTTTAGAGATTATCTAGCCATGGAAGTTAATCCAAGAAAATATAGCTGGACCTTTCAAGTTAGGGTGGTTTTACTTCATGAATTAGTCCGACATAATAAATTCATTTCATAATAACTACATATGATCAATCATAGACTAAATTAAGCATGGTCCAAGTTCAAGTTCAAAGCCTGAAAAATATGCCATTAAAGCAAACCAATAAACCTGTAGACTTCAGGAACTGCATCAGGATGCTAGAGAAGAAAGGAAACTAATGATTCCTAAGACTTGATCAATCTCTGAAAGGAATAGTATGTGGTTATAACGATATAGTTTTTAGAGTAAGGACTTTTACAGTCTGTGGTGGCTTCTCAACACTTCTGGACTAATGTGTCATTTTGGACAAGTATGGAAATTTTTCTGTGCATAAATTTTTCCATCTATGTAATGGAGGTAAAACAGTCCCATTCATATGAACTGCTCATAGACCTTTGAAATTTTCTTATTTTAAGACTAATCAAACTGAGACTAAATATGCTGGTTTTTTTAGTAACATATTTTTCAGACATTCAGGACTTCGCTTTCAAAAAGAGTTATTGGGCATGATTATTTTTCGTTTTAAATAATTAGACAGATTTTCAGTACTCTTCAGTATTTGGATGATTTTCATTCTCACTGTAGAGTTGCTAGTGTAACCATGATTCAAACTGCTGTTAGTCATCACACATTGTTTCTTTTCTATCTGGGTGTAAAGTCTAAATTCTCTTGTTATATGAGTCTCTCTAGATGCATGTTTGCATTTTTATGAATATATTTTATATATACCATATGCCTATATGTGTAAATATATTTATGCAAAGAAGGGGTTGTCTTGTTAAACACATCTGTATACATCTATTTTAAGCTTTATTCTGTGTTATTTAAGATGCTGAGGTGCCTCATTGAATGAAGCGTTCAGGAATATAGTAAAGGAAAGAAAAAGATAGTGGTTTAATCCAATGAGAGGTAATAATATGAATTGGTGAAGCGACGTACAAACAGATTGTGTGGTACTTGTGACTGAATTATTGAGCTTGAAATCTGATCAAAGATGGGAGTTATTGGAAGCTAGTGTTTCAGAAGTGGAAATTCTTCTTTGACAAGGCAAGATGAGACTGCAGTAACCTTGGCTTAGACGTGGAATCAGAGTGATTAGAGCCAGTGCAAATTTCAGACCCATTCTCCGACAATAAATAAATGGGGATGTCGAGTCTCATTTCAATCACCTTCAGTAATGACCTTGAATGCATGCAAACGTGGAATTTTCTCAATGGGGACTCTCTGGCAACTCTGTGATTCAACTGTGAAATTGGAGTAGCTTGTACTTAAACTGGAATTTCACACCTGCTAGCTGTCTCTGACTTGCAACAGGAAGGAACAAAACCCTTAAAAAGCCATGCTTCCATGTGTTTATCTGACATCATATTTTTTCTCAATTATAACTGAATAGGCTAAAAAAAAATAAAATCCAGCTGGGGGAACCTGAGACAAAGTGACTTCTGGATTTTGTTTGATAGTAATGCCAACTCTATTAAAAAAAAAAAAAAAAAAAGAATGGTTAACAAAGATATTGCAGTCTTTGTAAATGCTCTATGAGTAAAACTTGTTGAAACAACAAAAGTGTTCTGATTCTTAAAAAGGGAAACACTTCAACATAGTATGCACTATCTGATGCACTAAATTATAGACTTGTTGGAATTCTGCAAGTCAAGAATAATAGATATATATGCTTGATTTCATGGCAAGTTCACCTATTTATTTCTTGGCATTTCTTTAGAGAGAATGTTGAAAGAAATATGCACTAGTTGAAGAATGACAGCCTAACCCAGATGCTTTCCAAAGTAATCAATTTAATATTATCAGTGTAGATAAACAGTGCTTTCACAGCCAGGGATCTCAAATAGGATTGCACATTATGAAGTGAGTATTTTGTGGGGCAGGATTGGCAGTTCCTGATTACACACATCCCCTGGAACTGCATCATGACAGTGCTGTTTTCTGTCTTGCCACCAACTAAAAAGAGAGAATTCTTGCATCCAAGTTCCAGTGACTGAACACATTGCCTGAGTCCTACCCACGATGTTTTTTTTGCAACTTTCCAAAATTATTATGCACATAAATTGTGAATTATCAAAAATTTAGCTGAAATGTGGAATAATATTTAATAGGATGAATGTTCATTTTTGAAGATTTAATGGTTCGCTTCTTCAACTATGTCCAGTGAATTAACCTAAGTAATGTGCACAGTCTTCTTCCATATGGCTGGTGAGTAACATTTTGTGTATTTTCTGTGCACACATCTTATTGTTCCAACATTTTAATTAACTGAAATGCTTCTATATATTTTCAAATGATGGCTGTGTTATACCTGTACATGACACTATACAAAGCAAAAGAATCTCCATTACATCCTGAAATGAATCGCTGTGTGCAACTGAGTTGCATTGAGTTTGCGTGGTGAGGTTTTGGTGATGGGTGGGCTCCAGGGGTGGCTTCTGTGAGGAGATGCCAGAAGCTTCCCCTATGTCTGATGGAGCCAATGCCAGGAGACTCCAAGATGGGCCTGCCAGTGGCCAAGGCCAAACTCATCAGTGCCTCTGGAATAACGCATTTTAGAAGGGGAGGACAAAACTGTGCAATATTAACTGCAGCTGGAGAGGGGCTGAGAGTATGGGAGAGGAACAGCCTCAAGGTCGGTGAAGAAGGAGTGGGAGAAAGTTCTCCAGGAGCTGAGATTCCCCTACAGCCTGTGAAGACCATTGTGAGGCTCTGTGCTCCGGAAACCCACAGAGGAGCAGGTGGATACCCAAAGGAGGCTCTGACCCCAAGGGAGACCTGCACCAGAGCTGGCTCCTGGATAGGACCTATGGACCCATAGAGAGAAGATCCCATGCTGGAGGAAATTTGCTGGCAGGGCTTGTGACCCTGGAGAGAACCCATGCTGGAGCAGTCTGTTCCTGAAGGACTGCACCCCATGGAGGGGCCAATACTGGAACAGAAGGAATCCCTCCTGTAGGAGGGGCCCTGCCCTGTGCAGGAGAAAAGTGTGAGGAGTCTTACCCTGCAGAGGAAGCAGTGGCAGAAGCAATGTGTGATGAACCCCATTCCCCTGCAACACTGGGGAGGAGGAGGTGGAGATCAGGAATAAAGTTAAGCCCAGGAAGAAGAGAGGAATGGGGGATGGTGTTTTAAGAATGTTTTTATTGCTTATTACCATAATCTAATTTGATTTGGAATCAATCCAGTTAATTTCCTCAAGTCAGGTCTGTTTTGTCCATGATGGTAACTGGTGAGTGATCTCTCCTCATCCTTACCTTGACCCACAAACCTTTGGTTTTATTTTCTCTCCTGTGTCCAGTGAGGAGGGCAGTGATAGAGCCACTTTGGTGGACGGCTGATGTTCAGCAATGGTCAACCCATCATAACTGTCTGTGCTCTGGTGTTCTTGTAAAAATGTTTGTGTTTTAGAAGACACTTTTTGTCTGATCTGCTGGTTAGAATATTTTTTCTAAACTGTGTGCTTTAGCCGTGCTCCTTTTTAAAAGGATTGAATTGAGATCATGTCCAGTCCATCATGAGTACTTCAGCATTAGTCCTACCATCATTAGTACTTCAAACACTTATCACTCCCTGAGATGAGATCTCATGTGTTGAAACTGTTCAAACAGAGAAGAAGCTGAAACATTTGTCAGGAATTTTCTCCTCTTGATATTGGATTTTTATAAGAAGAGAAGACAAACAACACCACACATCAGCACTTCATCAACATCAGCTTTCTCCTTAATGAATCAAGTCTTGAGTCATCAAGACACTGGGTGAAGTCAGCCCTTATTTGTTTGCTCTTTTACAACTACCAAAGGGGAAAAAATAATTCAAGTGAAATTTAAATGTAAAATTGTATTATATTGTCAAGTACTGTCAAAACCCACAAAAATATATTTTAATATAGTCACAATTTCTCAGATTTTACCAATTTTTATGCCCTCAAAAAGCACTTCTAAGAAGATATGCCTGCTATTGTTCAGCTAGTCCTTCCTCTGCTCGTTCTCTGATAGATGTACCTCTTATCTAGAAAACAGTCTCTGGTTTTCTTTTTCTTCCTCGTCTTCAACATTCCAGGGCAATATCACAGTCTGATCTTTGGGTTTTTAGACTGCACTTTGTTCTGTATTGAGTTGACTATGATTAAACGTTTGTTTACAGGTTCACTTTATATTACGTACCTGTTCTTACAGTAAATCAACATATAATTAATCGAGCTTATTTTGCAACTACCTTGCTCTGTTTTTTTATTCTTGTTGTTGAAGCCGTGCCTAAAAATGTGTTGGGAGCTGGTGATTCAGTGGTGAAGAGATCATCAAATTTCAGATGCAGATAGGCCTGCTCCCAAGGGCAGTATCCGTTCCCTAAGCTGTATCTTCAATGTAAAACATAATTACTAATAAGATTTGGTCCCTAATTTTTCAGCAGAGCTCTCTACTGATATCCAGGGCCAATGATAGTGGTCTTATCACTATCCCAAAGACTGTGCCTTTTGTTTAGGAGATTTCTTTCATTCTAAAAAGCTGAAGCAAATGCTAAATGCTGGCAGAGTTGCTATGCTTAAATTTCATTCAACTATCATGGAATTTTTTTTATCAATAGTTAAATATGCTTCTAAGAGACCCAAATTATAAGGAAAAAAAATGGTTGTAAAGCTCATAATCTCTTTCTGTGATTAGAGATCAGAGACCTCTTAGCTTCCTGGAAAATTTTCCAGATCATGCTGCATATACCAGGGCTAGAAACATAATTTGTGTTTCACTAAAACGTTTTAGAGTACATTTTGTTTGAACAAAGATAGCATTTTAATTAATAGTCAAATATGTAACTATTGCCAGGCAAATATGTTGTGTTTTGGAGCAGTTGCACAGAGTCCATAGGCCCCAGTTTCAAAAGTGCCTGAAGCAGATGCTTATCTTTAAACTGATGAGGTCTGTTAACTTTGATAAAACTAAACTTAAGCTCTAAGTGGTTTGCTGGATTGGGGCCATAGACTGTAATTGAGCTGGATTTTTGTCTTTAATCTTTCACCCTTTTGTTAAAATTTTTGATGAATTTAGTTCTTTTACACGAAATAATCTTTGTTTAATGCTACTGGTTTCCTAATGTAATTATCATCCAGACTTCATTAATCATGTTTAAAGCACTTTCAGATATTCATGCATAATTTCTGCATGTTAATTTAACTTGGTTATTGGAATTTACTTAATGTCTTTAAGTATCACAGAATACACATCTGTATGTGTGTCCTGGTTAATAGACTGATCTGGTTCTCAAACATTAAGTAGACTTTTATTTGGATGAGGCTTAGCTATAATGACCAGAGAGTCACTTTTGGCAGTGTTTTGCATTGTAACTGCAGTGCACACACTTTCTTTAAGAGAGGCCCACTAAAACCTGAAGTTCAGAAAGTTTCCAAATTACACATAGAGGCTGTTCCCTTTTTACTGGGAGCATTAGTTTGCATCAGCATCTATTTCAGCAGTGATGTTAGTGAGAAACCAGTGAAAAGCAGATCAAATAGAAGCTGGCATTTGAAAATAGAATACATTAAAGGGTAGAGAATATATTATTTATGTATATGGTTGCTTTTGTAAGCAAAAACATTTGTTATTGAACTCTGTCTTCCTTTTTCCCTTGTTTGTTTTATAATCATTCTATTGTTCCTTTCAGCTGGAATGTCAAAGTTTCCAGGCAAGGATCACATCAGATATATATGTGCTTACACAGTATCTATCACAATGATTCTAGTTAAAAACTACAATACCTGCCCTTAAACAAATAATTATAATCACATAAGGAAATTAATAATATTTACCCGTCTTAGGAGACAAGAGCACCCTGACAATTACTGCTGCTTAAAATAGATCATAATAGGCACTGATCCCTTCCCAATAAGCTAATTCATTATTAATGGTTTTAATTATTAATTATTGAAAATTATTAATAACATTAAATTCATGCTACATGTAAAATCACTAACTGAAAATTCATTAACAAGTTTGTGATAATATACCTTGAAACATATTTTCTTTATTTCTTACTTTTTGAGCTGAAAATTTCCATGGTTTAAGAATATTTAAACAATTCAATTGTCAGATTTTACCTCTGTTGGTTTTGATCATATAATGTAGTTCTGTTGTTTTCTGTGTAACATATTCCTTCTCAATTTTCATTGGCCCTTTAATTCCTCTGCCAGTGTACTTGGCCATGGTCCATGTCCTTGCTGGTTCACACTACTACAGATTAATGTGATAACTGTACTTAATGATGAGTGATTAAAAACATCTTTCTAGGAACTGCAAATATGCTTCTAAATTATCCTTTCAATGCCCTTTAAACATTCATTTGTTAGATTCTGCATATTTCATGTGCTTCAGTGAGAAAGAGAGAGAGAAATAAGGAAAAAAGTGGGCAAATTTCCTCGTTATACGTTTCTTCACACCCAAAAGTATGTGAGGAGTCAAACTCAATGGCCCAGTGTTCCATGGACAAAGAAGCCTAAGGGTGTTATGAACTTTAAGCCTACAGATTGTGCATAGGTTTCTTGTAGCTATGAATATTCCCTGTTTCATTACTTATCTTCAAAAAAATCCTTATTTGAATTACATCTTTTCCTAAGAAGATTGAATGGGAAAACTGCGCAGCATTGTGGTAGGCAAGTACTTCTACTCAGACGAGAATATATTTATTTAATAATATTTTTGATAATCTATTTTCAAGCATTTTAATTATAAAAGGCAGGATTTGACCCATGTTACGTCTGTACATTTAGATATAAAATGCCATAGTAGAAGAGACACTTTATTGCAGCTTTTAGTTCTCTTGAGTTACGACTGTGTCTGGGTGAATGGTTCATCCCGTCAAATCTGAACCTAACTAATAAAAACAAGATCGTTTTTGTTCAGCAAATGCCTGTACCTTGGTATGTATTAGATTCAGTCTTAACTCTGCTGAACTGTTCACCTCCTCTTCATCATGAATCAATTTAGTGACAGCATAAATGTATGAGCAACTTTTTCATTACACTTGTATCATGCCTTTAATAGCGGAGATGAAATGTTTCAGTGGGATGCTTTCTGGAAAATGTGCTGTTCTGTATCTTCTATCTTCATTGTATTTTATGCATTTAAGGGTATATGGTCAAACCCAAATAATAGGATATTTAACTGTCTGTCCCCATAAGTCAACATTAAAGGCACTCCATGTCCAGCTTACTGCTAGAAACTTTGCTGATGGAAGAAAGCTGCTGTTGTTGGCTACGTAGGCAGAAACTACCAGCAAATTGTATGTAGTGTATAAAACCTTAGAAATTCTTTCTGTGTCAGTTCCTACTGGTTTAGGGTGAGGATGTAAATGCGTGATCAAATTCACCATTAAATATCAGCATTGCCTTAATAATTGCTGGGTGTAGGGTAGTTATTATTATATGAACTGAGATTTAGTCCAGTTGGTTAAATATATAACCTTGCAGAGCTAAAATATGGCATTTCTTTTCAAAAAAGCTTAATCCTTTTGCTTGCTTGACGCTAGAACTGTATTTTTTTCTTTGTGTGTACAGACGTGCACTGGAGTGTGTGATAGCGAGAGAGAACATGGTGGTGAGCAGAGTGTTGACTTTAAGAAAAAGTCTAAGAACTTTTTCAAAGTTTGGGTGTTGTCCCCAAAAGAAAACAGGCAGGAGCATTAGATACCACAATGGCTTTGTTAAGTTTGTATTGAAATTAATATGGCTTCTGTAACTGTAAGATAAAAACAAGGAAACAGAAATAGGGAAAAGTATGGGGTTTTAGGAGCAAAGGAGTAATTGATCATTTTTTAAAAAATAAAGATTATGTGAATTGGATGATATCTTGAATGTTAAAATAGGATCTCAGTTTCCAACAGAGCATACACAGCATTCGCTGTAGTGGTAGTTGGGAAATGCTGCAGTCTGGAAGTGTCTACAAATAAAACATTAATTGTATTTAAATAAAGTTAATAACATTATGTCTTCCATATTTTAAATAGAGGAAAAACCTTTTTCATTTAGATGCTTTTCTTCCAGCCAGGCCAAGTCAAGTAGACTCAAGTAAACATTGTGTGTCTATTGCAGACATAGGCAAATTATGTCTGCAATAACCCTCATGTCTGTCTAAATTATATTGCATGTAGTGAGATAAGTGTAACAGTTAAAATCAAAAACTGCTGAAACCTCTTAGGTCCTTGTCAAACAGCTCATTCAAATACTGTTCTCTTCTTTACGTAGAAAACACATAACAATGCACCAGAAGTGCTTTGTTTGCATTTGTTCAGGCTCATCTATACAATTAATTCTTGACATAGCTACCCATGAGTGACAATCCCAACTGCACACTCATAAAATCTGTATGCCAGACCATGTCATCCACTACTCTTTCTGAAATGCTCATGTAAAACCAGTAGCTCTTCTATAGGGCAGAAATGTGACAAATTTGAAGGGTGGTTAAAACTACTGGTAGTGCTCAATATTCATGCTTTTATGGATACCGGCTGAATTCACTGCTTAGCTTTGAAAACAGCAATTAATTTTATAATGGTTTCTCCTAGTTTGCTCATTCCAAACATGATTGATTTAGAGTGATTTAAAATACCACTGAACTTATATTCAGATCACTCCAACGAGGTAAAAGAGATTCATCATCCTGATTTGTAAATGAGGAACTGAGATGCCAAGAGGATTAGATCAGAAGTGTGCCTCCTTTATGTCTTCCACCTGGACCTAATTTTTGTACTTGTTGAAGAATTAAGAGCTCTGATCTCCTCATGTTCAGTTGCAACTGAGAGTGAAGGTGTTACATAGGTGTGTAAAACTGAGCATGAGCAACGGGCTCATGTGCATCTTTTTGGGCCATTGGCCTATCCATTATTAAAAGGTGTTGTCAGAGCAGCAAAGATGCTGCAGGGTTCTGAAGGTTGTCCGTGATCTCACTGAAGGTACTGACATCATTCTAAAATCTGAAATGCCAAGAAATTATTTTAATATTTATTAAAATGCAGTATGCATGTGCGTAGAGAGTTATAAAAATATTATAAAACTAATAGCATTTCTCAACAAAGAGAAAAAATGTTTTTCATTCTTATCCTCTGAGGGAAACAGCATCTGGTGCTGGCAATAAGCTAAAAACCTGAATACCTGAGTTCAGTTCTGAGAGAACAGGTTATCTTTTTTCTATAACATTTACTGTTTTCATGGTTCATCTGTGAGGTGATCACTCCTATGGTGGTATTATTATTATTAGCATTTACTTTAATAGAATTTTGGTTAGAAAAAGGTGTGATAGATTACTTTCTCCTCTATTTTTAAGTTCATACTCACAAAAGAAGAAAAGAGGCAAAATGAAACACATTAAGCATGGTGTTGCCAAGGCAACAAGTACTTGAGCCTCCAAGGTGAAGTGTGACTGAAATGCCTATGATGCCATTGCACAGGGACATGTGGCTGTCTACACTTAGAACTAAAATCAACTCATCTGAAATTAAATTGAATTAAAAGCTCTACTCTTAATACTTGTGAGTATTAAAACAGTTGTCTCCAGCCAGCAGACCATGGAAAGAGGAATTGGTTTCAGATATACTGGCAAATATTATACTCAGCTGTGGACAAATGCTTAATCTGAATTTTAAGGTATTCTGAGAAAGATAGAGACTCCTGTGTTTTGTTTTGGCTTGAGAGAACTATTTATGGGCAAATATTGATAACAACTAAGGAAAAGGAAATTTTCTCTGAACTGAGAATTCAGGAAATGTGTTTAGACCTTCTGTTCAATAATAATTAGAAGCATAGAATCATTTAGGTTGCAAAAGATCTTTAAGATCATTGAGTCCCACCATAGGCTATGAAAATATCTGAGTTCCTAGGTGAATGTTCCCTTGTCTGATTTCTTTCTACAGGGTCATTTTCTGAGCATATGGTTTTATACAGTCAATGCTACTTCATAGCTGATTTATAGAACCATTGTTACAGTCAGTGTGGGCTATGTGAGGGTTCCCTGTCTATTCTGGAGTGTGGTTGCATCACAGTTGATATTTGGGGTTTGTTGTTTTTTTCTTTTTCCTCTTCTCTTGGAAACTGTAATAACATTTATTATTAATATAAATAGTTAAAGCTGAAAATATTACTCACATCCAACACTGCCTACCCAAAGCTTTAAAAAATTATGAGATAGGCTGAGAAAAAATGACTTTTATTTTTCTTTCCAACTATTTAAATTCTTTGTACTTGAGCTTCCAATTTTTTGTTCAGTCTCTTCAGACAAATTAATAAATAAAGATCAAGAGCTTTGATGGCAGAATCATGTGATTCCAGAACCTGAAGATTTAAAGCTCTAATGAAACGCTGGGCAGTTTCAGTTAAATTCCTAGCTTCATAGCAGTGGGGCAGTTTTCTTGCTGCTGTTCACTAAGATAGCTCTTGACCCTGTTCCATCACTGGAGAGCCAGGTGTTAGTGTTTCACAAACAATGAGGAGTGAAATCAGTCTCAGAGCAAAGACTATGGAGATCTAGACTGAATGGAATCCTGTCCAAATCTCAGCAAAATGCCAATGAACACATGCAAAATAGCTGACACCCTCATTTTTAAATTGAGGTTTTTTGAGTTAAAGGTGTGGAGAGCTATATGTGTGAAGTGGGTTTTTTAAACTCTCTTCACACAGATCAAACCTTAACAAGTGTTTTAGTCAAAGTTACAATGTGAGAACACAGTTACTTTTTGAAGAATTCCACCTCCAAATTGACTAATGCCTATCCTATGATAGTTATTGTTGTTTTAGGATAATATTTAAAGCAGAGATTTTGAGGAAAGCAAATCTTATCTGCCACAGTATTTTACTTGCAGAGCTGTTCCCTATCCAGCGCGAGAGAGTAGCTATAAGAGTGTAACTTCAAGATTGTGTGTAAGTTATTTTGTATGAGTGAATTTATCTAATGTTTGTTCCACAAAAGAAGGAAAAAAGACAGGAAAAATTCCAAACTAACATTAGTTTATGAACCATAATTGATAAGTAACAATCAGAACTGGTTTGGAACTGATTTTGCCATGAAAAGTCCATTCAGCCATCATTTGCTATCATCTAGAATATTAGTTTCTAAACCCTTCAGTAGCTGGGAAAGAAGAAGGGAACTTTAAGGAGAAAACAGAACAGATAGAAAGGATATACTGTTACTTACACAAAGAACTCATAGACTAATAACCACATATTAAGTCACAGATTGTTTGCCATCAAAGACATATTATGAGTAGAATTCTCATTGGCATGGCTGGATGTGCTAAGAGAGGAAGAGCCTTCACAGTGGCAGATATCTTTTTAGACAACCATGTTGACATTATGCTTTGGATTTTGAACAAAACCAGTGTTGAAAATTATTTGTAGGTATAAACAAATGTGTGCTTGTGTCTAATGTACTTCTATATATTGCTAGACGTCAGGTTACATAGTTTCTCTACATATATTCAATTCCAGTATCATATATTTAGAGGAAGTTGTATTTGCTTGGGGTACTTTGTAAAAAGCTCAAATACTCTATCCCAGGTGTTTTTGATCTTAGGAAATATTGTTTGCTCTTAGTGCTTTATGGTGGAGAATATTCAGTGTGTTTGGAGTGGACAAACATTTTTTGTAGGAGGTTACATATGGTCTGCTTGTTTTGTGGGAGAAGCTCTTTCTTTCATCCACAGCACTTGCTTGTGGCCACATAGATATTTGGGATAAACAATAATAGTTGCTCAAAAAATTTAAAGTTCAATCTCATCAACATTGTGATAACATGTAATAATATGAGTGTTATTCTTTCTAGGAATAAATACCTTGTTTATAATAACTAGACCAGATAGAATTTTCTGCTATAAACTGAAGTTATTTCCTAGTGAGAACCACTTTGGCTATTCTTTGGAAAACTTTGTAGAATCCTTTGAATTTTTAAACTTATCTCAATGGTTTAAGCCTAATCCAGTCTTGGAAACTGAGGAGACAAAAGGAGATTACCTGCCCTACTGTAATGTCACTCCTTCCTACCACTTATGTGTTCCTAGCCAGCACATAGGGAATATGGATGCTATGCCCCAAATCAGAGTTGATTGCAATAGTCAAGGAGATGCTCCTGCTTTTCTTGAGGTGAAACTGCTTAAAGAAGCAGTTTTCTCCAATAATTTAACAGGCTTCATCCTACACCATAAAACTGTGTTTGAAATTTTGCTCTTTATTGTACTTTTCTGTTAGTATTAAAAAACAGGATACATTTTTATCTTCCTTAGTAATCATCTCTGGACCTTATCCCATGAAAGGGGAAAAACTTGGTTTTTGCTTTACCAGGTATAATAATAATCCCGGCAATATGTCCTATAAATACATAAACCTCAAGAGCAATCCTTTTAAATAGGCCTTTCACTAGCAATTAAAAATCAAAAAGCACTTCCCACCAAATAAATAAATGAAAAATGAAACATGCACAGGTGACAGTAAAGCTTCTTTCCTTACTGGAGTAATTGACAATTTGTGGGAATTTTTTTTCCTGTGTGAAGCCTTCGAGACAGGCAATTCCTTGGCGTATTGCAGGAGCATGCAGTACAGATGTAAGGGAAAGCTAGGTGTCACTCAGTAAGGGATCCTGTTGGTGTGATTGACACATAAAGCAAATTTTTTTGCCATTCTGATGTGTGCTTTCTTGTAGAGGGATATCTCTGAGGCAAACTATTGGAGTAAACCCTTTCTGTTGTCATTTGGTGGGATTTTTATTTTAATGAAAGCAATCGGTCTTGTGTGCAAATACCAGCCTTTGCTGTTTGATATGCGCAGAAATCCAATCAGATGCTTAATTAGATCTTAACACCAGTTCCAAACAGCTGGCTAATTCCCTTGTTTCTGATTAAAGAGATTACAAAAATAAAATTTAACATTGCATTTACATACAGCTCTAAAAGGAAACACCCATAAGTTTTAGTCATTTAGGAAATTCATGTCTGCTCAATGTTAGGGATCAAAGATTTTAGCATGATGAATTGCAGAGTGGCAAGAGATTAAAAAAAAAAAAAGAAGAAGAAACAGCAAATGGAATTTGTCGAATGTTCTGCTTGTTGATTATGGCAGGATTTAACTTGAAGGTGTGAGTCCATAGATGTATGCAGGAAGCATTTGGTGTCATTCCTCGTCTTTGTGAAAACATGGAAATTAAGTTTGTTCACTAAACCATCACTTCCCATGAGCTCAGAAGATTATTTTTCAAACAGGCTTGTTCTGAGCACATGTACTAATTTGTTTAAAGTTGATTTATTAACTGTCAGAAAATAAGGTGGAAGTACATTTGTTTTCTGTCTAGTTTAATCTTTGAGTGGTTTCTTTCTTAACAATTTTAAATTTAATTTTTAATCAGAAGTATAGTTATTCTAATGTCAAAGAGTGTTTGACATTTACCTGTGTCTTCAGCAGTGATGATATAAAACTCCTCTGCCACAATAACAGATACACGCTTTTTTAGCTGGAATTCTTGTACCGGTGTATGCACCAGTGGTGAAGCCAATCTCCATAACTACTAAAAGGTAGCAGAAAATTGATTCCTAATGTTGTCATTTAGGACTAATTGAGATTCATTTAAACACATTAAAAGAGCTATTGTGTTATGCAGAGAATTCATATGGAAAGCTTTCTATGATGTTTAAGACAGAAATGTGTTGATTATGTAGAAATGGAAATTATGGGAGCAATGGAAAGTGGTAAGCAGCTAAATGAACTGTATGCATGGCTTTCTGACTCATGGGTATAAGGAAATATCTCCCTTTTCTGGCAATAAAATCTGAGAATTTGGAGAGCTTGTGGGACTATTCACACTTAAAATCAAATAAGGCAAATTCAAATCTGCTAAAAAAAGTGGAGGATAAAATGAACAAGAGGCTATTAAAAAATCTGGGTTTTTCTTATTCAGAGGAGTGGTGAGTGACAGATATCGCATTTTATGGAGCTCTGTGCTTGAACCAAAGGGCTACAGACCTCCAAACCATGTATGTCAGCCTTGTCTATTAGGGCAAGGGAAAACCTGGGAGACAACTACATGCCAATCCTAAGCAGAAAAGGCTGTGTGAAAAAGAACAACTCTCTCTTCTTGATCTGTTGAATTTTTACAAACACATTAATAAATGAGCATATTAAGAAGATCATAACTGACATTTTGTTTAGATTCCTCTGAGACTTTGAAGAGAACTTGCAACACTTGACAAAAATATTGAATAGTCATGGGATGTAAGCTGTGTTGTGCTGTATCATAACAAAAACTGACTTAGATACAGAAGATGAAAATTGAGAATAAATGACCAGATTTTGCTGTCAACCCCTTGCATCCCCAAAAAACCAGACACACTAACTAAACAGAGAGACCTACTTTACAGCTTCTGAATTATCCCATGTAAGAACAATGTACTAGAATAGGCTAAAAGAGCAGCTTGGGTTTTTTCCTGACTAGCAGCCTAGGGAAGAGGAATTGTTGTAAAACGCTATTTCCCCCTCATATGCAGATTAGGGAATTTCAGGTGAATGATGGTACTGAATAACGGTGTTTAATAGTCCTTAATGATCCTTACACTAAATGATCAGACCACACTGGACTGCATTAATGTCAAGAGTTCACTTCTCTCTGACCAGCTTTTTTTATATTTGCCATGAATTCCCATATTTGATATTTAATATCAGATTTACTTATTTGGGATTATCTGATGTGACTTGGGATTTTGATTTAGTACAGTTCTGTAGTAGTGCTTGTAATCAAATATAGATAGACTTCACAGTTGAAATGCACAGCTAAAGTAAATCCCAGTAAAATGGCTGGGTGTTCCCAGCTGGGAATAACTGGGAAGGAGAACATGGACTCAAACCATCACAAGCCGTTTGCTCCCTTCTAGGTGCTGTTAGTTGCTCACTTTTGTAGTCTGTGTTGGATTCCTTAACCTGCACCTCCCCATCTGAGGTAGCCTAAAAGCTGTCCTCCAGACCCTTCTGTGTTGGGGTCAGCTCAGTTTTCACTGCATCAGGAGTGGGCAGTCCCTTCCCACATCCCATCCTGAGCGTCACGAACATAAAGCCCATGTTTGTCTCCTCAGAACTGTCTTCCACTGCAGGGAATTGCAGTCACAATTTTTATTTTTGATGTTCCTAACATTTTGTGGCAAGGAGGGCTGTAATTTAAGCAATTAAATGAGTTTATGAAAAAGAGCTTATTATTAGGAAATAAAGGTTGAAAGGCATAAAAATAAAAATATGCAGGAAATTATTTCAAAATAAATCAACAGTATCAAATAAATGGTCAAGTGTCAGAATCAAAACCACCTGAAAAATCCTAGGCTACCTTATCCCTCCTCCTGCAAACTCTGCTACCTGTCTCCCACCAATTTTGTTGCTCTTTCCTGTATTATTTCTATTTGTGCTATACACTACCTTTGATTTGTATGTAGTACCCAGGATGGGGACTCACTGTGTTTTTTTACTGTGGAATAATAATGCTAAGCGCTGGATCCAGACGGAGCCCAAGCCACCTGCTGTATTTCGTTCCATCACCTGTGAGAACGGAGAGAGGAAAAACCAAGAGGGATCCCCAGAAAAATGTTCTGTGCAAAATGCCTCCCTGGCTGATCCATACAGTGCTGTAAAAGCAGCAAACTGTCACAGTGCACATCTCACAATACCTTGTTCTGCTTTCTGATTCTTATGTGCATCACTTCATAGCCCAGCCAAGACGATAGAATATAACTTTCATTTCACTGTAACACAGTCTTTGCCCTTGCAGCCCCAACTGCTTTTAGTGCCCTAAATAGAAATATTGGAGAGCAGAAAGTGGAGGCTTTATGGCCTTTATTAGTAAACATGCACGCAAACAAGGTGGTACAGAAGCTGACATAACCTTCTGCTAGTAATTAGAGAAACCTGCTCCAGGTAATCATAAATTTATGTGTTTACCACATCATCAATTATTTCCTTCTTTATAGTCTAAAGAGATCATGAGTAGTGAATGTTTCCCTGGACAAAACTTGTTAAATACCTTGTCAGTGATCAATGGAAAGAGAGCTTAAGCTATTTAAAGATTTATGCAACAGAGTGGAGGTTTAGAATTACCAGTGAGAGACCAAGCTGACTGTGAGGTCTCAGTTTGGGCTCTGAGCCATGAAATGCTTCTTGAACTCTGCTGCTGGCCAAGCATGTTCTTGTTTCAGGATAGCATGGACTCTCTACTAGAATAAGAGTAGGAGGGAGGCATGTATCTCTCTAGAGAATCTGTGGGGTGTGGAGGCCCAGTAGTGTCTGAAACTGCTGAGAAGGTTTACAGGTCTGTTGGACTATTCTAATCAATTGCATTATCTGAAATCATATGGTTTCACAAGGTTCTACTTTTTCTTTCTGTCATATTAGATATACAGCTGCATGCATTCTACAGGAATCTGCTGATTCCTGGCTGAGCCCCAAATTTGCTTTGACTCATTCTGCTTGATTCATTCTCTTGTGACTTTGCTAATTTTTTTCCCATTTCTCTTACCTCTTTGATTTACTCTTGCCCTTTTTCCCCACACACATGCTATCTTGACTACTTTTTTGAAGGAGCAGCTTGTGCAAGATCAGAAAAAGAACCTTTAGAATGTATTTGGGAGGTTCACTCTTGAGCTTTGGTTCATTTAAGAATCTCTTGCAAGATGAAGAGTGAGATGTATTATCTTTATAAAATAAGTGCAGCATTTTAGGCTAACTGTAAAAATTCAGCAGAAGCATGTTAGCTTAATGGAAGTGCAGTGCTTCAATAAAGTCAGTGATAATAATAATCTTCAATTGGTCTATTCCATAATAAAGTGCTCAAAGCAGATGTGAAGCTTTTTATTGGAGTAGAGGTCAAGAATGAATGGGATTTGGGGTAGTAGCTGGACATCTCAAGAGACCAAGAGTATTAGTTGTTCAAACTCTGAAAACAAGAGTTTTTCTTATTTGTAGCCAGATTCTGGATGCTATAATGCATCTTAAGTAGGAATGAAAAATAATTTTTGATTCATACTTGTGGTACATTTCTTCACAGTCTTAATTTAAAATTACAGTTTAATAGTGCTTATCTGTAGCAGGAGTGTTAACTGTGTTAGGACTCCAAGATCACCAAAGAGAATTTATCTTCATTGTTTACTGTTTTCTTTCCTAGAATATTATTTCTAGTGTGAATGTCTAAAAACCAAAAAAGCAGCCCTCCAGGACCTATATACACTATAGAAGAAAGATTGCCAAATGTCTTTAAAGCTGCATTTTTTGTCTTTGTGGATTTAGATAATGGAACATTGTTGGTTTGTTCTGTAGTCTTATTCCATTGATAGGAATATCTTTTAATATGTTACTGTGCACACAAACTACCGTAGTGAATGTTAATTGTTGCTAGTATGCAACAGTTAACAGCAGCTACGTAGTTGTCAATTCTGTAGAAAACTATTTGGGGTAAAAGAAAACTGCTAATCACAGAGAGCCCTTAATGCTTAATTAGCAGAGTCTTCAATTACATTCCTTGGGGAATGGTGGGGGGGGGGGAAGGTTTTAATCATAAAAGACATTTTCAAATGGTCAAAGAACTAGATGAGTGACAACAGCTCTGAATTCTTAAAAATCTTTCTAGAATCTACCCCTTGTATTCATTCCCCTGTTTGTTCATCCTAATGACACACCCAGTGAAGGTGCTTAGTCTAAGCCTGTATTTGTATAAGGAGTTAAGGTAGGAAGGGTAATGGGAAATAGAAGTAGAAATCAATTTATGGGATTTTTCAAGCTCTGTGTGTGTGTGTGTGTGGTGGTTTCTTTTCTCAGAAATAATCAAGACCTGAAAGAAAGTTGTAGCTTCACAAACATTTGATGAAAGCACTGCTCTGTGTATTTTTTATTTTAAAGCTGGACATAAATATGCCATCTAAAGTATCAGATAAAAATCATTAGAGTGGGGTTTTTTGTGAGGAAATACACCAAGCGTAACCAATGCTGTAGTTTAATTCTGGTTGCTGTAGCATTTCCATTATGAGTTCATATTTTGCACAGTTCTTAAAAGTCAAAAAAGGGCATGTTTTAATAGTTATCCTACTGGAAGTAGGGTAATATTGTGCATGTATAAGGCTTGTTAGTTATTTTTTTATGTTCCATTAAAACTGCATAGTTATGTATTTTATATATAAAAATAGATTAAGTTTATAAGGACAATTTCTTTGCTGCACTGTCAACTAAATTAATCACTTACATGTCTGTTCTACTAGAATTATCCTCTTTTAAAATACCTAATTTTCAGTCTTGGAGACTTGGTTTCTGTAATTGAAACAGCTTTCCAATTCTTAGGGTTTCTGCGGTGTAGTCTTCATTGTAGTGTTTGCACAGTATTAAAAAAACCTCTGGTTTAAAGGAGAAAGTGTCATATTTTCTTGAGTATCTGAGAATAAGTTAATTAAATTTGAGCTTATTCCTAATTGAGAAAATGCCTCAAAAATCACCCCAAAACCAAGTCCAAGCAAAGAAAGAATAGTCCCTGAATTTAGAGGTTTATAGAAAGGAAATTATAGTTCTGAATAATGCTCATTGTGAATATATGGACAGATGTTGTACCTTCATTCATTTTCTGGGGAAATTGTACTGGCTTAGGGAGCACTGTTGTTGGTTCCTTTGTGGTCTTCAACATTTAGGAGATTTGAAATGGCACCTGAATACAGTAGGAAGTAAAAGTGGGCAAACTTTCAAAACTGTTCCACATGCATATGGTAACCACCCTGTAATCCCGATAGCTTAGTTTAGAATAATTACATTGGCTGTACTTTCATTTTAGAATTGCAGCAGTGTACCACAGATGCTGCATCAGGGCAGTGACACAGCCCATTATTTTATGGGCCTGCATATTTACTTACTTAGTTTTTAAGACAACATAAAATTGAAGGGATGAAAACATATGGCACATAATTATACTTAATTGCGGAATTTAGCTTGAAATGCAAACTGCTGCATTCACAATCCATTTCCTCTGAAGGCCATTGTTCAGGCCCCAGTCAGATAAGGGTTATGTGTAGAAGATAGGGAGGGAAATCTCATGCAACATATCATCACATCAGAGAGCTGATAAGTAGCCAAGAAGGCTAGAATGCTGCCAGCCAGGCTATATTTCATTTCTGTGTCATTTATACTGCTGGCTGTGATGCATGGTACTATATTTTCATTCTGTTTCCTATATTTAAACAAGTTCATTGAGGGCGGAGAAATCCCAGCATTTCTATTTTAGAGAGAGGGTGTTTTATTATCACTATGAAGAATAAATTTGAAAAAGCTTTTAGAAAGGACTCTTCCCTCCTCCTGCTCTCAAAAGACTCAGAGCAAGCTCACCAAAAGGCCTGGAGAGAACTGTGAAGTCTTAAGTCAGAATGAAGTCCTCACTCTGCAGTTTTAGCAATTTTTGCTACAGCCTTCACTGAGGCCCCGAGATGCAGTCCCAGAGTATCTTTATCCTCTCCCTCCTTTGTTGTGTTTAGTCTGTGCTGTTTGTAGCTTTCCCTCAGGTACCAGTTTGACTTAGAGAATCTCCAGCATCGACCTACCCAATATTAAAGTTTTTATGCTTCCACAAGAAGGTATGTTTTCCTGCAATCCTTTCCATAACTAAAAGAGTTTTAGTGTTGCTAATTTGACAGTATGTATTTTGTGTGATTGCAGAGACTGGCATGAAATGGGAGTGGGTGAATCTGTTTACCCAATCCAACCTAATCTGCCTTCTAGTCATGACCCTTCTGCCTAGGGGGTCATGTCAACTCTCTTAGGCGATGTCTATGCTGATCCTTTGTGTGTGTGTGAATTTCAATGACATTTTACATTAAGGCTAGAATAAATACCAACAGGATGTTTTGCCAAGGGCTTGGTCAGCAGTCTTCAAAACTGACAGAATTAAATTAGAAAGAGCAAGAGAAATGTCTTGATGTGCAAGAAAGAAATATGAAAGATTCAGAAGAGCTGAGAAGTGTTTGTAGTATCATGACTTGGAGTACAGATTTTAGAGAGTACAAATCAGGACTGAAAAAAAATCCACCATTTTGTACAAAACATCTATTTTTGAAACTTTCTGCCTAGGAAAGATGTAAGGGAGATAAACGTTATTTGTATCAGTATATAACAGTAACATATTTGCAAATGAAAATTATGAAGTATTTATCAAACTAACATTTTCATTTGATGATATTTCAAAAATAACCAACCTTCTAAACGGAGATTAAGACGTAAGATAACTGCATTTGATACTCTGGAAAGTACTAAACATCTTAGAAAATAAAGCAGTACATTCACTTTATCAAGGTCCTGAAACACGATAAACACCAAGATGTGTAACAGAGTGGTTTCAGGTGGCAAAAAAAGGCTGCAGAAAGTAGCATTGTGGGCCTTGGCATGCACTGCTCTTGACTAATGAATCACTTCCCTGGATTGGGTTTCTAGTCTAGTAGGTGAAGAAAATAAACACCTCCAAGTCTGCCTTATTAGCTGATGTTTGTGAAGTAGCTGATGAATGAGGGGATGTAAATGTTAAGCGCTATTACCACAACAAGTAATCTTGTTGCAATATTTGAATTGCAAGAAAATCTAAGCCTTCAGACTTTTCTTGGTTATGAAATCTCAGTTAAGAATATGACATCTTATTACTGAAAAAATTAGGACATCTTTAGGATTTCAGGGTCAGGAGGATTATGGACTCATTGACCCTATAGACAGAGATTTTCCACTCCTTTTCTTGCTAAAGACAGATGCAAAACACATTATCACAAAGTATGATGATACATGTAGCAAGAGTTATCACCAGTTCCATCTCCTAAACACTGATCTAGCCCCAAATCCAATCTGGTAAACTTTGTTCCATAGATTTTTAGGATGATATTGTCATTTTTTCTCATGTTCTTATAAATGCACCGCACCACTCAGACCTTTATAACAGCATTCTACAAAGACATGAGAAAGTTTCAAAAGCTGAAACCGAGCAGCTTGCCTGGTGCAATACAGTAAAGTAGCAGGGCCTCTGTGCCTTTTGTCTATTTTTTGCTTGCTAATCATGTGTAGGAATGATGCAAGAAATATTGCAAAGGTTTATTTCCTTTAATCATGAGAAAAATATCTTCCATGAAGCTTTTCCATCATGTTCAGAATTCTCTCCAGTTTTACTGTCCTGCAGGGGCATTCAGTGTCACAAGTAGTTGATGTAGTCATCAGACTGAAATGGCTTTTTTTTTGTCTTGTGGTCTTCTCTTTAAATATTCCAGAAGTCTGACTTGAATAGTTATTATTTCCAGATTGTTAGAAACATGGTTATACTGCTTCCTAGTGGGGAATTAAAGAATAACTTGTTCTCATTTGAAGAAACTTTTCTATCAATATGCTTTGCAGGTTTTTTTTTCTGTTTTGTTTTTGGTTGGGTTTTTTTTTAATTCTTTGGTCTAACATCAGGGTATTTAGAGCTTTACGCTTTTCTATTGTGTGGTTTTATATCAGTGAAAATTGACTTCAGTGAATTTGTCCTAGCTGACAGCAATATGTGTAAGAGAATATAAAAACAGAATGCCTTGCTGTTTTACAAGGGGTCTTTACTGCAGGCTACAGCATGCTGTTTACAATCCAAGACAATAAATCACCTAGGCTAGTGGCTGTAATCTCCCCTGGAGATGGGCAAGCAAAATATTCTTTTCCCTTACCTCTGCTGTGACTTATCTCTGTTGGATAGCACCACACACTTCTAAAAATATGTTTTCTAGGGAGGTAGAGAAAATGTAAGTAGCCAAGAATATGTGGAGAGCCATTAAAAACAGTTTGACAGAGAGAAATATCTGTCAATGAGAGAGATGATTGCTTTTTGAAGCATTCATTGGGAAAGAAGTGGCGCTGTGCACTGACCTCCCCAGGAGAACAAAGCTGTGAGTACCTCCAACGCATTAGTGGTGTTTGTGTGGTCGTACAGATGCTGGGCTGAGACTCAGGAGATCTGCAGGCAGCTCTTGCTCCTGCCATCAATTCCTTGCAAACTGTTGGGAATGTACCACCCAGCACCACAGTTCAGCACTGGCAAAAGGGCAGTGGGTTTTTTCCATCTTTCTCTGCTTTTGACTGCTTAGGAATGGACTCCATGCCATTATTTATGTTCAACCAGTGCTTCAATAGTTCCACTAATTTTTAGTGAAATTGTGGAAGCAATAAGGTGATACTGAGTGTGTGAGTGGTGGGGCTGCCCTTCAGAGCAGAACAAATTCATGCAGTCTGTTTAAAAAACACTTGGAGCTGGAGGTCCCAATGTCCAGATCTGGGAACAGGATTCAACAGTTCGACAGTAAACATTCTTTCTTGTGTCCTTGCAAGGAGCATACTTTGTTTCTCTCTTCACATTATTTTTTTCACCTAGAATCCCAACTCAGAATCAGGATGAGAAAAATGTTAGCAGAGTCCACAATCTCATGTTTGGGTTATTTGTTTGGGGTTTTTTGCTTGTTTGTTTGTTTGTTTTTAATAGCTCCAATTCTCTAAAATTGGTTTTCACTTTCAGCTGGTCTTCTTCCAAGACTCCATGGCCCATGAACCTACGTACCTTTGTAATGTCTCAATTTAGATGGTAAAAAATAGAATTGATACTATCTCAGAATAGCTATAATACCTTCTTATATTTGTAATAAGGGTTGAATTTGTGATTATATGTCATTCACAATCATATTTTTTGTCAGACTTGCTTATTTATTGATTCATTGTAGTGAGACAGATGATAAAATACAGTATGCCTAATAAACAAAAACAGGATTTGTTCTTAGTATATGAAGATTTTCCCCACAATATGTGCTGCTGTTAACAATGGTTATGTGCATGACTCCCCTGCATATTAAAATTAAAACATATCCATTTGAAGAATATTTTAAAACATATCCTCTGTTTAGACAGAGATATACACAGAAGTAGTGTTACCTAACATTTAGAATTTCATAATTGAAACTTCATTCAACCCAGGGTGTGTCTAATTTCAGCCATTTGGTTACTAGGGTTCAGAATAACTGAGTGCATGGGCATTTGTGGGAATTTGTCCCTCAAAAGGGTCAGCAGAGGGAACCATGTCCTGGTCTCCAGGTGTGCCAGCATTCCATGTGAGCTGCTCTTGTCACATTCCCACTTGAGCAACACAACCCTGCCTGCAGAGCTTTGGCTTTTCCCCTGTTCTGTTTTGGTGCTCTGTGCCTGCCCCAATCCTATCCCTGCTCGTGAGTTTAAGCCATTGTTTATCTAGAGCAGAACAGCAGAAAATGACCATTTGGATCCTGCTGTCAGACTCTAATATACAAGGTTTTTCAGGGGGATTTGATTTTTATTGTGTTTATTTATAGGGACTGTTCTAGAAGTTTAAGTGGGCCTAATTTTTTTTACAAAACTGAAGGCTGTAGGCAGTTTCTGTAACTAGCAGTAACGAGATGTTTCTTTTCAAAATAAAGCAGCAAAGCTCCTGTAAATGACTAGCAGGATCATTTCTTTCTTTTAAGTCAGAAACAGCTATCAGCTTTCAATGGTAAATTGCAGCCAAAGTTATTCTTTCCATGTTCAGAAAGGCAATATAAAAATAATTTGAACTAACTCATACACTAACTGATTCTGCTATGCTTAATCAGCTTAAATAATATTTTACTGTCCAAGAGATCTTACTTAGTTTCATGAAACTAAAAGCTGTTTCTGTTTATGTTCACTACTAGTGAGGATGACATGTTTTTCCCCATGATTTGAGTGCTGTGTTCAGTAGTAATTCCATTTACTCGAGCTTGCCCTAATCTGAATGAAAATACAAAAAAAATGCAGGAAAGCCAAGAAAAGCTAGTGATTTTGCTTTATTGTCTGAGTAATCAGGGACAGCATAATGCACAAGTGTTATTAATGAAGTATTTTCTCTAAAATCAACAAACGTAAAATTGTGTTTCTTCAACTAAATTCTGTGGTAATCATTGAAATAATTGACTTGTCACTCATCAAAATACACTGAAGCTTAACAAGAATGCAAAAAGGGCTATCACAGGCCCCATCCCTTTTGATGCCTGAAATCCCAAATTGCCAACAGAAAATGCATGTGCAATACAAGCACAAGGAAAGCCCATCTCCCAAAAACACTCCAAGGGATTTCCCAGCCCAAGGTAGTGTCTTTAATAGTCTTTAGTGAGGGCAGTTGTTGTTCATTAATTTGTCTAAATGTTTTTGATATGTAAGATTTTAGCATCATCTCTGTTTTGTGTCAGTCAGTGCAACGTCTTCTTTGCCTTTTGAGAAGAAAAGTCCTCTGAAGATATAAATCTGTCACCTGCTGTCACCTACTTTTGCTGCTCTGTGGCTCTTGTGCTATATCTAGAGAATAGTCTTCCTATCCTTGAATAAACTCTTCACAGGTATTACTGTTTTTAATCCAGTCAACAGGCTAGAAAGCTGATATTTCTGACAATGAAAGAGGATGTTGTGCCCAATAAAGTGTGAAGGCTCTTGAACATAGCAGATATATATATATACATATATATATATACATAAGTAAAAACTGGGGTCATCAGTGTGTTGCCAGCAGTTTTTGCATTGATGATGCATAGTCAGGGTCATATTTTGGTTCATCTGTGTAATGCTCACACTCAAACAGAAAACCTACAAGTAGCCTTGTTATTTTTCAAATAGATATAGGTACATATCTATTTATATATATTATATATATATTTTTATATATTATAGATATGTATATGTGTGTGTGTCTTTGTGTGTATATATATATATACATATGTGTATTCTTTTTTTTTTTTTTTTAATGCCAGCTAAGTAATCACGATACAGTAAAAAACCTGGCAACTGCTTCAAAGAGACTGGAGTCTGAGGTAAAAAATGAGTAGGTTTGTTCTCATGGGGTGAAAAAGAGCCCAAGGTCTAAAACAGCTGGGAGCAATGTGAGATGCTGTGAAATTACCTTCACGGCAGGGTTTGTGCAGTGATCTTGGATGGTAAAGAAAGGGTTGAAAGAGAGCAGTGAGATGGATTTCTGAGTATATATGTTAAGGATGTTTGTACATAAGATGAGACATAGAAAAGCAGAAAAATGATACAAAAATTGAGTCATCCAAAACCTACTCGAGTCTCCTGCCCCTTGTAGTACTTTTATGCTAGCTTGACTGATTTCAGTTGATACACAGCTAATTAATCCCAGAGAAAAAAAATGTAAGAAATTAATCTGTATTATATATTTGTATTTTGACATTTTGAGATTTATGATTAGAGATGAAGAAACACCTCTTGTTCTGCTTTTTGAAACATATGAAGGGGAAAGTTGAACTGCCTCATTAACCTGAGCAATAACAAACTCCAGACATAAAGGCTTGCATAACTCAGGTGTGAACAATGAAAGGAAATTCCTATTAACTTACCATGGCATCCTTTTTGCTGAAATACCCTTGCGCAGTGCCAAGGCATCTGTGAGGACAAGAAAAACAACCATGAATTATCTGGGGTAGAATCATCCGATCTTCCCTTTCTTTTCTCTGCTATTTTGGAGCTTGCTCCCATTTCTGGGTGTTTGAACTGCAGGGGGGAGCTGGGGAAGGAGGGATGGCAGGAAAAACAGGTCTCTGAGAATGGTAGGGTATTGCTGCTGCATTGCCATGGGCACAGCTGCCCACAGGACAGGGGAGTTGGCAGGCCAGACCTATTCTCACTTCAATCCATTTGGCCTGAAATTCCTGCTTAATTCCAGTTAAATGTATCATTTTCAGAATGAGGCAAAACTGGAACAAAAGAGCCAGGGAGTGAGTTTTTCTCCTCGCTCACTCTCTTCCTCTCCTCCTTCTCTCTCCCCTTACCTGTCTTTAATCTGTAGTTTACATGCTCGTACAGTGATTCTTAGATGATACAATTTCATCCTCCCAGAGCAGCAATCCTCAGCCTATCATTCAGCATGAAGCCTGAAATATTATATATCTGATATTACAAGCCTGAAATAATGCAACGTGCATTACATATTTGATTACAAATGGTATCCAGGCTGTTGCCCAATGCACATTCCCGATGCACATTCCTTCCTTGGCAGTGCCAGAGGCAGTTCTGAGTGAGACAGGCAAGCTCTGAGCAGCTGCTCTGCCTTCCCTGGAGCAGCAGCTCAGCAGCCCTCCACAGCCATTTGTTGCCATAGTTTGGGACATTTCTCTGTACATTCAGAGACCTCATGAGGGGCTGCGGAGCAGAGCTCTTCCAAAATCTGGAAGACTGAAGCTTCTAAAGTATAAATCTAGGAGTGGGGAGAAACATAGTGTGGCATGGGGAAGGCTGACGGTAGGGGATGATGTATGTACACATTGCTTGTTCCGTGAAGCTGCCCAACACATGTTGGGCGGGCTGAAGCCGGCACATTGCTGCTCACCTGCAAAGCCTTTGGCTGCCACAGCGGACCCTTCCTATGCAAGAGTCGAAGGCAGAGCTGTGGTGCAGCCTCACTGAAATTTGCTGTCCCATCTGCAACCTACTGCCAGTGCTGTTGGCAGAAAATCACATTTGACACTGCTCAAGTTCAGCTGGATGTAACTTCTCAGAAAGCCAACTCGTGGGTTGTTTCCACTTTACCCACTTACCCAAAATGTGAGGTGCTCCACTGAAGTGATGCAGTGGGGTTTGTCATAGACACAGTGGGACACAAGAGCCTATGAGCCTGATTGTGAACACAATGGTATCTTAATAGTTTTCAGTAGCAATACAACTGAATTGCACCTTGCTTTTCTTAATTTGTTTAGGTGCATTTGTTTGTCATATTCTTTTAAGCATGAAAGTGAATTAGTTTATGTGTTAATCTCTTAATTTCGTAAAATCATAGAATAGTTTTGTTGGAAGGGACTTTAAAGATCATCTTGTTTCAATGCCCCGCAGTGCTCAGGGACACCTTCCACTAGACCAGGTTGCTCAGAGCCCCATCCAGCCTGGCCTTGAACACTTCCAGGGATGGGGCAGCCACAACTTCTCTGGGCAACCTTTTCCACTGTTTTGCCACCCTCACAGTAAAGAGTTTCCTCCTAATATTCCATCTAAATTTACTCTCAATTTGAAACCATTCCCCCTTGTCCTGTCACTACATGCTCTTGTAAAAATCTCTCTCCATCTTTCTTGACAGCCCCCTTCAGGTACTGGAAGGCCACTGAAATTTAATTTCTGTTAAACTCTTAATTCAGTTTATATTGTTTATAAAGAACAATTTCAAATTTTAAAATAGAGAGCAGACCAGCTCTTTTAAATCTATCTGTTAATTTCTTTGATTGAATGTTTTATGTCCTTGTATTGTTTCTGTGTGCCCTACTGTTAGATTCTCTGACAAGCCTGAAAAGTAAATGCCTTTCTCTGATCTGTACTTCAGCCTAAATTCTACATTGAGTTCTTGGTCACTTTTAACTTAGGCATGCTGCCCTTTGAAGATTTGGCTTCAAGATCTGACCTTGCAGCTCTGTGGTCCTGGAGAGGTCCCAGGACAGTGAGTGCTCCTGGCCATGGGCAAGTGGGCACAGGAGGGAAGGACCAGGAGGCTGCCCTTGGCTTTTCTTTTTCAGGGAATGAAAACAGCGTGTGTATACAAAGATTATTATATACGGAGATTATTTTTATGTAACCACAGGTGACTTTCATTGGAAGAACCAGGTGAAATGTTTCAAGTGGTACCTCTGGAAATGCAGACGTGCTTGAAGTCAAGGCTTTTCAGGTGCTCAGCTCCAGCCTTGTTCTGCCATCTAGTGTTTAATGCAGCCAGTTTCACTTCAGCAAAGCGATTTTGAAGTAAATTTTAGGGAAAAAGAAAGCTCTTTAAAAGAAGGTGAAAAAATAGCATTTCTTAGTGTGAAAAAAACGTAGCACAAATGGGGAAAGACTCAGTACAAATGGCATTATTTGCATTCTAAATAGAATTGCTCTCGTGGAGAGTAAATTAACAGGTCATCATCTAGGCTAACATTTTTCACTGGCAGAGCTGTAATGATTTGTATTAGTCTCACAATTTTGGATTCTCCTTTGTTTAGGTAAGAGCAAATTAATTTTAAGAGTGAATCCAGCTGTTTCTTATCATGTATCTGTTATTATAAATAGGCACCAGACACTCTGGATAATTACTGCTCAGATTTTTTTTTCGGGGGGGTGAGGAGGGGTTCAGACTCTTTATTTTTGACTGGTTGACATCTGAATAACTAGTTGGTTTTCTGTGCTCTTAAAGCTAGACAATTATTGGTTCTCTTTCAGACCATACAAGATGTTCTTTATCCGACAAATTAGTTCTGCCTAGGAATGGCGTGGAAACTTATTAAGCTGCAAGTTATAGTACAAAACTGTGTTGATGGGATCCCTGTTAAACTCCGGAGCAAAACACGTATCAACTAAGTGCATTTTTTAAATTGTACTTTGTTTACAGCTAATTTCATCTTCTGGTTAGTAAAATGATTCTTAATGACATCTTCAAATGTTGCACAGCCACTATTTTCCACCAATAACTTCTGCTTAATGGGCTGGTTGCTTTTCTGTGTTGGTTTTCCTCAGTTGTTTGTTTTTTTTTGTGGGGAGAGGGAGGGAGCTATTTGCTTGTTTACAAACTTGTGTCAAATTTTAATAAATAGTGTTGTTATGACTGAGGAAAAAAGAGAGCAAAATAAGCATTTTCAGAAATGTAAAGTGTAGCAGTGAGCCCTTGAAAAGCAAGCCTGTATCATTTTGATAAACACCTGAGGAAATGGGAGGATGGGAAGAAGAAGGGTGCCCTTACTTTTGCAGTAATAATACAACTGGCCACTGCAAAGTGAAGGAAAGGTATTGGCCCTGTTGGGAGCCAGAGTTTGATTTGACTGAGAAACTGAGCTGTGCTGTGCCTTTCTAGGTCTTGAATGAAGATCATTTTCAGACTGTGAGTAAATCACATGCAAGGAATCATGGTAGAACTTTAGGCAACAAGAATGGAATTAGTGGGAGTACTTGGGAGTAGTATTATCTCAGGGGTGCTGAGAGGCAAAGAAAATGATGGGAGAAAAATTAGGTTTTAAAGAGATAGAAATTCCAGTGAAAAAATAAAAGGAATACAAGGCTATAAAAATACGTAATTTCAACACTTTATGCTTAATAAGGATGATATTCCATACTGACTTCCATAATTTCTTTTCAGTGGACTTAACATTACTTTGCAACTGGCGGAAGACCTTTTCTACAGCCCTAAGTAGACTCATCTCCTATTTTAAAATCTGAAATTCTCTCCATGTGTTGCAATGTTGTCAAAATTTGCTGATAAAGTAAGAATGCATAAAATAATTCCATGAAGTGCCTAAAGAATATGTAGTTTGATATGCATGATGGATGCTCCAAGGTGCCCCCAGTCTTCCTTGTCCAATTTTAATACTATCTCTGCTCAGTCTCTGGGCACCGTCGCCTAAAAGCATGAGAAAACTGAAAGGTGATAACAAAAACATTATTATTACCAGAGATCTGTTGATAACTCTGACAAATATATGGATTAAAATATCCTGTTGGCATGTTGAGCAGCACAGTATAGCCCAAATCTCCATGAGAAGGATGGATCAGGAAATTGTACATCATATCTCTTCTGTGATACCAAGCTTTCGCATTTCCTTCAGATCTGGTTCCTTTTTTGGTCTTTGCTGTAACTTGAAGAATTAGGGACATAAAAAGTTTTGAATGTTCTTCCCTTTCAAAAGGTAAAAAAAAATTCTCAGCACCTTTAAAATGTCAATAGTGACACTTGATTTTTCTGTCCTATTTTGAAGAGAAGCAAGAAAATCATGTTTGCCTACTTCTCTTTGTGTTTTTTAACATTTTGAATGGTAAGTTCATGTTTCACACACTTTCTTTGTCCAAGCATACCTCAAGCATTCTATCTTTCTTCTCCTTTGGTACATGCAGTGCTTATCCTCAAAAAACTTCAGCTACAGCCCCAACAGCGTTAGAGCATGCAAAAGCTCTGCAGAAGTTCACCTCTGAATTGTAATCCACAGGCTTTAAGTGGTTTGAGGTTTTCTTCTGCTCTCTGGAAAATATGATCCTGTCTTCTGCTATTTATATGTTGTATATCTATGAAGTAAAAAAAAAAAAGGCTGCTTTGTTCTGTTTTCTGTCAGATGCAGCTCATAAAATTTACAGCTCATTTTACATTTGTAAAACAGGGTCTTTGCTCCTATTTGTACCTTCAAATGTGACATTTATTTCTGTTATAAAGCATTCTATGTTCAACCTTTTCCTTATTTTTTTCTGGTATGAAGTAACTTATGACTAAAAGAAAAAAACATGCTACATAAAAATCAGGGACAGGATGCTCATGTTTGGTGTGTTTGCAAGTTATCTCAGAAAATTGCATTTTGCTGCTGCAGAAGGCCCTTCTCCTATAACCCAGGTCCTTGTGAATGTGTTCTTGCAACCAATCAATGGATTTTTATCATGGTTTAGATGTCAAAAAATACCCTATTCAGTCTGAATTTTGTAACACTCAGCATCCAGTCTTGTCTTTATTCCTTTCACAATAATTTCTCAGCATCCAGTCATAGTCCTGTTCTTCACAGATAAACAGGATTATTTGGGGTTTTTTAAAGTCAAAATCAACCCACCTATTTGGAACTGTCAAGAATGAATACATTATTTATGCAGTAGTAAAAACTCAGATGGATAAGTTTGTTCAACAGTGTATTGAAATGACACAAAATAGCTCTGATATTTTTCTAGTTGGTCACAGACAATTTTTACATTTAATGTGAAAATTTGCATCTCAAAAAGAGCCGCTCTGTTTGCCATGCAGTAATCTCAAATCCTTTTTGGCTACCATTATGAACACCCTATTGCTTTGCCATTTTGAATCAAAATTTTCAATGTGTGCATCTTGATAATTGTCCATACTAACGAAAAAAAGAAAAAAGAAAAATGATTGCATAATTCCAACTAATGGAGAAGAGGAAAAAGACGAAAATACCTACATTCCAATTTCCGTCTTACAAAAGGCTTTTAAAGATGTTTTGATGTCTATTTAAATAATGCTAAAATAACGCTTTCACGCTCTTGTCCAGAGCAGGGGAACATTTTCTCTGTGGGAGAGGGCAAGGGCCCTTCAGTGAGAGTGCACTCCTCACTGTTCTTTGGCACAAAGAAAACACGTGTTTGGGCAAATATACAGCCTGTATTCTGCAGAAAACTTTAAGCAAACATGATGTAACTCTAAATGGGTACAAGATAAAAGAAGGGAGGGAATATTCTGCCTTTAGTTCTGGACAACAGAGTCATTGACCATGAAGCAGCAGATAAAAAAGGACCTGTGCCAACAAGCAAAGCTTGTCTGGCCCGGATTTCTTGCTACCTCCTTGCCCAACACCTGTCTTCAAGTGACTGCAGATGAGGAAGCATGTTGACTTTATTTTGCATATTTTTTCTGTCCTCATTGTCACTTTAGAGCCTCAAATTATGCTGGTAATCCTGTAGGGAGAGAAGAGCAGCATCGTGAGGCAGAGGTGTCGGTGCTTATTGGGCGTGGGAGTGAACATGAAAGGGATGAGGTTGAGAGCGAACAATCACACCAGTAGAGGGTGTGGTGGGAAGGAAAATGAGAAGGGGGAAAAAAGAAAGTAAAATGTGATTTCTTTTTTTTTCCTCTTTCTTGAGTACATATTGCTCTTTAAGAAGGGAAAAGACTGCTAAAAAATTCATATCAGTTCCTTGCATGCTCTAGTCAGTAGTAATTAAAAAGCCTTATTTTGCCCAGCGTGTTAGTTTTAAAAAACTAAATCCAAAATGCAAATAATTTTATTGTATGTCAATCCTTACAATGATTTCGTCATCATATTTCAAACGTATCCCACAATTTTAGCTTTACAAGCTCAGGTGCCTCTTTGGCTGATTCAAAACACTCAAATGTATTATTAATTCCAAGTTACAATTACAAAGCTGTAAATGGTAAATAAACATAGTTTTGACTACATTGTTTGGCTATTGGTAAAAGTGTATTTTTAAAATCACTTTGTCGTCTTTGGATTCTATTTTACATTCTCTTATGTGGTCAAGAAAATTCAATAAGTCTATTTTATTTCCAGAATGAAACAAATACACTTTTGTATTTGACCCTCCAAGTTGTCAACAATGCACCTACTCAGTTTTAATCTCCATTTTTTTACAGCCAAAGTTTTATCATTATCACAACATCAGTGTTACTGGCACCTTTTTCAATTGCCTGAATCATTTGTGATGGTAACTTAAAAAAAAAAAACACTTTGATGAAATGCAAATCTTGCAGACATTTCCACTTTAAGAGGTGTTCTTTCTTTTAAAAGCATGAAATTAGCTAAATAATAAAAAAACCTTGCTACTTGTTTTCCTGTAAATGTTATTGCCTTCATCAGTAAGTGCATGAAGACAAAATATGCTGTCTTGATAGAAATAAGGGTGTTCTCCTGTTAACAGCATTTCTGAAATACTAGCTCAGCAGATACATGGATCAGTCAGTAAAGATAAAAAAATATATCTTACACTAAATTAAATATCTCAGTTTGCTGATATTCTTTTTGGTATTATTTGTTCTCTGAAACTCTCCTACTGTCCACAGATCAGTAATCAGAAATGAGATTATTTTGATGTTCAACCCTAACACTGCTGCTAGACATTGCCTATTCTGTGTGAAGGTCGGGTGGATGCTGACTCAGAGTATCTACTTGGACAGGCAGAGTACAGAATGTTTCCTTTTCTCCTGCTTGGGAGATTTATGTCCTGCTCTCACCTGGCTGTTGTTGTCTAGAGGACGGGTTTTCTTATTACTGAATTAAGGTGTAGTGTATTTCGAGATGCTTCTCTTGAAGTACTTGGGCTGTGGTCAAATACAAGAAAAATAAGAAGGTTCTGTAAAGTTGTCTCTGCTCACAGTGTCTTTATGGGTGGGTCCTTGCATGTGGCCTTGGTTCCAGTTCACTTGGAGGCTCCAGCTGGGAGCCAGCTCCACACAGTCCCCCAAAAGCTGATTCCCAGCGCCAGGAAGATGCACAGGCAGTTCTGCTACCTGGTGCAACCACTTGTTTATGACTTATTTGGAATTTCTATCTTTGAACTGAAACTAGTTCTTCGTTAAAGGTTCTCGACCTATTTTTAGGAAGAAAAAAAAGAACGAATCAGTGCTTGACGTGTTTCTGCTAACACAGGCAACCGTTAATGGCAGACACAGATATTTGAAATTTCACAAATGACAGTTTTGGAATACTACATATTCCTTTGGAATCAGCATTCCATGGGCTTTTAGTAACTACGTGTTACTCAGTAACTACTGAGGGGAGGCCTCACTGCCATGGACAGCTTCCTCACGAGGGGAAGCAGAGGGGTAGGTACTGATTTCTTCTCTGTCGACCAGTGACAGCACCTGAGGAAACAGCATGAAGCCATGCCAGGGAAAGTTTATGCTGGATATTAGGAAAGGTTTCTTCTCCCAGAGGATGGTTGGGCACTGGTACAGGTGCTTCCCAGGGCAGTGGTCACAGCACAAAGCCTCACAGATTTCAAGAAGGGCTTGGACAGCACGCTCAGGCACACACGGGGATTCTTGGACTGGGAGCTGTGGGTTCTTGTGTGTCCCTTCCAACTCAGGATATTCTGTGAAGATGTAACTTAGGATAATTGAGATATTTTGGCTACATCCTGACAATGGCTGGTGCAGTTTTAGGAAAAAAGCTGAAACTTGAAGGGTTGTCCCAACTCCTACCAGCTGCAGTGCCACCCCAGCGGGCTGCCTGCCAGCCAAATCTAGGCACACGCAGCAATCTGGCATCCTCTGAGCACAGATGCAGCATTCCTCTGTTCCAAAGGCAAGAGGAGGTGGAGTGTGAACAGGAGTTACTTTTGTGCTACTCATAAACAAGTAATATACATAAAAATGAATAATAATAATAATAATATGTAAATGTGTGTTAGCATCTAGGTCAGTTCTTCTTGTTTGCTTGTTGATGTGGCAGAAACTCTCCTGGAGACCATAGACAAAGACATTTTTATAAAGCAATGCAAGGGAAAAGTACAGAGACCAAAGTGAGATCTGGAGAAATCCCCGGGCAAAGCATAGGAAAGTGTTTGTATCTGTTTTTTATGGAGCTTTTTTCTAAAATACTTTGCTGGAACAAACAACTTATTTTAAACATTTCTTTAGGCTGTGTCTTTCTTCTGAGATAGAAAATTTCCTCATAAATTAAGCCCACAAAATTCTGGAGTAAACCCAGTGGTAGTTTTGCCCTGACTTTCTTAGTGCTCATTTACTTTACCAGCAAGCGGATTGGTTGGCCAACCCTTCCCCATTTCGCTCTTGTACAGATGGCACTGATGGGAAGGAAGCTCCATTCTCTTTTCCAGGCTGCTGATTATCATCAACCCTGATGGGCTGGAGCCCTGTGCTGGGTGGAGAGAACGGTAATTTGCAGGCAGCTGGAAAGAAGGGGATTACTTGATTTGCATCCTCATTTCATAGTCAATTTTTGTGCTTTGCTGACTATTTTTAGATGATTGTGCACATTCCAATGTCTCTAGATGGTGACAGCACATCTGATGGCATTGTCTTGAGTAACTCACTCCTTCCACAAGTTTGCCAGAAACAGGTGCTTCATCTAAGTGATTTAAGCGACTCTTACAGAAAAATATTGATTTAGGGCATTTAGGGATTTGGCTCACCCTTTAAAATCCATCAGTCTTAAAAAAAAGGATAGAGGTCTTGGAATGGAGGCACGAGGCTAGTTACATTTATTTTGAAAATGATGATGGAGAATGTCAAACAGGAACTGGGGAGGTTGCCAAATCCAATTGGGAAAAAACACTGTGGGGAAAAGAGAAGGATATTAAAAGGCAGGGAGGGAGGCAAAGCAAAAGTCATAAATTTTTTATCATGAGGGATCATTCTAGCAGAGCTGACTCAGGGCTTTTCAGCAACGTAGGCAAAAATAAATTTTCCTCTCCCAGCTGCTGTGGAGTAGAACTTTGACAGAGTGCTGGTTGAAGAGCAAAGAGAAAATATTTAGCTTTATGCTGGCTGTGTTAATAGCCAGCAAAAGGTATAAGGCTGCCCCCTCAGCCTGTGGGTGAAAAATTGAAAATGAGAGATACATTCTGCCAGCAGAGCCTGCTACCACCACTGACCCTACCCTCTCCCTTTGACCAGCACCTGGACTAGTTTTCCAGGACTGTGGCATAGGCTAACAACTCAGCAGCCCCATACCTCTTCTCTCCAGGGACAAGGAGGGCTGGCCTGGGCAAGCTTTTCCCATCCCTTTTAATGCTGTCTTGATATGAGTGAATAAAGTAATCATTTATCTATATAATTTTGCCAATTTAAAATTTAGGTTCTGAGGCCTATGTAAATAGCTGTCAAATGGTGATGGATCCTAGTATATTTTGCCCAGGATGTCGTCTTCATCATGTTGTTCATGTATCTCTTAAAAGCTCTGACACGGTTCCCTCAATCTGTGATCATGGCTCCTGTCACCAGCTGTGTCTAGTGGACTTGGAAGAGTTAATGGGACAACATGGAAGAGCAGAAAATACAGAAACTGCAGATATCTGTCAGAAATGACAGAGAATCTATAAACCCCATGATTAAAGAGATGTAACCTTTCGATACGGGGCTTTAGGTTCATTTTAATCCTTGGGTGTTGCTGGAGGTATTAATTCAGAACTACTGATTTGAATGACTTTGTGGAGAGTTTGGGCCAAATGCTGATGATATTCCTTGTCCTTGTTGTACTCCTAATCAGGTTTGCTTGAAAATCATTGTTCTCATGGTTCAGTTTTAGAAGAGAAACAGGATCAAATACTTTAGTATGTTGCAGTTACTCCTTCTTCATTGTAGTAAGATAATTAAAATCACAGTCAAAATAACAAAATGCATTAAGTGTTGCTCTGCCAAGACATTACTGCAAAGATGAGTTTTGTGTTAACAGACTAACAAATAAAACAAGATCTGCAAGTTTATTTTGGCTGTAAAGTTGCTATACATGTACATTCACTATGAAGTGAATTCAGCAGAAGACTGAAGTACCACATAAATCTTACACTAGCTGGAAAGCAAAAAAAATGCAGTACTGATAATCTTGTGGCATCTCACCCATTCCTACCTCCCCTGAAGTGTGTGAAATAAAGATATCTCATTTGAGTTCTGCATATCAAAAGTAAAAATTTGCCTATGACAGAAAAATATACATTTTGAACCTTAATTGTTGAGTTCACATTTTGGGATATAATAACATTGTATATGGAGAAGCTAAATTAAAAAAAACATATTGGGGAACAGTCCTGCTTTTAATTCATCCTTTTTAAAGTGCTATAACTCTTGAAGGTAAAATGTTTTAAAGCATATTGATTTCTGGAGTAAAGGGGGAAAAAAAAAAGGAAAAGCAATTTTAGAAGCTTTTTGAGACCTCCAGCCTTTGGAAGGTCTATTGAACAAGCAGCTTTTTTCACCCACCTTTGTAAAGGAGTATGGCTGCTAATCTAAATTTATCAGGATATGAAACATTGATCATGACCCATGAAATGCTTTATTCAACTGAAAGTACTGTGTGTACACAGAGTGATTTTTATTTGTTCCTCAAAGGGACTGTTAGCAGACTTTTCTAATAGTCCTTGGGCTAAGTAATGTATTAGTAAAAGGGACTAGCAAGTAACAACTTGTGTTTCTGCATTACTCAGTGACAGATAGAAACCAGAAAGCACTTGTGCTTTCTCTGCTCGAAAACCTGATTTTCAAAATATGTAAGATGCTATGGCCATGCTGTAAGAGCAAATCAGGTAATGTTTTTATACATTTGACACACTCATCCCTTCATCACTTAATCAATTTCTAACACAGTTACCAGTGAAAATTTCACCAGCCACACTAGAGTTACCGCTGCACTAATTTGCAGTGGTGAAATTCAAGTCTAGTATGACCGTCATCTTATTTTTTGATTCCAACAAGCTTAATCCTGACCATTGACTTTCTAAGCATGATTTTAGGATCCCATCTTTTTTTCTTTTATTTTACATTCAAGTGCAGATAAGCTTTGTAAGATTTATCCTTTTCTTCTCACATAACTCATGAATTTATGAGGCTTATGTGTCGACAATCTGTAGTATTTTTCACCTAAAGCTGTGAGGAAACAAAGGAGAATGCAGAGATGTTCAGGTTTAGGATCCTCTCCCACAATGATGGCAGTATTGGATATTGCCTACATTTTTTCCTTGGAGCGTTTCACACCAAACACCTTCACCCTTAATTTTTGGAAGCTACAATTCTCTAATTCTCCTCTGCAGAAGTAACCTGAAGACAAGGCAGCCCCACTGTGAAGCTCTAATTGCACCAAAATTATGAAAGCTTGGACTGAACAAGCCATCAGGGTGGTCAAGACTAAAGCTGCAGAAGCTGATTTGCCTGTATCTGGATTGCATAGATCCCAAAATCTATTTTAGAAATTTCACTTAGTTTCCTGTGTATGTGCAGCTGTGTATATGCTGCATATGAAGGAATCTAAGTTTTGACTTTTTCCCACATTTCTCTGGTTTGGGTTTGGTTTTTTGGTTTTTTTTTTTTCATGGATAAAACCTTTTTTGCACTGATTAGTTTCTTCTCTCTGTGAATGATTTGTCAGAATCAACAGAAATATCAAGTACCTTGTCAGTCCCTTCGTGACTCTGGTCAATGGTACTTTTCCAAAATGATTTACCAAATATCTAAGATGAATGTGTAATTGGCTAGGTGAGAAACCAGAAGAAACTATGTTTTGCTACTTGAAATGAGAGCAGTGGCCACCCTGGCTATCACTAGAGTTACTGGTGCTGTATTTATGTCTGCTTTTGAGCGAGAGTATAAAAGCAGTCACCTTAATAGATTGTTTTCATTTATCCTCAGTTTGGATGTTATGGTAAGTGCTGCTAAACTTCCATGATCCATAACTTTCTGGTGCAGAGATGAGTTCTGCTACAGGATGCTGCTTCATGAATAAAGTCCCAGGAGCCTGTTGGAAGGGCAGGGGCGGTGTCAGTACTGCTGCTCTCCGTGAACACGTGAGCCTAATGCTTTGTGATACGTGTAGGTGGTTTGGAGTTTCAAGCCTGGGCCTTATTGACCTCAAAGTGCTAAAGCCTCAATTTACCTAGGTCATCTAGCTGTGGTGTTGCTTCACATCTCAATCAAGTCAAAGTAAATTGAGGCTGTTGGCAGAAGCAATGGTTGTGTTTTCCCCAGTGTTCTCTGCCAGGCATCCCTTCTGCCTGCCTTGAGCCAGCACTAATGCGTGTGGAGCTGCATGGTCAGCCAGCGCCAAGAATTGATCAGGCCAGACTCAACAAATGAACACTAAAAAACAGCAAATTGCTTTTCAGATCAGTTATTTCATATTGACATAAGCCTTATGAAATAGTTTTGTGTCTATATAACATTATTGAGATTATATTTTGTTATGAATTTGAATATAGATAAGCCATAGTGCATTAAAACTTGTAGAAGCTATTTTCTTTTAACACACTTGTGTGAAGCAAGGGTAACTCAAGTAATTTACATCCAATAAGCATGTATGAACATATGTTAGAAGGCATATAATATCTATTTCTAAACACAAACCTACGCATCCTAATACTGTAAAAATCCAGAACTAGGTTTAAGGGATGTTTTAGATAAGATTCTAAGGTAAAAGTCCAAGAAATACAAGACTCTACTTAGAAAAGTGGTCTTGAAGAAATATGGAATAATGATTTGAGGATGTTAGCCAGTGGCTTAGGGCCTTATCAGCCAACATAGCTTCAGTTTATAGGATGCTCATTAATCATTGTTTTCCTAGAGCAGGCAAAAACTGTAGCCAAAAACTGCGCATGAGAGAAAAGAGGGAGTTTCTAGAAAAAAACAAAGCTTGAAGACTTCCATTCATCCAAATATTTATCAATGACACTGTGGCCCCAAGTCGTTTACAGTTTCTATAAATGATCCTATATATTGAAAGAATTCAAACATCTTGTAAATATAATTTTTTTGTGTGAAACAGCCCAGGGATACCAACCAGTTAAACTTTGAAGCTGCCTGCCTTCTGGATTGACTTCATCCAAGCAAATCAAGTAAAATGTTTAGCTTGTGCCAGCACTAGGAAAAGGGTCATGGGACAGGGTAAGCTGAAATGTGTTAGCTAATCACAACCTCCCTTCAGCCCCTTTTTCTAAACTAAATAAAACCTCAGTGGGTGAAGAATAAAGCAATCACACCAAATCCATCAGATCCTGCAGACATATCAGTGACACTTAGCTGTCAGCAGTATCGGAGACCGCTGATAACATTAACATGGACACCTGACCTTTGTCCACAGCTGATGGAAATCTTTGATCAAGGCTACAAGTTTGTACTAAACTGTCTCATCTCTGAAATCAAACTGAAATGGCAAAAGAAAACTCCCAAAGCCCAAACAACAAAGACAACCACTTAGAAGTATCTGAAGTTGCCTTAAATGCAATGCTATGCATGTGTGTCAAATAGAACTTTATCTTCTGTCAGCAGACATTCTAAAGGAATTAAAATATTTGTATTTTTATAGGAGCAGAGTATGCCATGGAAAATTCAGGTACCATTCAATGTTTAACACTTAAAGTATCCTGATAGTGTGTTAAACTGCCTTTGAAGTTCTTGATTCTTCTCTTTAGCTTCATTAAAATATATTTTCTAGTTCTTTGATGTTTGTTTAAATTTTTAACTCAGGCTTAATGATTTTCTTCTTAGTTGGTAAGAAATATATTTGTATCTTAAATATGTATTGAAAAAATGTGAATAAATGTGTTGTTCTTTGAAAGTATTTTAATTAATCTGCATTTAAAGAACGTGAGTGATTTGATAGTGAACTATGAAGCATCCAAGGGATTCTATTTACATTATATGTAAAACAGGTACAAGCACTCATAGATGAGGTAAGCCTGGGTTTTTCAATAAAAAACAGCTAAAAAATTCTTAAAACCATTTTGAATGGCTAGAAAAAGCTTTAACTTAGACCAGGATCTAAAATTATATATGATATTTATTTTCTTTTCCTTTTTTCCAAATGAGCAAATGAAACATATGCTATGGCCATGCAATTTGCAGTGCACCAGCCTGATTTAGTAGATTTAATTACCTAGGTTTGCTTGTCAAGTGCAGCCACTTACGAAATATATTCAGTGTTTAACATGGCAAACTACTCACATCGTGAATTTAATAAATCATTACATTCCAGACATTAAAATATCACTGCAAAATCCTAATAAATTCAAAGGAACTTGTACTTTATCACATCTTCCACAAGAGGGCAACATGTACCAGGTTTTAACTACAAAGGTATTATTAAAATCCTTTCATTAGTCAACAGACTTGGATGAAGTTCATTGGTATTGTATTTACCATTCTCCAGGATGAATTTGTGCTGTTATCTAAGCCTTACACGTTGATAGGTGTTCACAGAAACCAATCCGATTTTATATGGTGCTGAACGTGGGCGTTGTTATGTGTGCTTATAATTAATTACAATTAAGGCTTAATCTGCATTTCATTTATCACTTGGGCTGTCTGAACAGAAGCATTCTTGTGTTGGGGATGCCTTCATGGCTAAGGGAAGCGTGTGGTGTTGGAAGGTCACACATTAGCAGAGCATATGCTAATACTCATATTGGAGTAGGTTATGACAACGTTGGGAGGGTTCTTGAAGGAGAAAAACACCCAACAACACCATTTTGCACAGCTAAAGGATGGAATCTCTGCAGACTATGTAAAAAAACCCCAAATTGTAAAGGTGGAAGTGCAATTTTTGTCTAATTAGCCCATTTGCTCACTGTGCCAGGAGCCTGAATTTCTTATACAGCCTAGATAGGACTTTTCTCTGCAAGTCATCACAGTAAAATCAATTACACTCTTGATCAAATCAGGGTGGTTCAACCTGATCCAAAACAATTAAATCAGTCCTGCAAGACACTGACATCGGATCAATGGCATTGGCATAGAACTCAAGGTTTTGTAGGTTTCTTCAGAGTCTCAGGGCTCACATCTAAGGGGTGAGCATATTTATTTTTCTCTTCACAATGAATGAGCGAGTCAAACTTTTCAATTTTTAGTGTGAACATTTTTACATAGTCTAACTTTTAGAGAAATTGATACATTGATATTTCAGCATCAAAATTGGCAGTACTGTTACACATTATGGTCATAAAAAACGACCAATGTGGTAGGAGGCTCGAACTCTGGAAAACAATTTCATTCATGCACGTGAAATACTTCTTCTTCACAGACTTGCCACTTCAGCCTGACTGTGTGATGAACATTTTTGTGGAATGTCTGACCCTTTATATCAGTGCTTAGGAACAGGGACAGCCATTATTGCCTTCACAGGGCACTCAAACTGGCTTCTTGCTTTCCATAGTAGTCTCACTGAAACAGGCAAAAATTTGCTGGAAAAGTTAATGCGACCTATCCAAAGCCTCTAGGAACAGCAGACTAAGAATTCTGCTTTTTGTGTTTTATTTCACTTGGAGTGATGCTTAATAGAACAAAAATAATAAAATGTGCACCATTCAATATGGGAACTCACTGCTTTAGGTCAACCATGTGATAAAAGAGTGCGTGGAGAGTGAATAAACTCAGAGCACAGGAGACACAGTGCATGCCCAAGTAAGCCCACAGATACTTAAAATACAGTCACAGCAGCTATTTGTGTATGAATTGATGAGCTCTGTGCTGTCACAACAGTTTGACTACTGAAACCCAAGCCAGATAAAGCCTGGCAGGTTTATCTCTCAGCTACACAGCCCTGACTACAATGTAGACATGACTAACTCCAGCATACCTCGTTCGCTGTGTTTATCATTGTTGCCTAGGAATCTTGATGCAAATTTTTTTTTTCTTTTTCTATTGAAGTGTTGCTTTTCCTTTGCTTTCTCCTGAAGTAGTGTCAATCAGAGAAATTAGGGTTGTCTGAAGTAGCCAATATCTGCTTTTGCAGCCTCCTGGTCCACTCAGCAGTCGCCTGGGTGTTGAAACTGTGTCTCGAGCAGAAGTGAGCGATCCTCTATCCCTGGGTCTTCCAGATGCGCCTCAGCTGAATAAAAGACCCTTCCGCTTGTATGTTCTTTCCCATGTGGACAAGTTCTTGATGCTATTGCTCATCCTACAACTTTTATTTAAAAAAAATCAATATATAATATAATTTTCCAACTAATCAGAATGCGGTTACCAGAGTTCAAAACAGTCTTCTGAATCCAGCTCCCTTTCCTTGGTATCATAGCCATTTTTAGCCTTTGTTTCTGCAGCAGTTGTCCTTTTGCTTAACCCAGTGATGGATTAAGAAAAATGAGCTTCATTCTTGTTAAATCACTAAGAAGTTCTTCCAGATTCAAAACTTGTCCTCTGCTTCTAATGAAATCAAGCTTTGTTTCCAAGCTCTCATCACTGATACCTTGATCTGCTCTAAAAAATTTCTAACAGCGTATTAGAAGCTGGATGATATGGAAGAATTTTATTAGGTTTATTTTATTCCTACTTAGGAAGTTTTTGAAGTCAGTACTAGCAAAATTTGAAGCACCAATAAATTGTTTCTTTTAGTCCCTGTGAGATGAAGTTTCATCTCATTTTTCCACCAACAGTTCTTTATATTCCAGGTGCCATCTTGAAATAAGCATGGACTGAAATTAAAAACCTTCTCCCTTTGTGTGACCCTGCAAAAGCTACATGCCCAGAAAGCTGCTGGTCTTCCCGGGTAAAGAATGTCTGCTGAGATTACTGATGGCACTGTTTATTCCTCATTGGCAGGCGGTCACGATAGGTAGTTCATGGAGAAATATCTTGTAGTAAGTGCCTGGATGTATTTCATAACGTGCTGTAGTATTTGTCTCATTCTGGGGAGGGACGGAGGGAGAGCGGAGCCCTGGTCTTGTGTCCTGCAGTATGCATGCAGCTCTCAGTGCATCACTCTAACCCTTTCAAGGTTATGAATAGCCCACAATATATATTGCTGTGCTAGGAAAAAGATATGATCCTTTTATTTTCCTTATCTGGGAAACCTTTCCTGATGGCAGGTCAAGGTTGTCCCCAGAGTAATGCAATCTCCTCTGGAAATTTCAAAGAAGGCGATGATTATCTGCAATTGACTGAGGACATCTGTGCTGGCACACTGACACCCTACCTAATTGATTTTCCCAGATTTGCACAGCCACAGTCCAGCCCAGGGCCCCAGCTGAACAGATGCCATGGCTAACACCCCCTCGCACTGCACCAAAAAGCTCCACAAGTGGTTTGTTTTCTCTTAGATCAGAGACTGTGTACAGATGCTGATTGTATTTTATAAGCTTTCTCTTTCTGTAGTTGCGGAAATCCTTGCACAACTTCAGCCAGCAACCTGGAAACATAACTAATTGGTTATTAGTTATTCCTGTGGCAAAACTGTCCTTACCTCTGGCTAGGAGGTAGCAATATTAATATGCCACTTTGTCCTGTAACTCAGAAGGTGTTGCAGGCTGTGAGGGCAGTGCCTGAAAAGATCCCTCATCTCTTCCCCCAGGGGCTTGCTCTCTTCAGTTCTCTGAAAGAAACAAAGCATTCAGTAAAACCTAACACTGCATGATGATACCTGTATTTTTCAGTGGCAGGGTCACTTTGTCCTGGACTGCTGTAGAAGTAATTCTCCCTTCTCAATTCTGCAGCTGACCACGTGCTCTGATTTTATATAAACAGTTTAAGCAAATCCACATAGCCTCTGGTCAGTCCAGTCCCCCTCTATTGCTGATAGATATTTATCATCAGTTCTGCCAGCAGTGAAAATGCCATCAGTCCTTAATATAACATATGGGATACTTTTCAACATATTTGCCACAGCAACCTATTCAGCAGATGAAAATTGAGTGTGAGAGTGTATTATAGTACACTTCTTAAAGTTTGCTCTTACGTAAGTGGGAAGCCCATCATAATAAATTTTCTCAGTAATTTCAATAGCAGGTTGAGTTTTGTATGGAAAGGAATAGTACTTAATCAGTTGTAAGTTTATGAATCTTGCAGATACAGATAAGGTAGTTACGAACATTACAGAAAATGTCTGCTGCAAGGAAATGAAAAACATGAAGTGAAAAACTGCAACTGTTCTTCCCCAACTTACGAAACTCACTTTGAATTTTGGTGACTAAACAAAGGACTGAACTACTTTGGGCTTGACTTAATACCAGTTTTTCATATGAATCTTGGCTTTAACACTTTTCAAGATATTTTCTGTGAAAACCAGACATCCACAGATGGTGGACATCCGCAGCCCAGCAGTTCTTATTTTATACTTCACTGCAGGCTGAACTGAGTTTTACAGATGATCTTTGTATAATGTAATCTGACTTTCTGTCCTGATTATCAGAACCAGGATGTCTTTCAGGTGATACAAAGCCTGCCATCTGGGTGAGGTCTCTAATTAAAGTGGGGGTTTATGGATTTTTTCTGTATTTCCAATCAGGTCTCTGCAGTGCAGTATGTTTGTTCATTGATCACAGCTACAGAGGGAGCCCTCTGTACTTGTTTCCACTTGTAGACTGACTGCGCCATTATTCACCAAAATCCATTCCACTCTCTCCATTTTACTAATGAGTAAGAACCGAAATGAATTGAAGCTTCAGTTTTTTTAATTCCATGGATGTAAAATGTACTGTGAGAAGAGCTCTGCTCACTTTGGTGATAACCTTAGGTTGATCTGTTTTAAAATGAGAAATTAGTGCAAAGAAATGTTTATAAGAGCAAAAGGAGCCTCTTACAACTAGCTTGGGATTTCACTGTAATGGAAATATCTGTTCCATCTAATTTTTCTGCTTTGGAACAAATTAATTTATAATTTGGCAGACAAGATCCTGGGTTTTCTCATTGCTAATACCTCAAGTTAATCCCTATTGCAGCATATATTGCAGAATGCTTCCTATGCTGAGTAATGCCCGGTTAATGGCTTAGTTCCACCCATTTATTTCGGTTTAGACTTTCTCATCGATTAGGAAATTTTTTATTTTCAGTAATTACGTTTGACATTGGTGTGTGCTGATATAAAAGAGCTCAGAGGAACAAGAATGAAAGTTGCCTTCAAAAGATGGCCAGCCGGGAGCTTCTGACCTTCCCCAGCTGCATTGCAAGAGAATGGAAAGGAAACTCCCACTTGTGAAACAGAAAATAAAAAGTTGGAGCATGACTTTGTGCTAAGCTACTTTGGAAAATGCAGAAAATAATCTCCTGAGTGTTTTACTGTACCGTTTCCGGTCCAAAATGTCATCTAACCAGTTACATAACTAAAATGTTGAAGTATTTTTTGCCCAGAAAACAAATAAGTTTTCTGTGCTTATAGAATTAGCTAGTTGCAGCATTTCAGAATACCATAACTTTAGTTCAGTTTTGAGTTTTTTAATGTAGTCTTCCTCTAATTGAAGGTTTTACATGTTTACGCTAATGCTGCGGAAACGCAGTTTGTTAGCAGCTAATGTCCCTCATCCAAAAGCACATTGGTATCATCTCGCAGGTACTCTCATGATTTGCTCTGGAAGAGAAGAATAGATACAATGAATAAAATTAATTTCCTTTCCTGTCTTAATGTGTTGAAAGGCTTACATAATTGGGAAATTCCCTATAAAGCTGTGGGATTTTTTCCATTAGACTTTCCATACCTGAAGTCCAGGTAAGTTCAAGGAGAATAAAAATACTTCCCCTTCTCACAGGTGTGTCATAAGTAGGTTTCAAAAGTGATATGGTACTTAGATGCTATAGTGAGGGGAGCCTTGAAAGTCAGGAAAATAGATGTCAGATTCTAAGAATTTTAAAGGAAAGTGAAAGGAATAGTCCCAGGAATGCCCTTACACTGCAGTGATGGAGATGTAGCTTCCCACGCCTGGGTACGCAGCAGAGCCCAGGGTGGAGAGAGGCTGCCAGAGAATGCTCATAAATATGCATTGTCTCCAAACACAGAAGGCAAAGCTGTGAGTACACATGCAAAATAGTCTCTGAGAGGATGAAAAAGATTGTTTTATTTGGCCAAGGCATGTGGAGGACAGAAAAGAGACAAAAGGGAGTAAGCAGGCTGTTTCACCAACAATTCTTTGGCTGCCTAGTGACGGGCTAGGAGACAGTTGTCATTATTCAGCCTCCCAGATGAGTTCAACTCAGTGTAAATGTGACAGAATTGTATATAATATCGTATTTATATATAATAATATCTACCAGTAACATTTTTTTTTATTGTTATTACACAAAAAGGGAACAATCGCAACATTCATATCGGCTGTTAAAAGCATGAGTTGTTACCTGCTTTTGCTGCTAGCTCTGGGAAGGGTGGGATAGCTGAGTGTGTCTGGTTTGACCCACTCTTAAGTAATTGTGGTCCCTCTACGAATTGGAATGTAAAACCTGAGGTATCCTGCAAATGTTGGCCTCAAACTACAACATGGATGAAAGGCACTTCAGTTGCAGCCAAAATATATGAATTGACTTCTGAACTTCCAGAGAAGCTGCCTTCGCTCACCTGCTGGGCAGGGAAGAGAAAGAGCCACCAGGAGGAGGAGATGCTTCGTAAGGTGGGAATGTGCTGCAGAGCTGGTCATTCACACTAAGAAGTTCCTCATCTGATGGCAAAGCTGAAGCATGTTTCACAGAATCACAGGGTGGTTTAGGTTGGAAGGGACCTTAAAGATCATCTCATTCCAACCCGCCTGCCATGGGCAGGGACATCTTCTACTAGACCAGGTTGCTCCGAGCTCCATCCAACCCGGCCTTGGACAGGGATGGGGCATCCATAGCTTCTCTGGGCAACCTGTTCCAGGGCCTCGTCACCCTCACAGTAAAGAATTTCCTCCTAATACCTAATCTCTTTCAGTTCGAAGCCATTCTTCCTTGTCCTGTCACTCCAGGCCCTTGTAAATAGTCAGTCTTCATCCTTCTTGTAGCTCCTTTCATGTACTGGAAGGCCACAGTTAGGTCACCCCAAAACCTTTTCCAGGCTGAACAATCCCAGCTCTCTCAGCCTTTCCTCATAGGTGTTCCAGCCCTGTGGTCACCTTGGTGGTCTCCTCTGTACTCACTCAAAGGGGCCCACGCCCTTCCTGTACCAGGAACCCCAGGGCTGCCTATTAATTCCACCACTATATGATATATATGATACCAATATATATGTGATACCAATATATATCAGATATAGATATTTACTTTGAAATTTCTAAATACAGTTCTTCCACATACAAAAATGTGCGTACACATTTGACTGAATTTCCTTTGAATACGATACTGGGATTCAACTAAATTGATAGTCTGGAGAAAATTAATTCTTTTAATGAATTTTTTTAAAAAAATAATATTCACAGAATGAAATATATAAAGCCATTTGTTCAGCTATATGTACTAAAATGATTTTGAAAGTAAACTGTTTTAATTAATGATTGCTCACTAATAACTTCTTGAGCTTTTCTCAAACCACTGGTCAGTGAAAAAGCCACTTCAGCAATATCAAACACAGGATTATCCCAGGGTGTACTGTAAATTGCATTAAGATATCAGAAAGAGTTCACCCAAGCAGCAAAGGTTGCTGCATCCTTGTCTGTAATCAGTAGAAAGGAAGCAGAAGCTAAGATTATATTTGAATTTAGTCAGTCTGCAGCAGGAAAAATCCTGTTAGTCATGCATTGATTTGGAATATTCAAGTGCAGCCTGTGTTGGTTTGGTGGAGAAGTAATCCTGATTTAAACGTTAAGCTTCTGAGGGCTGGCTTAATTTAAAGAAGATAAACCTTGGGATTCTATAAGGTATTTACTACAAAGAACATGCACTATATTTGAGATACTGCTTAGCAGTTTAAAGGGCCCGAGGAATTTGGAGTTCTGAAGGCCATGGAGATGCTGGAGTTCAGTAACACTTTTTCACACATTCTGCTTGCATAGATGTAAAAATGAAGAATGTCTGTTTCTTTAGACTAAGTCAGGCTGGTGTCTCTCCAGTATGTCCATCTCTGTCTCATACTGGGGAGGCCAGAACAGGACCCAACGCTCCAGGTGTGGCCTTGCCAGTGGTTTTTTACCTCTGGGCAGAGGTGCAGGATCACCTCCCTGCTGTCAAAACTCTTCCTAATGCAGCCCAGGATGCCACTGGCATTCTGTTCAGTAAAGGCATGTTGCTGGCTCATGTTCAACTTGTCTACCAGGACCCACAGGTCCTTTTCTGCAAAGCTTAAAAAAGCATATTTGTCAAATTTTAAGCAGATCATTAGCTTTTATACATTAGTGGTGCTCCACGGAATTAATGGTTAATAAATATATCAGTATATAATGATGAATTCTGTGATTGTTTTGAAACCACTGACTCCTTTGATGAGAAGTGAAAATCTTACTTCTCAATTTGATTCCCTTCGGTTTAAATAGAATCACATAGAAATTAAAAAAAAAAAAATCAGAATTCCATAATTTAGAAAAAAATCTACTTGTTTTGATTTGCATGAAAAATGTCATGCCATCTGGTATTTTCCTGGTGTTTCTATATAGAAGAATAATATTCGTGGACCATAAGAAGCTGGTGAAAAACTAAAAGAATACTTAAGAAGTTAGGAACTTTCAAAGGGTCACAAAAAGGGCTAAATTCTGTAACCAAAACTGAAATTTGATTTATGTCAATCAAGAAATTTTCCATTTTAATTTGGTAGGATTATGTTTCTCTCTTATATCAGAGCAAATGTTTGAGCACAGTGATACTGACCTTTGTATTCCTAGTGAATTTGAAATGCATACTCCCTTTTCAAAGAAAAAAGGGATGAAGGTGAGGAATGAATTATTATCTTTACAAAAGAAATATCCAAGGGAGGATCATCCTTTAGCTGAGGGAGTGCTTCAAATTCCATATTCTGGATTTTCTTACAGATTCTGGATGTACACAGCTAAATATTTTTTTTTGGAAATCCTCTTTTGTGTTATTAAAGTTGTGCTTGAAATACAGTAAAACATACTCAATACATACAAAGATACAATATCTAGGTGCTGAGGTGGCATCAATGTGTCTTATTGAATAGAAAGAAATGGGCAGAAAGGAGTTAAGAATTTTTTATTTCTACTTATATGGTTTCATATTTCATAGTCTTGTCCAGCAGACTTAATGAAATTCAGAATGCTGACTACATATCCTAGAGAAACCCTACTGGGACATTAAAAGGAACAATAGCAAACATAAACATAAAGTCTCCTTCAGATTCCAAGTACAACACACCCATCACTTTCCATTTGCTTCTGTTCTCAAGGAGCACAGGGAAAATACTACATAATAATGTAAGATATTAATTAATAGGAAGCCATTTAATTCTAGCACCCACAAAAAATGCATTTATACACAATAGCTTGCATCATTCTACCTTGTCCAGCTAGGTTGTACAAAAAAAAGCAATTAGTGAAAAAGATGTGGTATATTGTAAATCCATAATTTTATTTGATGTGTGGGAAGTTCTTGCATAGATTCAATATTTTTTGAAGGTAGGAAACTCAGCAGAAAAACAAAACCATCTATTTTTAATCCAGGGAATGTGCTGACCATTCTGTGACACTCAAGAGAACAGAATGTGTTAATTTTGAGATTAGTGGACATCCCAAACATAAAGATTGTTTTGTGCCTTACACTTCTAAGACTCATTCCTGAATGCAGAAATTAAATAAATAAATATTGAAATAATTATTCAAGCTAGTGCCAGAGTATTGTAGCACAAATTTGAAGACAATACCTCGAACATAGTATGGTGGCCAAAATGAAAATTAGAGGTAGTATTTAGAAAAATGTTTAAAGACTAAGAAGTCACAAAATCCACACTGGAAAAGTGTGATAGAAACATTGTAAACATTTCTGTGCTATCAAAAATGAGAGAGAGGATGTAAAATTCTTAATTTCTTTTCTACTTTTCATTCAGCGCACCCTTTTGTCACCTCACTGCCCACCTTGTTTTCTTTGTTCTAATCCTCTGTTCTGCTGTTATTTATTAGCTCCTTTTTTTTTGTTTGTTTTTTTTTTAGATACCCTAAATCACCATCTTCTCTTGCCTTTTTCTTTTTATGTTACTGCTGGGTCTGTGGTTTGATTTATAGACTACATGCTGAATTTTGGACTCAACATTCTGTTTCAAACTCTCAGATGGAAATTATAGCAGTTGCTTTGTGTAAAAGCCTGAAGACCTTTACCTGAGATTTCCTTTCTGCTTCCTGGCCAGAGGGGCAGCTAAAGCAGCTGATGACTCTGCAGTGGAGTCATGTTGGAGGCATTACAGGGCAGGGGGAAAACCTGTCCTGGTGCCAGGGATCACTCAGGTTTCATAACAAAGTCTCCATTTGAAATTTTTCCTCAAGTAGCTTAAGAACATTATTAACCATCCCATAAAGCTCTTGATTTAGTATTGCATAGAAGGTGGGAAAACCTGAAACAGTGCTGCGTAGATGTCTGTGTAGGAGAAAAGTTTGTATCCCTTTTTCCCTCCAGAATTCAAGGTCTGGGAAAAACTTTGTCTGTGCTATTTCTTTCCTGTTGGTCCTTTATGTTTAAAGGTGTGCTACTTATATTCTATTAAAATGTTGGTGAGAGAACCTAGAATATGAAATAGAAAATAGCTTCACTATTTAGATAAAGCTATAGAAGTAAACATGCATTTGTGCCATTTTTCTGTATTCCAAGGCTCATTAGCCATTGCTAATTTGGCTTGAGTCTTCGAATGAAGTTGAGTTGTTGCTTCATAAAGAAGAAATTAACTCTTAGATATTCACTGTATTCATTAAATAGTCCAGAAAACGTCCTCACTGCCATTTTTGTGTAGAAATTGTCCATCTTTCAAGGACATCTAAGGAAAGGAGAACCAAAACTTACAGAAACATATGTTTGACATGTTTACGGAGAAAATAAAACACAGGTAAGATGAAAATAGTATTCAGGTCCAAAGTTTTCAAGCTAAGCCTTAGGTCATACAAATGTTCACTGCACGTTGGTCTTCCAAGAAAGAAATTTACTGCAAAGCACACCACGTAAGGAGAAGAGTTCTTGTTAACTACAAAGACCTTGCTAAGGAGATGCATTCTTGGTGCAGTAACTAAAACTTTCAGATGGCAAGCAGGATAAATGTGTTATAAAATATTAAGCTATTCTCTTTTACTGGTGTGTTTGACTAACCACCGGATTAATTTGTAGAAGTTCATCTTTTTGGTTGTGACATACTAATTGCTAAATAGTTTTTAACATTCTTTTCTCATCTTTCTCAAACTGAAGGCAATATATCTGCATTGCTTGAGATAACTGGGCTTGAACCACTTCATCTCATCCTCCCCCTAAAAGCAAAGCTCAGGTGTGAGCTGGTCCTTACCCTGTAAATGCATTTTCTTGCCAGGAGAGGCAGAAGTGAACCAATATACGAAGGGTGAAGATAATCTGTGGGTTTGGGCTGCAGGACAGATTGGAATCTCAAGGTAACATGATGTTACAGATGCAGCTCTGCCTCGCTTCCTTTTCTCTCCATAAAGTGGAGGAAGAAAATGGGGCTCTCACACCAGGGAAATACATATCAGCTTAAAGGCAAAGGTTCATTCTGGAAGCCTAATGTGAGGAATCAATTCTAATCCACAGCTGCTTTTCACAAGTAACTCCTTCATGCATGAATAATAATATTGAACTCAATGAATACTCTGGTGATTGGTTTCTCCAAGACAGCTGAGTGCTATTTTTCTTTTCTGCTTTGCGATTTCTGCTCAAGATAGTGAAGAATATGTTGTTGAAGAACACAACTAAAATATTCTAGAAACAATGGATAATAATGGGCCAAGCCTCTGAATATGCAATAAATAATTGCTTGTATATTTATAATCTACCACAGCTCTTGAGCATCTGCATAGGCCCTGATGTTATTGCATTACTTTCATGCCTTTCCAGCACAAAAAGAGTTAACTGCCCTGACCAGTTAATGTGTTGCCTCATATTTCTAAGCTCCTTTGGCAATTCCAGTACTTATTTAAGGAAGACCGATTTTTATCTATGGCTTGGATTGCTTCCTTAAAAAGCATGTTCTCTCCCTAAGCCAAAAATAATACGATTGAATAGTGATGCTTCTGCTGTCCCAGCATTCTCTGGGTCCTAAATCAGAGCGTGATACGAGTGTGACTGGCAAAGCTACTGATACTGCAGTTATGAAAGTACATTTTTCAGAAATGTACACTGGCCTGCAATGTGTATTGTCACACTTCTCTGTATTAGCATTGATTTTAAGTTACAGTCATTTCTTTTATTGCAATTTTCACAGGGAAATCATGTACCAGCTGCTAATATGTTATCTGTCTCTGGGATGCTTGGGCAGCTGAACTTAATATTAGTATTTCACTGACCTTATAAATTTTACCTTTGCGTTTATTTGTGTTTTGGAATGGATTTTTTTCCGCCCAATATTTAAGCTCTAAATCTTGTTTGATGTGTTAGAGGACAAATAACCTCTAATGAAACTGATGGGACTGTCCCTTTCAATTACAAAGACAAAGGAATCAATGGGACTCATTTCACACATTGAATGAGGCTGGTATTATTTAAGACTACAATGAGGAACAATAATTGATGATAAATTATCAGCAAAATCCTATTGGATTATGCATTACTTTACTCCTGGTGGTGTGAAGGATTAATTAAATTGTGCAGGAAGCTGCAAAACATGACGCTTCCTCAACTCTGCCTCATCTGTCAAACCATACAATGAGCATGTAAAGCATGCTTTTGCTTCTACTTCTTTGAGTGAAGAAAAATCAAACAATGCATTTTCTATTTTTCTGGGCATGTATTCAGGTGGACCATCAGCAGTCTTTATTTGTTCAGTTCAGTAATGCAAAAGAAAAGAGACATGCAATTAAGAGGCAAGTAATAAGATAAATTTCAGATCCTGGAAAACAAAACCTACCATTATGTAAGGCAAGGAAAAATCAGTTAAAATATGCATCTTAATTTTTACTATACACAAAGATATATGAAATTAGTTCATACTTCTCTTCAGGCACTGCAAGTAATCCTTAGTGCTCCTTTCTGCACTTAACACTGTCAGTTCTTTGGCAAGAAAGAATTAATAAATATCACATTAGTCTTGGGAAAAAAACTCTACCAATGGTGAATCGCAGCAGTACCTTTCAGCAGTAAATGCATTATGTTAATTTCTTAAGGATCCATTTAATGCTCTCCTGTTTTATTCCCACTGTTAGACTCCTTATGTGCTCTTATAGCTCCTCCTGGTAATCCTTGCTCTATCAAGTGAACACAGTTTCTTTGGGAGCTGGTTACAAAGGAGCAAAGAGAACTCTGTGGCCCAGCCTGGTCTCTGGGAAGTGCTCACTGGTAGCTTGGTCTGCCAAGATTGTTGTGCCGAGAGTCTGGAGTGATGCTCGGGAGAGCATTGCTGACTCTTTAGCCAGTGGCTAAATTTTATTATTCCAATATCCTGCTCGGTTCTTGGAGGAAGGTTCCCAATTTCTGCCTCTGAGCTGCCTGTTCTATTTCCCTGGATATTTTCTTTGACTGTACAAGCTCCAAGAGGCATTAGAGAATCAGCCTCGTTGCTGACTGCCTGTGGCAGGAGGACTTCCCATACTCACCGTGCAGCCTCTACAGCTATTTTGTGATGTCCTGGCTCTTTTACACCAGGAATAGGATAATGTTCCACCGATACCAACTCTCCTGCAATACAGCACAGAGGGTTTTTCTATTGAATCTGAGTCAGGCTGACCAGCGTAAGGAAATGCTCTGACCAATATGGGCCAATTTAAGTATTCATCTGGACAAATTACCAGATAATATTTTGTTCTGTGAAATTAATCCCAGTGGGATTACCCAAAGTTTAAAAACAAAAACCACACACTTTTTCACCTGGGCAAATATTTTCAAGGAGGTTTTGTTATGCTGAGAGAGATTAATTTTCTCTTCCCACTAGGACAAAAAATGGAAAGCTAAATGTGCAACCATATGTTTCCAAGGGATAAAATTATGCCTTTGACTGACATTGTGAGTTATTTATAATGTTGGGAAGTAGTGTTTCAAGGTTTTCTGCTACCTGCTTTAAGGACTGTAGTTCCTTTTTTCTTTTAGTATTCCTTATGTTGGGTGACAGTACAGCAAGCTGTCAGTCACAATGAGCTCATGCACATCCTCCTGTCAGGATGAGTGTGGAGCACTGTGGAGATCTAATGGAGCAAGGGAATGAAAATCAGAAGGCAAAGTCATCCCTGTGTGACTTTGAAAAATCACTTAGCCTTTTTAAACAGGAGCTGTCACAAGTAGACCCTCTTTTGTGTCCAGTAAAAGGTGTGTGCATGTTAATCAACACTTCCACCTCTTCCACTTCTGTTTCAAGCTGAAATTGCCATCAGCTCCCAGCCCATGCTAACAACATCAGAATTTTAAACCCTTATTTGATTCTATTTTACAGAAGAATTTTCAACTCTCTTGTAGAGAGTCAGCCTTTAGAGGAATGCTTAAAAACTTCAGGACAATGCACTTTAAAGTCATCACCAGGAAACCAGAAAACAAATTAGAACACAAAATCTGAACTGTATTTTTTTATTCAGGAGGTCTTTTTATTTAGAGCTATATTTTTGTGGACTAATTATAATGAGTTGCATTTCTTTTGAATGACAAGCAAATGCATAATAAAAAATTGTAAAATTGTTTCATAAGAAACATAGAAAGAGCTTGGCTTCTGCATAATGTAAAATAATTTTTAAAATTCAGAAGGCTCTGAAAAGAAAAATCAAATTCTATTATCTCACTTAAACAAGAATAAGCTTAAGAAAGGTTAATTGCACTGTTCTTTCTCCAGGCCATCTATCATCACACTGACAAAAGATTTTCTTCAGTAGTGGGAACAATGATAAGGCACAGCAGTGATGATATAAATTGAATAGTCACTTTTTATGTAGATGTGTGCACTTCCAAAAATAATGAATTGGGATTCCCAAGTTGTGACAACATAGGAAGCCCTGATTAGAAAAAATGGTGAAAAAGGATTTGAAATGTTCAATTATATTTCATTGTCGTGAAATGCAGAACAAATTGTATTTAATAGCCGTCTTTTTAAATTATTTCTAATTAGTGAGGCATTTTGGCAGGTGTGCCTTCCTTTTTATCTTTGAGTTTTTACCTTAATTTTTTTGACAGATTAGTCTCATAAAGACTGCAAAAGAACAGGCAAAGCACCTAGGTCACCTAATCTACAATTAACTCTGTTAATTTCCTGGAAGAACAAAAAAGATTGATGTAAAGTATTACCCAGTACCTGCTTCAAGAGAATTACTGTTAAATTTAGGAGTGGTATTTCAAGACATATTTATTTTGTTGAAGGTATAACACTTTAAAACAAAAGTATTTTCTGATCATATGTTAGCAGGTACAGTAAGGTGAGAAATCAAATCTATGACATGCCTTTAGCCTCTGAAAATTTAGTACACACGAGAGACATTTGTCCTCTAATAATACAACTAAATGTGTTCCAAAAAAAGAAAAGTCAATTTTCTGCAGGGAAATGTTCTTCGTTGTTGAAGAATTCTTCTCTGATGTGCTTCAACTTCAGTCATTCTGTGTTTGTAGAATCAGTTAAATGTTGTAGTGCTGGAAGCGATGGGGAGAATGCCTATCCCAAATTCTGGATTACCACCATAATTTGGAATCCACAATTACAAGTGCAAACCAAACAGCATAGAAGGAAACCATAATCATGCTAAAAGTAAATGATGGCTCTGCTTTTTCTGAGTGTCAGCTGCCTCTTCTCCCACATCCTTGGGAAGTTACAGAGGTAAGGACATGGTCAGGGGGCCACTACATTAATTTTTCATCTGCACTTCTACCAAATGAATGCAAACCACCAGAGACCTTCTGTTCATGCTGAAATAGCTGCAGGTATTTATCACACGAAGGCACATTCCTATTTAAGCATATTCTTAGACCATTTGAGGCTTTTTAAATTAAACCCAACATGCTGAATCCTCCCAGTTTATTCCTTGGCGCTGCCCAAAGCAGTGATGTAACACCCCAAGTGGAAATCCACTATCACCGGAAGGTCCCTGAAAGCTGCAGTCGTTTAAGTTTACCTTGATTTCAGTGTGACACCTTGCCTAACATGGGATTTATGGCAATGAAACAGGTATCAAAGCCATGAGCATTTGTGTGGCTAATTATATATGGCAGAAAAGTTGTGCAGTTTGTCGAAGACCAACCATTAGTTTTCGAAAGTCTTCAAAAGGAAAACATGATTCCGCCCTGCTTTCTGTTGAAGCAGCATCAAAAATCCCTGCTGCTTTTGGAAAACCAATTAAATCTACACTGAGTGCTTCTGAAAATCCTATTTTAGATGCTTTAGCCACAATATAGCAGTTTTGTTCAAACTCACCGTTATCAGCACCTGGTGTTCAAGCATGTTTGCAGGAGTGTTGTGTTAGACACTGCAACTTAGTTTTATGCATGTGGGTTATTTATGTGTGTGGTGCTGGGTTTTTTTGTTTTGCTAATCTTCCTGCTCTCTGTCAGAGGAAGGAAAGGACTCCAGTTTTTCACTGCCATGCCCTCATAAATTCTTTGTGAAAGCAGCATTATGGAGTAACACTGAGGGCTTTGTCAGCCTCCAAGATCTCTTTTAAGTTGTCATCCTGTGGATATGGGAGATTGGATCTTCTAATAGGAACAGCCAAGGCAGGCTGTAAAACTTACCCTTTCCAATTATTTTCTTCATTAACCACAAACACTTTTGTCTCCATCACCATTTTCACACCCCAGCTCCATTTCTGTTTTTCTAAAGTATTACTTTTCTCAACTCATTTACTTTTACACTATTCATCAATCCATTCCCTATACTACCTTGCAAAACCAGTGAGAACCAAGCTCACCCAGAAGAAATGAATAGCATCTGTTGCAAGGTATTACTTGCCACAAGGGGGAAAAAACATCAAACGCCAACAATTCCTTATGCCATAACTTTGTTGGAACAAACTTAATGAATACAGGGAGACACCTTTAGGAAACACCAGCTGTAGGCAGATATTTGGCTGATAAACTAGGGAATGAAAGTAAGCTAACTAGAAAAAAAGGCAGTGCAGATTTGTAAGTGTGTATTAATAAATGACAAGCACGCAACCACAGATAAATAGAAGTTTTGTTCATATCTGAATTCCTCCTAGAGCTCCTCTAGATATTCCCCCCCGCCTCGAAAATTGTTTCAAAAAACGGAAATGCAATATTTTTGTGCAAACATACGTTGCACAGAAGATTTGTGCAAAAAGCGTAGATTTGTTTGGTACTTCTGATTTTTTTTTCAGTATTCTTTTACATGCTTAGCCAGGGCACAGAAACAATACCAAGCAAAACCAGCAAATATTTGAATATACGGCTGAAATTTGGACACTAAATGCCTAAAACTATTTCGTGGATGCAAGGAATTCATAAAACAAAAAGAGGAGATAAGATGCAAATGTTAAAATACGTGCAAATCTACCAGTCTCTCGAATCATCCCAACAACAGTAAAAAAATCCTGTCTGAAGGTCAGGTAAAAACTATTTACTGCTGCTTGTTCTTTTTTCATTTACTAGGCATTGCTGAGTAGGGATTATGAATTCCGACCACAGATTTCAACACACTTTTCTATTTTTCCTCCACCTCCATGTGACACATTTTTTTTATCAGTACTGGAACATATTCTAGTGAGCTTGAAGTACCCAACAGCTAACAGGCAGGTTGAATAAATTATTGCTGTGTGCCTGGGGGGGTCTACATTTCCCTGACTCCTCTTTTTTTCCCCCCAGTCCTCATTTCCCTGTCCTGTCAGATGTTGCAGAATTCCATTTTTAAAACATCATGTGCAATGTGTGCAAGACTCTGCATGGACAGGGTCGTTTTTGTAATTGGGTTTTTACCCTTCTAAGAGCACATATCACAAGAGCAACAGTAATATTTTAATATTCTTAGCAAGGTATTGTACATGTATGAAATGTGGAGGTTGTGTGCTGCCTAATACTGCGTTCTTTTAATCTCACATTCTATTCAGTGTGTGTGACATTAGAAAACCAGGCAGTTGTGCCTTGGCTTCGTTCTGGATTGTCCCTTTGATCATATCATGCTTTTTCATGAGTCTATTTGCCAACAAATAGGAGTTGCCCCTCTGACCTTAATGAAGAATATTGTCCCTTCTCACTGCTGTAGTGACTTCTTTTTCCTACATGCCCAGAAGGAAGGATCTTAAGAACCTTATTTCTAGCAGATTATACTGACAGGCAGTTGCTATCTGCTTCATATGTTACAGTTTTGCTGGCTTACAACTACATTTTTTTTCTCTCTCAGTGAATATAATGTTGAGTTTGGGCTTCTCTTTGCTGTGGCATTATACATTCAAAACTTAAAAACATGTGGATATGGTCGTTAAAACAATTTTCAGTTTATTCCTATTTATCACATCAGGACCGTTCAGAATTTGTCTGATTTGTCATGTACCCATAACTGAGTAACTGGCAAAATCTTGGATTCTTAATTACTGGGAATCTCTACTCCAGTGAGAGGGGAGGCGTCCTGGTGCTCAAATATTTTCAAGGTCAAAGGATTTTTGTGCAGCATGGTTAAGTGCAGACACTCAGAAGCTTTTGGTCATAAACTTTTGGTCTGTGCTTGTTAGCTCTGGCAGCCCAAAGCCTGTGCAAGTGGCTTATGAATGTTTAAGCAGGTTAGCTGGTGCTGATCTCCTTCCAGGCTTGATGTACCCAGTCTGGGGGTAGGAGGACACCTTCAAACACATTAAGGGAGTGTAATTCCTGGTCCTCCAGTGTATGTATGATCATGGGCATGGTAGGACAAGCAGAGCTCAGAACTTGGCTGAAGGAAGTGACTGACTGAAACCGAGGAACAGAAGTGAGCTGCGGAGTTTCCCCTGGGTTGACGTAGAAACAAAAGACATGACAATCATATGGCAAAGCAGTTGCTACTCTCACCTTTCTGTCCTCATGGAGCTGGATAAGCTGCATGTCAAGCTGCTATGACCTGTTTGCAGTATCCTTTCACAGTGAAACACGGGACTCCAGACTGTGACATCTGTGAGCTGATTCATTTTCAGTTTAAGCGTCAGCCAGAAGAGATGGATGGAGCTGATAGGAAATAAACAGATAAGCTTCCCTGTGGTAACATATCTTCTCTTATAAATACAATTCTTGGGCTTTTTCTTGTCCAAGGCTGACTAATGACTCCAAAAAGGCACTTCTGCTGTCTGTGGACAGATATGAACCGGTTCACTACATCGCTGAGTATATGTTGTAATGTAATTTCTGAAGACCACAAAGATTAATTTCAGTCTTAGTTACATTTCATAATGAACTCTTAGAAAATACAGTTTTGACATCCCTGACTTCTGTGATGTATCAATTCAAAACCTCATTTGTCTTGCCTGAATTTATTGCAAGCAGTAATTTAAGAGAGCTCATCTCTCTTTTATCAATTGTGCTTCTATCAGTTTACTGTTATCTTTGCCAATTTATCTTCTGTATTCTGTAAGTTATGTTGAAAATAGAAATTTTCTTCTGTAAGATAATTATATCAAAGGTTATTTTCAAGACTTTTGTTTCATTTTCTGTACATTAGGTCATTGTACAGTAGGCACTTTGTGAGTTCTGAGGTTTCTTTTTTCAGGACTGATAGTATCAATCCACCTAAAGTTTCCACTTTTAATCCATTGAGGACTGTCTGTGGCAGATGTATGTAGCTTATCCTTCATCTTGGTTATGGAGAGATATTTTAAATTATTTACTACAGAACATACATAAAAATTTTGTTAAGCGGCATTTTTATTTAGGTATCTGCAAGTTTAGCTGTAAGAGTTAGTCCACTTAAGTCTGGCATCTAAATATCTTCATGGTTAAGGGTTAAATTTTAAAGCTCTTAATGAAAGAGAACTTAAACATCAAAGTCACTATTTAATGTAATTATAATAGGAATGTGTTTTGTTAGTATATCGTTCATTGCAAACCTCACTAAATAAGAACTAGGAATTGCTTTAGGAACAAGGAAGACTGTAACACATTCTCCTGTATTAAATTATTTGGAGTAGGAGGATATCAGTAACAACAACCATGGATGAGGTTTCTGTTGAAAAAATTAATTTAGAAAAAAAATAGCAAATCAGATTGAAGTTTAAGTAAATAATACTGCTTTGGAAATTTTCTTGGTAAACAAAGACATCAGATGCATTATTATAAATTACTTCAATATTAAGTTGTCTGTAATTGTAGGTGGAACATACAGAAGATTTCAGAAGGATGAGCTAGTGAAATAATCCTTAAAATTATATTTGGAAGACTGCATCGTCTTTCCTTAGCATGCACACTAATGAGAAAAAAGCATTATAGGACTGTTCAACTTAAAGTAAGAGAAAAGTACTTCAGCACTTTTAATAATCCTTTTTATAATTTTGCAGCTGTCTATGATTCTTATAGAATACAGAAAATGAATTAACTCTAGCAAGTATTTTATTATGAAACATTAAGTTATAAATTTCCTCACACAAGCTTTAACTTCTTGAGATTCTTTTCCCAATCTTCCTAAAATGGGTAGAGATTACATTAACCTCTCACAGTCTATATTAAAAGAAAACTGGAACAACCTAAGACTTTAAAGTAAATTCTCATTTTTGTGCATGACTAAAGTTTGTCAAAGCAAGTTTATGGTCTTTTTCCTTGAGGAAAGACATACTATATTTTAGGATTTTTGTCTTAATGCTTCAGCATTAGTTGGGATTTTAACTGCATGTATATTTTCTGGAATTTATAACTTCTGAGCAAAGCTGTGTGTTTCTTCTTCCCCAGTCATCTTATTTAAAGGCCTTTCTGAGACACTGACGGTTGTTTTTGTCAAAATTTTGGACTAAATTCTATACGAGACAATGGAAAAACTTCCATCGACATCCACATGGCTAAATTATCTCTAAGGGTGAAGTATTCTCTGAGGATATTTTTGAACCTGTCAGCTACATAATTAGTTCACATGTGTGGAGCTTCTCAGCTTAGCACCATCTTTATTGTAGATCCTCTCTTTCAAAATGTTTGTGTAACACTTTTTAAGCAAGAGAAGATCAGTAGAAGCTAAACAGAATTTCATCTGATAGAAAAATATCTTGAACCTAGTTCCATAGTATAAGAAGTTTTATGTGTTTTACTTTGGATAATTATCTTGGAAGTCCAACTTTTATTATTGTATAACTTTCATTTTCATATATTTGGAGATAATGAGGAGGGAGGGTGAGGAAATAAATTTGGAATCGTATCCACATTTAAGATGCTTGGATTGGTTTCGGCATTGCATGAAGTAGAAACAACTTACAATATTCTCTGCAAGCATTTTGTGATACTTTAGACCTACTGCCTCACTTAAAAAAAAAAATTAACAGAGCTTTATTTTGTGCCTGAGAGCCACAAGATATCCTCAAATCTCTGCTGCAGAGCTCTGAAATCTGGTTTTGGTTTTGTGTTTACGGGGCTGGCAGCGGCCCCCACGGCTAATGGGAGACTTGCTGCTGTGTTCCTGTTTTCCAGGAGGTGGAGGACCCAAACTCCACTCTGTGGCTGGAGCAAAAATGAAAAGTCCAATGTGATATTATTCAGCGTAGATGGTATTCTAATAAAATTAAATCAGGAGCATAAACTGCTATTAATCACTGTTAGCTGCAGCAACACACCTTGTTCAATACATACTGAGCATTAGAACCTAGTGCTAATGACAATAACGATGCGTTCAAGCTTTGCAGTTTTATCATTCCTAACTGGAAATTATTCTATTCCATGCTAAAGTCAATATTGGAAAATCAGGAATAAAAATCAATTCAATGTATTGGGTTCACTTTTTTAGAAAAAAATAACAAATGAACAAGCAAACTATGTGCACATTTCTCAGAACAAAAAGTACAGTGAGGTCATAGGGATGAAAAACTTTATTAGACTTCCATTGAAACTTTTGGAGTGACATTTTGTGCAATACACAGTAGACATATTTTAAAGGCTGTAATAAATTAAACGTAGTCTTGCTCCTGTCTAGTGAGTAGAGTACACATACCTGTGCATTCTGCTTTATCTGCCAAGAGCCATGACAAAGCAGTTATGTTATGGTTTGAGTCAATAACATTGCTCTTGAATATTTCTTGATAAACAAAGCTACATCCGTTCTATAGACTGTAGTAAATTACTTCAATTTTATATTTGGCTTAATTATAGACTGTTATAGCCACGCAGACTGTTTCAGAAACAAGTTTTGGTATGGAATGTCTGGAAGAATTTTGTTTAAAAGAATTCCTGTAAAAAGAGTACTAAATAATAAATTTTTGCTTGTGGATTTCAGGCAAATTAAATGCACTAAAATAAGGTCTTGAGCAGATATTTCAATTCAGGTATTTCAGCTGTAAAGAGAAAAGAATATTATTGCGGCTTTAATGTTTTTAACTTCTGTAAATTAAAAAGGGAGGTTCAAGCAGGAGTGGGGAGCACACTACAACTGATTGCTATATTTTAGGTTTCTTGGCTCTCAAACTTCACATTTTCTATCTTTTTTTTTTTTTTTTTTT
>VZRS01001824.1:281846-317852 GCA_013398055.1 Ifrita kowaldi
TTTTTTGTCAAAGACCATTTGGAGTAGTTTATCAGCTTCACAGCTTGAGAAAAGTTCCTGACAAAAATCTGACCAAAAATAAGTCTTCTTTTCCTACTGATTTTTTTTTTTCCTTTTTGATTTTCATTCTGATTTAGAGCATTGCAACTCTCTTCATTCTTCACTAATCCTTCTTACCATTTTATTTTCAAATTCTGCCATATGATTTTCCTCTCTACAGTTCTCTTCTGCGTGCTTGAGAGAATAAAATGTTCTCATGATCTTTTTTTATGAGGAGTTGGAGAAATTCTTAAGATTCAAAGAAGAATAAAAAAAAATAGGGATGTTCTGCTGCCAGAACCAGAAGTCTTGCATGGAGTATTATTTCAAGAACAAAAACTTGGAGGATGGTTTTGAAGGAACCTTGTGTGGCACTGAAACACAGAATAAAAGATTTGGCTCCTGAAATTATTCAGATGTACTCTAGAAAATCTTAAAACTGTTAACTCTCTCTTTCAAGAAGGCTGAAAAATTCTGAAATTACTGGAAAATGTTGGCTATTTCCAAGCTCATATGTTCCCATTTGACAAACCATACCACTTGGCTATGTATAAATTAGACTTCTAATGAGTTGTGGTTTGCCAATGAAATTGAAATATGTGCTGCAATTGTAAAATGCTGACGCAGAACTTCACAAGTTAATGCAAAGCCAAATATCTAATTCATCGGTGTATGGTGGTTCAAGTTCAGAAGCACATGCTTCTACCCTTGAACAAATTTTATCCAGAGACCTTAATGCTTTTGCAAGTACTAATTAATCAATTCTTCTGTGTTGCAGAACTAAAAAATATTCCTGTGCACCAAAGGAGTATTTATAGGTCTGTTGAATCCTTACCTTTGGAATTTGGAGTACCAGAGCCAAGTCAGTATTTGATAGCAAAGGATTTGGAAAGTATGCCTGAAGCCTTTCACACTTCTGTATTGTAGTCTGAAAAAAAAGTTTAATTTTAAATATGAGTAATAATCTTCATAATGTCTAAAGTTACCTGTCTTAGCCTTCATTTAAAATGGCTGCATACTTTGGATCCAAATGTTCTTAAATTTAATTATTTAAAACCTATACAAATGAAAATTGCTATTTCTTCCTGTTAAGATCCTGTTGCTTAAAATTAATCTGGCGGTATTGGTGCCATTTATAATTACTAGTATTGGCTTTAGCAACAGGTGATACAGTGACATCTACAATCTAAATTAAGCAAAATATAAAAAGCAGTTTTAAAAATCAGTTTTCAGAATCGTTTTTTTTTCCAAACTTTCTTTGAGGTTAACTTTTAAAAGCCAATATGATGAGTTGGAGTTAGTCACAAAATAAAGTTCAGACATCTCCCAGTAGCTGCAAATTTATTAGATTGTTTCATTGCTCTGTTAAGTACTTCGGTTATGACTCCTGTTGAGTTCCAGAAATACCGAGTTCCATCTTCCTACTTCAGCTGGGTGTTTTGTTTGTTTGGGATTTTCTTGTATGCCGTTTTCTAAACTGTGACAGCAAGTTACAGTTCCTAATTTCTGGCCTAGATAGCCTTGCATTGCATAATGGGCACAGTGAGCATGGTAGTCATGAAGCTGTTACACACAACTCAGAATCATGAATTTAAAATATATCTAATTCAAAACAAATCAAGCAGCATTATGGGTTACACATATCAGGTTACTCTGGGGATTTCTGTGCGTACACTGCCCAGTTTTGCTGTGTGCTAGCACTTTAGACTCAGTAAATGGACCTCACAGAGTGAAACTGCCAACATATGCTGTAAGCAGAGAATTATGTCATGTAGTGTTAGGGCTAATAGGCTAAATCACAGATAACTGGGAATGGATCCACAGGTGGCCTTGCAATTTCTGCCACAGAGTGTAGCAGCTAGTTAGAGGAGAAGCTATCACCTTACAAAACAAGACGTTAGGTATTTGTTTCGTTTTGTTCTCCATCTATTTCCTTGCTGTAAAAAATTAGTAAAAAAATCCTAGTATATATTGCATATATTTATATATAAAGATATACTACATTCCAAGAAAACGATCTGAACTGCTCCAAAGAGAGGAAAAGAGCAAATTGTTAAAGAATCTCTGCAAAGATAGTGTGAGGAGAATGGATTTGTTAATTCAATTGAGGACAAATCTTTCTGTAAAAAAATTCTCCAAATGTGTAGTCTGATAAACCAGTGAACTTCACATTAAATGAATACATTATGTAGACAAACTGAATTGGCATATATGAAGTTCTGCCATGTGACTTGCCCTAGCTGTCCAGTTAAGTGTTTTCTGTATGAAGAAATGTAGCGGATGGAGAGAAGGAGAAAATGAGGAAAAAGATGAGGGAATGAAAACAACAATGAGCAAAGGGAAGAGCTCTGTGCTGTTCTTACAGAGTTTTCTCTCCCCTCTTTCCTTCTTTCCAGATGTCATAGTGATGTGGGATTGAAATCTGCCCTGAGGTTTGTGAACCAAATGCTTTTAATTTCTGTGGAGTTTGTTTACATTAGCGTTGACTGTGGCTTCTCTTTGAGTGATTTTATTTTTTTAAACTCAAATTCATGAAGCCCTCTTGCACAGCAGAAGCTAATCACAGGTCTTGGAATATGGTGGGGGGAAAAAACTACTTTTAGAGGCAGTTGTTCACTCCAAAGCCAGTGGGAATGTTAAAGGTGTCTTAGTACAGCAAGGCTGAGACTCACTTGTGCAGTGTACATTGAGTGTACATAAAATCTGAAAAAAACCAAAAACTTTTGAGACAGCCCTCTGGGCTTGTATGAGACATTTTGAGCCAAATTGCAGCAATCCACAGCGGAGAGAAAGAAATGTGGAGAGGGAGTCAGCCAGGAATGCTTTCACCTATTTCAAGGGCCCCACAAAAATCATATTCAGGCAGTTTCCAGTATGAACATCCATCCCCTGCCAACGTGTCAGGCTGCAGCCTGCACAGGTGCCCACCCTTCCCAAGGACTGCCACTCGCCCTTTGCACTCACTCACCTCCTTCGTGGCACTTTTGGTCTTTATTTTTGCAAATGTCAAGCCTTCAGTTTGAGAAGACGGGAGAGAGGCACGGGCAGGTTGTCATACTGCACACTTTACAGGCTTCATTTTTTACAGATTACAGTCTCCCTATTCACTTGCACTACATGCAAGCCCAGTAGGTTTCAGAGGTTAATTTTTACTCTTTGCAAAAGCCTTCCATGTTATATAACATAACACAGGCAAATATGCTTTGATTTTATGCTAATCTTTAATACCAATATAGTTCTTATGCTTCAAAATTAGTCTTTTATCTAAAAAGCTATCAATATTTCTGTGACTGCTAATATTTTTAAAATCTGACTAAATTTTCTTTTAAAGTGTTTTGGTTTGGTTGTTTTTGGTTTTTTTTCTTTTAATGGAGGTTTTACCAGCTCTTTAAAACTTTAAACTATTGTCTTAGCTGTCATGCTCAAGAAAGTCGTGTTAAAAGCTTTCATCTTTAAAATAGCTCTGAATGCACCTAGAGTAGCTGTCAACAGAGCAGAGATCTGTGAAATGGATCAGACAACTGGTCCCCATGTAAGAAGTGAATTTGTTAACTTAGCTAACATGGAAAACAAAAAAATAGAGACAAAGGAAGAGAAGAGGAATAGACTAGATTTACTAATTCAATTTTTTTTTTCTGTATGAGACAGCACCTGAAGTTGGTGACACCATTTTAAAGCATTCAGATTGTATTCATTTGAATAAACAGAGATTTATACTGTTAATTCTGAAAGGTGATAATCATCACTCCAATCCACTGAGAAAGTATAATAATTACTCTCTCATCTGCCGTTAATAAAGTTTAGGTTCTTTTCATTTTGTTTTGATTATTACAACTTATTTTCGTGTTATACATAATACATCCATCTTATCTGTAAAAAATTTTGTTACACAGCTCTGTCTCTCAGAAATTCATCTTTTCTATATCCTAATTTATTATGTTTAATCCTGTTACTAGAGAGGAGAATTTGGTAATTACAGTCACAGTTTTTGTTAAAGCCACATCTTACACTTTAATGTACAGTTTTCTATTCCCATAACAAACTTCTACCAGTAACTGAACAGCACATTTGCATTTTATGGGTATTTCAATGTTTTTGAAGGAAAATTATTTAGGATTAGATGTCTCCAAAGTTTGGTTTTTTAATCTTTAAAATGGTCACTTGGCTGTTTCCAGCTGTTCCTTGGTTACTTCACATGTTCATTTTCAATGTTTTTTTCAGAAAAATGCTTCTCTTTATGATACATGAAAACAATATCAGTAATGCAAATGTTAAGTAAACCTTACACTACCTTATCAAAAAATAAAATAAAAAAAATCAATATTGGAAGCAATTACTAAGAATTATGAGGAAAATATTGATTTTATTACTAAGGTTATTAATTTCAAGAAGCTCATATACTTAGGAATGTTTATTTTCCTATGTCTAAGTTATTATGACATTGTTCTAAACACCAATATATTATGATGGTGATTTTCTAGTTAAGAAAGTGTGGAACTCATTAAAAACATTTATGTTTGGGCTGATTTCCATTAACACATTTGTGTACAGTAGGACAACATGAAACATAAAGTAAAATGCTGCCCTGAATCAGCTAAGAATTTATTTTTTAGTTTGAAATGTCAACAGAAGTCAGGCACAGTGGCCTGTGTTCCTACTATTGCTGTATCCCAACCCATAGAAAAACATATTAAATGTGTTTGTGTTGTATTTCACTTGAATGTAGAGTTTGCATGAGGTTTTAAATGGTAATTTTAGCCCCATGCTCGTTATGACATATCAGCTAATGGTGACATTTTTATTTCTGTACATCTATTAAAGATACAACATTTTTAATTCCATCAGCTCAGGACTTAAATTAGAGTTTGAGGTAAATGTTTTCATTTAGCTTATTGATTCTGTTCCAATTTAGGAGATTACCCCACAGCTCTTATTCACCCAAAGAATCTCACTGGGGAGATTTTCAAAGGCACAAATAGAAGTCAGACCACTAACTTCCACTGACTGCTGAAAATTGTATTACTGCCTTCTCTCTGGGTACAGAGAAACCCAGTTCCCATTGTTCTGTTAATAGGAAAGAGCATCCATCTTTCTCAAGCAGGCTTTGAAAATGTTGATCAAAGCAGAGGAGGCCAGCTGCTCACAGTTTGCTATAGATCCAGTGCAGTCAGTGAATTATTTGCACCATTTGGGACACAAGCCATGTCATTGCTAAAATTATTGTAAGTTACTTAGTCTCCCAATAACAAGATCCGACACTGGAGAATTAAGTTTTCCCTAACAAAATGGAAAACTGAAAAAGTTAAAAAAAACCCTGATTCATTAACACCAATGCCTGATAAAGTTGTCCTTCAACTGAAATTTTTTTCTTATTAGGCTGTGAGACATTGACCTTGATTCTTGTTCTGAAGGTCAGTATGGAAACCCTACAGAGGCAATGTCCTCACATGCTTGGATGAAGATATTGTAAAGTCTTCACTGCATTGCAATTTGGGTTGGCAGGACCAGAAAAAGTGTAACCAGACTCTTGTACGTGCTTTTAGACATTTTGTCATAGTTCCTCTTCTCTGCCCATCTGTCAAGATAGTTTCCCATGCTTCTGATGCCACCCACCCTAGGAAAAAGTAGCTGATTTTGTATTCCAACATCACGCCCTCTTTAGTAAGCATGTGTAGAAAGAAATTTCTTTTCTAAAAAGAACAGGGAATATACCAGGAATATTTCCATCTTCTGGGATAAACTTTGTGGAGTTTTATGGACTTGGTAGGCTGGCTCCAGCTTCTAGGTTTTTGAGCTGAACTGCAGCACAGGGCCAGTTTACAAAATACTTGTTTATCTCATGTTATGTACTCAAAACCACCTGCTGAGATAATGCCACACTCGCCTGGGTTTCTCATCATCAGTTACTCACTCTTGTTGGCACAGTTCTCAGCTCAACTACCTTTTCCTTTGCACCTCTTCCAGGCAGTTCCTCACTGCTGAGCAGGGCATGGTTAACTGGAGGTACAGAGAGAAGGAGATGAGAAATGATAAGCTGGAAAATGATACACTGGAAAAAAAGGGAGTCGTCTACTGAGATGGAGTATGGAGAAGTCAGAGCTCAGTGGAAAGGAAAATAAGATTTCAGTAAAGACCCATTAGAAAAAAGGAAAGACATTTTAAAAGCATAAATAAGAAGAAAAAATGCAACAACCTGTGTATTTCATCTTGCAATCATAAAATGTCCAGGTCTTCTCTGCATGTTTTCTTGAAACCCACTAAGATTTTATTTTAAATGTGTGAGAAAAAGTAAATATAGAAATGCAAATCAGGCCTGACAGATTAGCCTAACAATCAGTTTTTTGAAAAGCAGAAGGCCAACGACAGTTTAGCAGTTTATTTTGAGAGCTGAGTAGGATGGCACATTTTTACATTAAACAATATTCACTTTCGTTTTCTTGTGTTTATTTTTGTCTGAACATATCCTAACAGTCCTACATTTGCCTGAATTAATAGGATAAATATTGCCAGTTTGTTAGAACAGATAATGATAAATGACTTGAATACATTAAATGTGTTTGGGGCATATTTAATCCATAAGCTTGATGCTAAAAGCGCCAACATTATCTTATAAAATTTTACTATCAACATGATCTGGGAAGCATTCTTGCGGTAGTCTCATACAGCTTCTCATTTATGCTGACATAAAACACTGGCTGTGTTGAAATATCAGCTCACATAGAACTGTGAAGAACTGTTAGATATGCAGTCACACATAAAAATGCTAAATAATCATTAGAAGAAGGCACACTCTGGCTGCTGGTGTTGGATCACAGCAGTAAGAGACAGAGAGTCTTTAAAAGCCTGAAGTGCTGTGGTTGAGGGTCCTGAGAACACTTGAGATGCACTCAGGGGTTTTGCTGATTTGGTGCCAGGGCTAAGAAGGCATATAGAGATGTGATGCTTCCACGAAAGCCGTGCTTCCTTCACCAGTGGTGTATTGGGATCCAGAGTCTTCTGGTACTTTCTGCTTTTAAAGAAAAATTAGTTCTCTTGTTCAGAAGCAATTTGTGGCTGTAGGAGGAGGCTGTGCAAGAAGGAGACTTGCTAGGCTGTGGTAGCATCAGCATCACTCAGATGCCCTGGGTCAGCTGGGCTTGGAGGGCCCTGCTTTTCTGGTCCTTAGATTTTGGCTATTTCACTTTGTTTCATTTTTTTCCCAGTAGTAACTGTAAATGCATAAACTCTCCTAGTATGAAGGACAAGGTGCCACCTCCAGCTCAAACAGCAGCCTTTAAGAGATGTTCTCTCATTAGGCTTTATCCAGTTACAATGTCTGACATGTCTAGGTTGCTTAGGAAGAATGATTCCTTTGCCCAAGTGCAAGTTTGGAGATATCTCATAGGAACTCATTCTGCATTTTTAACAACAAGAACAAAATACGTTCTTTATTTCATGCTCCTAGATCATTTTGCCTTTTTTTTTTTTTTTAATTTACTACATGAAGGACTTAAAGCATTTTTTACAAACAAAGAGAAAAAATAATGTGTTATGAAATAAGAACAAAAACCAAAATCTTAATTCTTGCTTTTCTCATCCTAGCTAGGCCTGTAATGGGGAATTTCTTGTAAAAGTCATAGTAGTTCCTGGCTTAACTTTACAGGCTTTCTCTAGTGCCTACTCTTCTGCAACCACATGGAAAAAATAAATCCAGGAAAATTGAAGTCTCTGAAAAAAATAAAAATCAAAATCTGTGTTGCCTTGAGGGCATGAGAATAGATGGCAAATTGATAAGGTACATGGGTAAGAAAAATATACATTTTCCCTCAAAAACCAAATCATCTCTTTTCCAATTTTCATCAAGAGGAATTTTATTTCTTGTTAGTTGTATGTGAGTATAATGAGTATATATGTGAGGCTGGTTGACCCAAACCAAGATCAGTCTACTTAAATAAAGCTTTAATCAAGACTAAATAATATGTATCAGAACTGCTTTCTAATTGTGCAAATCCTGCTCTGTTTGTGTTTGCTTTTTTTCTTAGCAGAAGCAGGTATACATAGATGCTGTACACATACTTAAAGGTTTGTGTGTATCTTTGCATGAAGAACACATTTGTTTTCCTGTACCACCAAAAACGTAAAATGTGCTAGCAAAATGGCAATATTATGGCCAAGAATTTAAAGGTTTTAGTGTGAGGAAATTAAGAAACAAACATATGTCCTTAGAGAAGTGATGACTTTGAAGACTCAGTCATGCTGGACCATGAAGTCTTCAGAGCAGAGGTAATGTTAGTTTATATGATTTTACAGTGCTGAGTGCATTGTTGCTGTTCTATAAGTAAACAGAAAAAAATAGCAGGTATGTTAGAATGGTGAATTTGGCAGGTTATTTCAATTTTATGTATTTGAAAGGTTAAAAATCCCAGTCAGTTTCAGGATCTTTGTTCCACTGATGTATTAATTAGATCTGTATTACAATCAAAACAACAAAAAAAATTCTGCCAAGCTGATCTGGGAACTTGAGTGTTTCCCCAAGACTGCAGGGGTACAATGATGTGTGGGTCTGTTCCACACACACACTGCTGAATTATGTGTGTGTGCCCTTCACTTCACAGCATTACAATGTTTTCATGGCAAACATTGCTGCATCTGAGTTGATCTCCCCGGAGTTTTTAGAGTTATAAGGCTTGTAAAATAAAACTTGGGTAATGTTTAGCTTTAATGAGTTCTGTAACTGTTGTCCTGTCATGCCCCAAAGTCTCTGTATGGCTGCCTCGCAGAGGCTCCCTGAGGGCCACCAGATTGAGTTTTTCTTTTAAAAGGGGAGGCTGTTACAGAAGTGCATCAAAGGCAGTGTGAGAACTGTATGTGGCAGCTATTTAAGTAGAGCTCATAGTGCAGAAATAGCGACCTGCTTTGTTTTGCAAATTTGATAAAGATGCCTTAAAACCAAGGACTCGAAAGGGCAGCTGCATGATAAGAAAGGGAGGGAGCAAGAGCTGCCCTTACTCACAGGTTGAGGCAGTCCTTGTGTGACTTTGAGGAGAGGATGACTCATGAACCCGTGGCATGGTGCCCAGCCAGGCTCTTCCTTGTCAGTCTGTCCTCCTTAGCATTAAACCAGCACCTGACATCTGTGGCAAAAAAGCTTTCCCAGGTCACCAATTTCCAGCACAGTCAGTGGCAGGTTCTTCAGAAGCTACAGAGACTTCTCTGTGTAAGGAAGTGGCTTTGGCTTTGAGGAGCAGAGAAGGACCTCTGTGCACAAGAGGCACTGATGTTCAAAGGATAGCTGCCCTTCCAGGGGTAGAGGCTGTAGCTTTGATCATATCTTTGCGAATGAATGCAGAAAAAAATTGTTTCAAACCCTCCCTGGAAGCCCGTGCCAAGATGCTGTAGAGAGCTCTGCTACCAGTTAAAAGAAGGTGAGGTCTTTAACGAAGGGAGAGAGAATTTTAGGAAAAAGTTCTGCCTATTATGGATAAAAAGCTCTGTGGAAGCTACTTGATCCAAGGAAAGATCTGTGCAGTAAATTGTGAGAGACTTTTATCTATGGCACACTAAACCAGAAATTAAAAGCCTGGGACATAACGAAAGCTGAAGGGAAAAGAAATTAAATATGTCTGAAGATTTGAGAGAATTATGTGTATTAAAGGTAGAAGATAGATAGAACTAGTGTAACACAGACCATAAATTCATTATGTAATTTTATCTTCAAGTCCTTTTGACTGAACTGTAGCATATAAGTCAGGAAGGCATCCAGTCTTGGTGCAATATCTTCAAGTGGTCCACTGCATCTCTGGAAAGTTTGTCCACATGGCTAATTCCAGAATTAATTATATTGCTTTTGAGTAAGCTTTCAAATAGCTGAGGAACTCACATGAAGAGAAATTATACAGCAGAAACTGAAACTAGTTAAATGAGCTATAAAATACAGAATCATGCAGGAGCAGGCCACCTTTTATTTGGCTTCACACCTCTGAATGCTTAATTGGTTTGGTTTTACTTGTTATTACTCCAGTGGGGAAGGCAGTAGACTGGCATTGCTTTGATGGCAGTAATTGCCCACTGCCGTGCTAACCAGTGCATGAGGCACTCTGTTAGACAGAGTGATATAAAAGCTCTTTTGGTGATGACTTTTCCCTGTCTGATTGCATTTCTTTGTGTGAATGAAAATCGCCACTCGTGAGAGGCTGCTTTGGGCATCCCTTCACACTCCTCAGGGTAAGGAGTAGCTTTTTTGAAGGCAGCAGCTCCTTCTGCTGGGACGGGATAAATGGGAGCTACCTGTACAAAATTGTCCATGCAAGGGTTTGTGTCCATAAAAGTACCCTCCCATTAATCTTATAAGATAAAAAGCCGTCTGGCCTACAGCTCTGAAACTTTCCATTAACTCTGTGTAGGATTCCCTGTTAAACAAGGCAACTGTGTGGTTTGAGAACTCAGCCAACATCTGCCGAAACACAAATTTGATGCATCAGTTTACTTTTGCACAGCACAAGGCTCAATGCGGTTTGGATCTGGGACCAGATAAAGGACAACAAGTACTAACTACAAGGCAGGGGATTCTTCTATGAGGCAGCTCGAATTTTTAGCTCAGATTAATTTTTTTCATTCTGGAATTTTATACTTTGGCTTTTTTTTTTTTTCTTTTCTTTGAAAGTCTTTATCCTCTGTCCTTCAAACAGTTCACTGTCAACTGTGAGATTGCAAAACCTTTTGGTTTCGGTGCACAAAACTGCAGCTGTCCTTTGAAAAGTCAATTTTTCTGCGTTCACTGCTAACTACACCATTCTGCATTGCTGCTCGTGTCCTCCTAAAGGGCTGCCTTATACTAACTGAAGGCTTTTTTTTTCCTTTGCTGTATTTTGATGCAGTGAACAATTTGGTACATTCAGGTGTCTTACATAACCAGCAACACGATGAGTCATCTTTAGAGAGTGACTATTGACTGAACTGGCATGAATTCACATCGTGAAAAATGTGCAGTTAGAAAGTGTTTTAAAAAAACACACTCTGAACCCCCCAACCCTTTCTTTTCACGCTATATGTTACCACAGGAATTATTTTTGCTGCAAAGGCCCAACAGCATGTATGGGAGTGATGCTCAATTGTCCTTCAGCCCATAGATGCGACTGCTGTGGAATAAAATTATCACAAAAAAGCCAGATTCTCATTGGTAAGCCCCACTGAGACTAGGACGTGTTGACTCCCCCAGTACGGGGTCCGTATGTGGAAATCACCCACTTCTGGTTATCTCTCCAGAGGGAACGGCCACCAGGGGCTGCTGGGGTCAGAGCAACACTGAAGGCTGCTTGTAAGGTGTAACACGCAGGAGATTTGGCAGATCACAGGTTCTTTATATCCTGTGCCATAAATACTTTGCTTTTGGTATGGAATGAAGCTCGACCAAATTGAAATAAGAGCTCATCTCTCTTCCTAATTTCTCCAACTGGTCCAAAGAAAAAGAACATCCTTTTTAAAGGGTTTGTGGATAACTACTTTAATAGCCATTGAAACTTTCTTGTGATCATCTGAGGTCTGCCAGCTCTCAGTGAGAAAATTCTTCCTGCCCTCGTTTGGAAAGTTCCTATCACTGACATGAGAATGTCTACAAATTAGTGTCTTCAGCTGGTCACCTCTTAACTGCTTGTTGTGCAGTATTTCAATTGAACTAAGCATTTTGAGTTCAAATTTCATAAAGAGCAGTGGTTGTGAACATTATAAATTAATAGATGCATTATTAAAATGGAAATAACTTACTTTGTCTCTCCTTCCCTGGTAATTGAAATTGTATCCAGAAAGTTACTCCAGTACTTTCTTCAAAAAAAGCCCTCAATTCTGCAGCTTGGTTATATCCATACACAACAGACAATATGCCGTGTGTGAGGCAGAAGATCATCTGGGAGAATGCTATTTCACTGCTGTTCTGTGAAGAAAGTAAGTTTCACTGTATAAGTAACAATTTTAAGTATTCCTGATGTTTATGGTGCTAAAGAACTAGGAATTTTGCATTTACTTTTATGGGATATAAATGTAGACTTCGTGCAGACTAAAGCCCTCTGTCACCATGAACAGGAAGCCGTCTGGTCTTCTTATAGTGATTTTCAGCTCTCAGGGTTTTCTGGGTCTTCAAGAGTTGTGTGGAATGATTTCATTACTGTGGTGAAAGGGGTAGAAAATAATTTGTGTTCCAGCTTTTCCTTGAGACTGTTTCAATGACCGCGGGGAAGTTCGTGATCTGGCTCCCTGGTACTGACAGATCCAGGGTTAAATCTCTTCCAACAGCGCTGCTGCAAGCGCTGGAATCTGCTTGCACTGGGTGCTGGGTGCCCCGAGGCTGCTGGGCTGCAGGGGGAAGGCTTGTTAGATAACACAGATTCTATACACAATTTCTCAGAGCTTCTCTTACCACTGATGAACTGCTCCATTTATGCAGCATCTGCTGACAGAAACCTGTGTGGGAGGTGGTATTGTTTGTGTTATTTTCCCTAGAAATAGAAGATACTTGTGCTGAATAAGAGACAGTTATTGCACAGCTTAGGAAAAAAAGTTTCTTTTTTAAGCATTTATTTTTTTGTCTTGGACATGTTATTTTTTGCCCTTGCCCCCCTCTGTGGGTAAGGGGGGGAAGCTTGACAAACTGTGTTTTTGTGCCCATTGATAAACGTAATGAGATTTGAGTGTCAACTTTAAAATGTTCCGTGTCATCAGCTCTGTGAAACTGCAGTGAAATATGGAAGTGAGGGAGAAAAAACTCAGTTTTCAGCCTGGCTGTGTCCCCTGCTAGGGTGCTGTGGGGAATGTTGATAAACACTGGGAAGGGCTGAGAGGTGGCAGAGGCAGGTGAGGAGCCGGTGGCTTCTGAGGGGCCAGAGAAAGCTGCCACTGCATCTCCTCCTGCATCTGAGTGCCAGAGGCTCCTAGTTAGGGGAAGCCTTTACAACTCTTCTACTTTTGCATTCCCTGGATAAAGGAAATAAGCGATGCAATGGAAATTTTTAATAAACATTTCTAGTAGGAATAATATATTACATCTCGCTCTGCCTCTGCTGAGTAAGTGCTGTTAGCTCCAATTGTTCATTACTAAGGAAAGCCTTCTCTAATTCATCTCTAGCAGTACTCCAGGTAGAAGTGATTTATTTTTTTTTTGTTACCTGGCATGGCTGTGCTGTCACTGCTGCTGCTGCTTGGGCTAATAGACATAACTGCTGCCGTGGACGTCGCGCCTAGAATAAAAGCGGGGTCAAGGTGGAGAGGTGAAAAGAATCGTGAGTAACCCGGGCTTTTCCTTCTCTTCTTCTCAGCTCTCTATTTGAAAAAATGTGTTAGGCCTCGTTTCGCTGTGTAATTCTTCCTCTCTGTGATGTTGTTCTCTAATAGCAGCCTTAAGGCCATGTAATTTAAGTATTTAAATATGCATGTGGAAAGCACGGGCCACACCTTCAGTGCGCTCCACACATCTGCAGTACAGTCCTGTCTCACTGCAAGCTCTCAGATTAACCAGCCTGTGCTGATTAACTCCTCTCTTTCCACGGACTTGGGAGATGTCCAGGCTGCACCTTTTCTATTTGTAGTCTTAGCACTTTGCATGCTATTTCAGATGTTGGCTTTGATAAAGGCAGCAAATGTCACAGGTCTGCAGTTTGTCTGAAAGAACCTTGTAACCCCAGTGATTATAGTAGATAACTTTAAGGATATAAATGCATAATTGCACTTTAAAATCTGCAGCTTTAGCTAAGGGGATGTAAGGTAGAATTGCAGCATGTGAAGGGTTTATCAATGCTGCACTTATGAAGAGAAAAGAGCATTTACTATTAGAAAAGGAAAGTAGGTGAGTCATCATAATATTTGGGAGCAAGACTTCCTACTGCATACACAGCTGCTCGACTGAAATAACCAGATGATTATTTCTATTTAAAGGGCAACTCAGCTCTCGCTGACATTATTCCTTACTCCTGTCCAGCTATTTATAAACAAAAATGCCCATGATGGGCAGCATAATATTATCATTATGCCTGTAAATTTTTGCTGTGGTTTTGTTTGGGGTTTGTTTGGTTTTTTTTGGTTTTTTTTTTAGAAACACTTAGATTACTAAAAAAGAGAAGGAGTATTGAAAATGGAATGAAGGTTTTCTGTTTAATTCAGCTAAATGTGATGTGGTTGCTTGGAAAACTTAAGTGATGGAAGTCCTTAAAATAACCAGAACTTGGAGGGGTGGCTGTTGGTATCCTTGGAATGAGTATTATTTTGTCAGTCCTGTTATCTGGAAGCTGATCTGCAGCTTGAGCGATATTTTTTTTTTCCTAAAGTATGAACATACACATCAATAAATCTGCTGCTTCTCTCAGTCCCCTTATCAGTAGCATTAAGGAAAGACGTGATGGACTCAATGGAACTGGGAACTGCCTTGTCCACTCACAGGTGCTTCACATCTAAAGCAGACACTGCCCAAACTAGCAGGGCGTGAATGTGTGCATAAGTGATGCACAAAAAAACCAGCCTACAGCTCATAAATATTTGAACATATGAACTATTATGACTAAAAGAGCCCTTTAATTAAATGGTTGTGGAAACTGAGGCACAACTGAAACACATTGATTGAAATTTTTCAACAGTATGTTTCTGGCTTAGTAAAAAGGTCATCTAAAATAAGTATCTGTATGAAGTCTGTATCTTTTATGAAAAAGCCAGTTCCCAGGGTAAAAATACCGCATATTCAGTTTTGATCAACTGGCTTTCAAGTGTTTGAAAATTTCTGATTCTGGGCATTCAACCTGATGTTTTCTCTATGAAGAATTGAAATAGATGGTGATATAGATATTAATGTCTCACAAAAGCATTTATAAAGTTAATCAGCTCGGGATGGCATTTAGCCACAATAGGTAAATTATGCAAACATTCAGAAATTTAAGACCACCACCTGTTTGGAAATTGTTTTGCAACTAATCGTGTCACCTGTATTAGCTATTAGACCTTATTGAGTCAAATTACTTGCTTTCTTCTCTCAGAACAGGGTGCTCTCCAGCCAGCACATTAGCACATTGCTAATATTCGGTTAAAGGAAAAATTGGTTGTAAATTAGTTGTTATAGTACCTTGATATTGTGTTACTTAAGTCCTCAGAGAGATTGGATAGAGAATAGAGTCCTTAGAGTTGTTGAACGTGCTAGAAGTTATGGATCTGAATCAGCTCTCCTTGAAATTAAGATGTTTAGAGTAGACTTTAGTGTTTCTTTTATTTAAATTTTAGCAGCAGTCTCACTAAGAACAAGAGAGATTTTACAGGAAGGCCACTCGCACACTATGTGGCTTTGCTATTCATGATGCCAAATTTTCTCTAGTAGTAGGGTGCAGATATCATGCAGAGCTGGAAACTCTGAGCAGTAGAGAGCTCATTTCTGAGAGAAAAAATGTTGTGTAATCATAGTTGATGGATTACTTGTTGATTGCTATTAATGCTGCATATTTGCCTTTTGGTTGATAAAGTACTCGAAGATGTTCTCTTGCTGGTTCATTTTTGCAAATCATAGATAAAATTCTAATGAAAAAAATATTCTGAAAAGGCTTGTGATTGTGTAATACGTGTTTCTATTTAATTGGGTTACACTTAAATACCATAACCAAAACCAAAAAGTATGACATTAAATGAAAGGGGACATTGCTGGTTTCTGCATCTCAACAAATTTTCACTAAAGCATTCAGATGCAGCAGTTTAGCAATGCTTTAAAAGTATTCTATATTTACAATATAGAGAGATTTCAAAATACTTTTGCTCCAAGCAGTCTTTTAGAAGACAGAATAACTTTGCAGTTCTTTAGGTTCTCTGTGATGCTTCTCCAAAAGAGATCGTGGTATATTAAGGGACATAAGAAGTTTTCCAGAAAAACTGCCATGATCCAATTTTAGTCATTCTTCTCAAGGTCCAGTGAGGACCACAACAAAACTTCATTTTTTTGGCCAGCATTTGCTTTATCTGAGCTTGCACCTCCTCAGATGAAGTTTTGTTCTTTACTTTTCCATAGGGGATCTTGGAACTGGGAAATCTGTAGCCTGGTTCTGCTCCATCGCAGCTCAAATGAGTGAAGCCAGGAGAATGGAGAGAAACTATAATTTCTGACAAATAGAACTGCAACAAAAAATAGTGTGGAAGGAAAATAAGGGGATTTATTCCCATATGAATCTGTATTTTTCATTATAACAGCATTTGGGTAGGGTCGGGGGCGAGGGGGAACAGCATGTATCTTGGAGGCAACATGAAACTATTTAAATATATAAAAAATAACACTCCTTAATTGCTTAGGTAATGATGTCTTCCGACGTGTTGTTACTTTTTTTGTATTCACTTCATTTTTAAGAAATCCAACAATTATTGCTCGAATGCCTGTACTTTATGATTTACATGTCTGTGATCATTGGAAATGATACAAAGAAATCTCATTGTTTGATACCAAAATGCCAATGTATTAAGACTGTCTTACTATCTCTCAGAAAACTGAATTACAGAGCAATACCCTGGTTATTATTAACTGCTATATACTGCATGTAATGTTTATGCTGAAGACTATACGAGCATATTTTCTGACATTTATAACTTTATATATTTTTGCCTGTACTATGTGTAATTTTCCTTTTAAGGAAAACTGAATCAAAATTGCCTAATCTGTGAAAAAATTCTTTTTCATTTTATAGGGAATAAAATTGTAAATCTTAGGGCAGGTTTTGGATGTCATATGTAAGGATCAGAATTTAAAGTTGTCCCACAGTGAACAGCTGCACCAGATATGTGTCTTTCATATTTCTGGTAGAAACAAAATTATGACATTTTAAGATTATACAAGGCATTAGAACTATTCTTTCTATCGTTCAATTCATTTTGCATTTCAGGCAAAGAACTTAGGATCAGCATAATTTGCTTATTTACTGTAGTTGGCACAAGAAATATCAAATATGGTGGTCACTGTTTAACCATTATTATTATTAGGAATGCCATGAATATGTCACTCGTAAAGAAGAATGAAACCTGTTCTTGATGATTCTTTGTCTGTTGAAATAGATATATATATATAGATATATACACATATGTATGTGTGGGCACATAAAGATCTACTTTACTCTGTTAAAAGCTTCAGCTATCTTCTGTGTTGGTGCTAAAAGCCTGTCAGCAGCATATCAGTCATTACTCAGTGAGTCTCAGTCCTGTGTTTTCTAGGTAGAAAGAATATGCTGAAATTGTTAACTTTTTTTTTTTTTTTTTGCTAAATGTGTCATACTGCTGTTCGTTGATTGGTTGATAGGTTGTGAATTTCTTATGGTATTTGATACTCATAATTTTTACCTGTCCTCCATGGAAAAAGAAACACGGTCCTAATATTGTCATAAAGCAAAATCTGGCTGTTTCTTTCCAAGTTTCCTAAGAGTCAGTACGATTTAGACAAGGTGAAGTGTATTTGGGTTAAACATTGAAAGTTATTCCATGGTTTATACTTGACTATCAAATAAATATATTTTTCAAATAGTTTTGGTAAAAAGGAAAAGGATTCCAACATGTGGCTTTACCTGTTTGGATCCACTAAAAAAAAGCGGATTTAACAGTAATGTTGCTGCCTCAAGTAAAAATATGCTTGAAAAGAAAGGATCAAACCAGTACTGAAAGACATTAGGAGGTCTCAGGTGACACTGCCCAGGGACATCACTGCCTGTGTGCCCATCTCTCCTCGTGGCAGTGACCACTGGGATTCCCAGACAAATAACTGCTGGAAGCACATCACCAACAGGACATTAATTTCTCTGCTGAGATGAATTATCTTGATTTGATGAAAAAAATTGTAAGATATATTGCTAAAAATAGGTGTTCTTTTAAAGAAACCAGCAAGTCCCTTATCTTACAGAAGAGAGTAAGACATTTGTTCTTCTTGGACAGCTAGAGTGGTCTTTGATGTTCAAATTTGCTCTTTATTACAGTATTTAACCCTGACATGTACCAATAATTTAACTGCAAGTTTGCATATTAATATTATCATTTTGCACTAGAGGTTTCTTTGGAAGCTTTAAACAGTACAGCAAATAAAACCCATTTAGTGATCTTTGGTGTCAAAGTGTAACCAGAAAGGTTTAACCAGTCTTTCCTAACCTTGAGGCCACTTTCAAAGTACATTTTTTTTTCCCTTTCAGGTAGCTGTATTTCTTACAATAAATCCTGCTTCACACAACAGAGGAAGGCGGTTTGTCGCAGTGATTTTAATGTCAAGTAACTCAGTATCTAAAAAGAACTATGAACAGAAAAGATAGTTGCCCTTAGATGCTGGAACCTTTTCTTCTCCTTAAGTAGATGTGGCTGATAAGAAACTTATCAGTTTCTTATTATTCTGATAAGAGGAATGGTGAAAATAGACATTAAGAAAAGAAGAATAGATATTTTTAACAGGAGAAAAAGAAGAGAGAATTGGAAGCAAACAAAAAGGTGACAGTTAAATAGCTGAAGGCCAAAGGAAAGTAAAGAACAGGGAAAAGAAAGATAAGAAGGAGAAAAGAATAGAATCTGGAAGAGAATAAACCAAACTATTTCTGCAGTTAACATTTAACTAATTTGCAGTTTCTCATGCAAACTGCTTAGTCCGTGGTATTAACTTGAGTGTCCCACTTCCATCATACTGTCTGTAGCATCTGGGAAATGACTTCTTATGTCAAGAAATAAATTTATTTAGAACTTCAATTTGTCGAAGTTATAAGGACAAAATGAACTATTTTATTTTAAAATTGCTTCAGTAAGATTTTACAGTCAAAACCGAAGTGGATGACATTGATTCATAAAAGCGCAAAGATTCTGGAGTAATTAAAATTTGGAATACTTAGTGCCCCAGAACTTTTGACTTTTAATAGATTTGACTGGAATTGAATTGAATTTCAATGTGCAGTGTAGCATATGACAGATAGGCAGTGAAGCTGCTCTAAGATTATATCTCTGTAACACACTCCACAATTTCAAGAGGTCCCTTGAATGATTTTGAAGTACTTACTTGAGGAGAAGAAAGCATAATTTCTCCTCTTCAGTCTATTTTTGTGCAAAATTATTTTGTTATAAATTTTTAGAAACTTTATTTTACATTTCTTATTTCTGATTAACAGCAAAAAAGCTGTACTTTTTATGATTTAGTTATGTTGAGAGATAATTGCCCATTTCCCTTTGTGGACCTTCCTGTACCATTTTTGGAAGCCAGCCTGTGTATGTTCTCCTTTAAACATATTTGTTGATAATTTACTTTAAATCACTTTGTAGTTGACTCATTAAACTTTATATGTATTTCCTACCACCTACAAGAGTAACTTTATCCTTTTTTATTCTTAACACTTTATTTCAGCTATGATCTAAGGATAGTGTAAGAGTTAACACAATTCTCTACATGAACTCTACGAAAATCCTCAGGACTGCATTCCCTTTCTTAGTCTTATCTTAAATAGTCAGGTTCACCAATGATTCATCTCTCTCTGGCTCTTTGCTTGGAGATATATGGAATCATGAGGCACAAGTATTCAAAGAGGAACTTGAGGACCACCCAGTACCTAGATAAGCAGATTATGGTGCTCCAATTCTTGGCTTTCCTGCCAAGAGCACTATTATTAACTCCAAACATCTAAAACCATGATTAAGAAGTCTTAAGAAACAGAAAAGGGAAGCTCCCTCTTTTTCCTCTTAGGGTAACATTAAAGCCTTGTACTCGCACTCGGCTCCTCCATTTTCAGCCTCTTTCCCAACTCCAGCAATACTGAAACAGGGCCTCCAGGGCCAAGAGCTGTAACTGGGACATTTTTGTGTCCCACTGCTGATGAAAACCCAGGACGTGGCTTGCAATGGGAATCACAGGTGCCCTGCTTACGAGTAGGGGCAAAATGTTTCAGGATCACAGCACTTTATCTATATCCTTTTTCTCTTCAAGGGACGCTTTCCTTTTGATGGCCTGTCCTCTCTTCATGTGAATCTGGAATCTCACTGTTAGCCTACTTTCCCACATCAAGCAAAAGGAAAGGAGACTCTTAATTGCTCCATAACCACCAAAGGAAGAGCAACCGGAACTAGAGCAATGCTGCTTTATCCCTTCACCTCATGCATTAATTTCCCTTCTGCCTTGGTTCCCCAGTTGCCATTTTTTTAAGCTTTTTCCAACTTTTCTAATCTATTGCATCTCTTCCAGTACCTTTTGTGAGTGTTGCCAACGCATGTGGCAGAGAGCCCTGGGGCAGCCAGCATTCCCATGAAAACAAGCAGCCTGGTACTGCTGTGATAAAGATTCTAGTCTATCCTTAGGATTCTACTTCCTGCCTCTTGAAGAACTGGGGTCTTGACTGTAACATCAGGGTTACTTTTCAGGGTTCTCCAAAGTAGAATTCCAGCAAGATGGAAACTTTCAGCTGGAGGTTGAGATATTGGAAAATTTGGCTGCCACTGAAAAAAATCAAGTTAGAACACAATGGGAGGTTAGGGTTACTTGTATTGGCTGAGAGAGATGTTTCAGCCAAAATACAATTATTTCCTTATAATTTTGGGGCATTTTTTTGCAAAAGTCTCGATTTCTGTATCATGAGTTGATGGGTCTAGGGGCAGTTATTTTGTTTACATGGATTCTGTAGGTGATGATGGTTGCCAATACCTGTCTGAAAACTTCAAGAGTGAGGCAGACATCAGACTTCATTGGCATCCTCTTGACAAAAAGTCCTTTATTTTTGCTTATATTATTTATATAAACATATTCTTCCAGAAAACAATTACAGATTTAGCTGTTAATTCTTTTTATTTTTATGGGTAATAAATATCTTTCTGATGTGCCATTTGTACATTTCTAAAAATGAGCAGTTGCCTGATTCATCATGCCCTGCTTCAGGTCTGCCCTCCAGTGAAATTATTGCTTTATGATGACATGATGCTGGACTACTGATGTTATAAATGTGTCTCTGCTGTAACAGATGAAAGAAAAAAATTCCTTATGGCAGTATAAGAATACTCATAGAACTACTTATTTTTATGTGAGGGATTAATGAAGATACCACAGTCAAGTCTAGATAAAGTGTATGCAGTTTTTTAGAAACAGAACTCAGTGTCAGCCATGAGGTATTTCTGCATTGTAAAAGGTTGCACATAGGAAAAGTAGTGAAACAAAATAATAAACACAAAGCTTTCTCTGTATAGAGCATCTCCAGGGTAATATTTACTTTATCTTTCCTGGGCAATTTTTGGATTTTTGTGCTAGACTATAAAATCACCAAATCAGACTCTTCCAAAAGAGGAAGTGGCTGATAATGTTGCATTTCTTTCTTTCACTATTCCAAAACTACAGGAGAGCAAGCTCAAGGCAAACAACTGTTGGCACAAATACTGAAGAAGGGTTTGTGACCTTAAGTTTATTTTCTAAATATTTGTTCAGTGGCCCCACCAGTAATGTGACTTGCTTGGCTTTTTGCAAACATGCATTTAAACTGGGCTTCTCCACAAACAATTAAGGAATGGCTGTTCTTTGTATAAGTTCTTTGTATATTACCCATATTTGCATTCTTGTGAGTAATAAATGACAAGTATTTCAACTGTGTTCTCACTATCTTTAAAAGTTTACCATCCAAATAGGAACCAAAAACATGTAGTATGTTAGTCCAGTTGCATGCTAGTTGCATGCTACCTAAAGAAACTCTATACAGATATGAATGAATATGGATTTTACAATGCATATGCAGTCTCCAGAAGTGTATTGTCTATATTTACAAGCAATATATTTATAAAAATCAGGATTGCTTCCTAGATAACAAAGAGTGCATGAGATCATTTATTTGCCGTCACCAGTGTTGCTTGGTACTGTGATACAACATTATATGTCATTTCTGCGATGAAAACTGACTAAGGCAAAATGCTTTTTATCCTTTGTAACATGGCTTTTTGTCCTTCAGAGCCTTTGGTGAGCCAGTGTCTTTTTACTCAAGACTGAATATGATATCAAATAAAAGCAAAACCACATACTTGAGTGGAGATAGGCACTGAGCAGTCACAAAATACTAAAAGTCTATATTTGAGTAATAAGCGTGAAAAATACTTGAATCACAAAAAATTAAATCCTGGGTATGCTGTCTAGTAAATCTTAGTGTGAAACATCTGCCTGTGAAGACTTGAGCTGAAAACTGTAGCTGTTACAAATTCGTTTATTTGCTATTCTTTTACATGTGTTCGGAATCAATCCGTTTGCCACTGTCATTATACTGCCTTTCATCAAAGTTTTTGTATGTTTCAGGCTACCCAATGGGCTGAATTGTCACACTGGGAAATTACCCCTGTGGAATGTTTCCTCTGACATATTGCACTCCAGAAAATGGACTTGCTTTTCTTCCCTCCACTTTTATTTGCAATTTCTCCCTAACAGGCTTTGCTGAAAGGAGCTACCCTGTGGAGGTCTCCCTCTCGTTCTTCCCTTCATCCCTACTCTCCCAAAACAAATCTTGACTCTCCTACAGTGCACAGAGAAGTCCCTTCATATTTTGGGGCTACTTGGGGTACGTTTGGCTGGTGCAGGGTGAGGTGATGTGGGGATTCTTTAGAGTCAGTGAGAAGGAAACCTCTCCCAATTGCCAACCCTTCTTTTTCTGTGTGAATTAGAGCTGAGGAGGCTTTGAGAATTTACCTAAATCCTTAGTTATGGAACCCTTTTTTCTCAGAGAGATTTCAGCAACAGAAACACAACACACTACAGAAAAAGTAGGGTATTTAATGAGAAACAGATGGGGCCTGTGTATTGTTCATGGAGAAAGACTACTGTTTTGTGTAAAGAGAAACCAACACATAACATTAGGAATAAAAACAGAGCAGGTTACAGGGCATTGTAACAAGATGTTAATTTTATACTTGTTGTTTAAGATATTACTTAAAATGTGTTTTTAACTTTGTCCAATATACAGTGTCTGTGTATGTCTTCCCTAAAAAAACAAACCTCAAAAACCAAAGAAACTAATAAATATATCTTCCAATTATTTTTGCTCTTTTTAGTTCTTTCGATAAAATTTTACAAATATAGTCTTTTTCTTTCTTAACATCAGTTGCCCCTTTCCAACAATATCCAAAGACAATATTTTTCTCATAATCAATTTCTGGTTGCTTTAACATATGTTGGTGTGATTTGTTAATGTTCAGGTACCAATAAAGATTTTTTTTTCGGTTTGTGTGTGTGTTCAGCAACATAAGAATTTACTGCTTGTTTCATTGAAAATAAACTCTCACTGACTTAGCTTTTCTTTTTTCTTGAGATCACTGGGAATATAACAGTTTTACATGCCAGCTTCTGATGGGTTTATATCCAATATTTGATTTAAAAATCACATGGCCCTGAATAGCGGTGTTTGTTTTTTTTAGCAAAGCCTGCTTAGTTTCATATAACACTACGACATTAATGTCTTCTTTTTAATGACTGTAAACATTTTAGTTTGCATTTTATATGCAGCACCTTTAAGCTTTAATTGGACATCTGATAGTCTGTGTACATAAGCACCTCCCAGATACTGTGGAAATTGTAGACTGAGAAGCAATGATGCTATTGTGCTGGGGGATGCAGACTTGAGCCTGTTTTGTCAGATTGTCTCCCAGGAGTGTCTGCTGTATTTCAGAAACCCTTTTCATATGAACCATTAGAGAAATATGAAAATGATGAGGCAGGTGACAAAGCAAATCTTTGACATGCATTATATCCCACTCAGATTAGAAAGTTCACACCTCTTTTTTTTTAATTCTTAAAGTCTCGAACTGTGAGTCAGGTAAGGTTAGCTCTGTGAATTTTGATGTATGTTCAATATATCATCATGTTGTATAAAGTATTGTCCATCATTCTGCTGTAGATGCCTTGGTCTGTACCATATTTACTTTTGAGGGATTCATCCTGTATCTAGAGAACAGCAAAAGCAATTGATTTGTTTCCTGACACATTCTTTGAGAAGTTCTCCCTCTTTCTGCAGCTGCAGCACCTTCTGCTCTGTGAGAATGTATTCCATCAGAACGAACCAATTTTCCTTTTCTAACTCATTGTCACTACTTAATTTAACTATAGGAATCATCAATGGTCACCTAACAGTACTTCCTCGAAAGGCAATTTGAAGAGTTAGTTCATCCTAGTATTCAGCCTCCTTTTGTGATAGTATTTTATCAAAAGCATCTTGTTTCTGAAGTAGCTCCAGCCCAGGAAATATAATACAGCAACCTCACAGGAACTGTAGTGTCTAAAGACGTTAATTGATCCATTTTCTTCATGCCCCTGCCAGGTGGTATAAATAGTTCTGTGTTTGTTGTCTTTACTTTATGGCTTAATTCAATGATAGACAAAATGAGTGTGAGAATTTGCAAAAGCCACACAGGAAATTAGTAGCCTTACAGACTCTTGTCATGAGATTCTTGCTCATGAGAACATGGTGTTGCTAAAAAAAAATGATGAATTGATATGTCAGTATAGAGTGCAAAGTCTATATATGGGTATCCCTTGTACGTGTTCTTGGCTCTCGATGTGTTTTATGATGATTACTGACAGTGTTGCCATATGTTATGAGCAGCTAGGGAAATAGGGGCAATCCATAAATATCTGGGCATATGTGGGCTTTTGAGGACATTGCAGCAGAGGTAGAAAGCAAATGTAACTCTGGATTAGCTCAAGCATTTCTTTATTGATAAAACTTGTTTAGCACATTTTCTGGTAATAGTTCTACATAATTGTGTGTGTATATACAGCAGCATGTTGTCTCCTACTGTGCAAGAATGCTTTTCAGTACCTAGTTCTTCTTACAATGGTAGCAACTCGTGATGAAGAGATAAGCAAGAAAATAAAAATTTAAGTTATAATTTCAGGACTTAAGCAGCTTTGCAAAAACTACAACAGCTTTTTCACAATGGAGGAAAACGTGTTTTCTCTTGGTTACAGAAGAATCAAATGATTTAACATTTGTTTGGAGTCCAAGAGACCAGATGTATAAGTCAATTAAGGTAGTAACTAAATAAGGGCGGTGTTTCTGTAAAGGCTGAATTTAGCCTCGCTATCCAAAGCTTCTCAGCAGAGAGTTTCCGCTGCAGGAGCCAGTAAGGGGAGCCCAGGGAAATTAAGCTCATTAGGGTAAAATTTGCCTTCGGACTGCTCAACGTGCAACAACATTTATTTACATCATATCTCTGCTATGGGCCTGGGGTCCTCAATGAAACAGAAAATGTCTTAGGAGCCAAGAACGTATCTAGGTATACATAAATCCCAAGCAGCCAGGAAAAGGGTTCTCAGACACAGAGAAAACATGCAATAAAGTGTGTTTCTTAGGGAACTGAATGCTTGCAGTCAGATCAATCTCACTGACGTGACCTTGAAGAATGCAGTTACACAATAGTGTACTGAAACCACCTTAGAAATTCTGAGTCTCTGTGCTCTTATAAAAAGTCCTGGTTTGCATTTAAGTGATATTATTCACTAAGCAAGAATAAAGTATTACCAAACAATAAATCAGTTTTAAGATTACACACAGTAGTCTCCATCACTTATATAGAGAACTAAATATTTTAAAAAGCAGATTCTGATGGTAAGTAGTCTGCCAAGTAGAACCTGCTCAATGGTTGAGTAATTAATTACGAAAAGGAATGAATTCTTTTGTGACAGAGTTGGAAAACAAACTTATAGTACTTGTAAAGCATGCACAGCAGCATATATGTCTCTCACATATACCAGAAGCATTTACTCAATACTTGGATAATTGTTACTTCCTCTAGAGAAAAGTCCTAAGCTATAAACTCAGTAGGACAAAATGAGGCTCTGGAATAAAAAGCAGCAGAAAGCAGCTTCTCCTTAGTTGGTTAGAGAAGATCTGAATATGTATGTTTCCAAACATGTAAGTGTTAGGATTAAACCTCTCCAGTTGAGCAAGAGTTAGACAAATATAAATAAAGTATTAATACATCTGCATGAAATTTGGAGATGTGATATCAAATGTGGTATGTGCATCTGTCTGTTTTTCTCAGCAGCTTTCATAGTATATTTGGGGTTTTTAGTATTATTTTCAACTGAGATTCAGCAGAGAAGTATTAAAGCTGCTTTAAGCAATAGCTTGTTAAAATGCCTTCGGTTAGCAAAGAACACCTCCTTAACCTCTCCAGTTTAGCCAGTCTGAGCCCAGCTTTGCCTGATGTGACCCTTAGTTTTACCATTTCCTTAGAGTGAAATGTCATAGGTAGTCACTTGAGAGTTTTGATCTTGAAGACAAGTAGAGCCCAAAAGCCCAAATCTCTTCTATGCATACACACAGCACCAGCCTGAGAGTGTGTTCCTGATTATTTGTGGAGCTCTCGGAAAATATGTTGTATTCTTATAGGTATGGTATTTTAAATCCAAATGCCAGTGCCTTGCAGCTGAGTTACACTTATTTCAGAAGGTTAGCATTTGGAGCAAAGCTATTAATTATTAAAGAGCACAATGAAGCTGCCAAGTACATTGAATGTGATTTCATGTTCAGATACTCAAAATGCTACGAATGTAATTGTTGATGAGCACTCTCAGAAAATGCCAGAATTCAGATTAAATTCCAGCATTTGGTTTATATTTGCATTATCCAACTGCCTTTGATCATACACCTCATTTTCTGCTCTGTGAATATTCATAAAGACATGTTCAAGCTCTTTGCTTGCCACTATGTGTTATTACAGTACTTTAGCACAGCAGTTATAGGCAGTCTGCAGTCCTGAAGAGGGGGAATATTCATAAAATAAGTTTTAATTAGATTTCTTTTTAAATGTACTCTTTTCTCAATCCCTTGTGTCAGTTTCAATGCCTGAAAAAATCTCTGTGTCTCGTTCTATACAATTTTCTGTGCTTTTTAAAAACTTTTTCAAACTTTTTGCACTTCTTCAATCCTTTCTCACCTTGTGCTCCAGCATCTGAAAGAAGCCTGAGGTAACTCGAATGTTTTTACCCATTGAGAAAAATGCACATACCTAATATTAACGGTTCAATTGTTCAGCCAAATTATCCCTGAACCCTCACACAGCACTTTCTTCAGATATGATTTCCAAGTTCAGAGAAAGAATCACATTTTCATAGAATAATAGAAATATTTAGATTGGAAAGGACCCTGAAGATCATTGAGTCTAACTGTACTTTTTGTGTTTAGTGGACAACTTCCATATTTTCAAACAGTAACAGAACCAGTAGCTTCCAGAGCTGGGTGGGCACAAGTACTTGCTGAAATACGTGGCCATGGGAGATTTTATCTTCCAGACTACACCTGCTCCAGTTATTCAAAGGAAACATACTTGTGTGCTTACTAGCACAGAAAAAATAGTTCTTTCATTAAAAAGGAATAAGGCCATTTTTGCTTAACTAAAACTACTCACTTTTGTGTGGGATGGCTTCATGGAAAAATATCAAGATCTTGGTGATGAAAGTTCTAAAAAAGTTGTTAGTTCTTGGAAAAAAAAGGCACTAAAAGGGAACAGTTGTTCAATTTTGCCAGGCTGCAACTTTAGTTGTTATCAATAGTATTCATATATTTCTGACAATCAACAAATTCATTTAAGAGTCAGAAAGTGCAGAGATGAGACTGAAAGGAGAATTAAGAACTACTTAAAGAATATTTGTTAACAACTGTAAGGCTGTTGAGATAATATGCTATAGAATAGAAAGGCACTTTTATTTCAGTGAAATACTTTGATTACTGTGAGAAAGTTTGTTTTTATTTTTGTCCTCAGCTTCAGTTGTTTACGTTTATAGTAAAATGCATATATAAAAGTCAAAAAAGTTTTTAAATCTCAAACAGCAAACAAGAAAACATTTCATCTAGGACCTTAGCCATTCCAGCTACATAACTGTCAGCTGCAATTGTTATTCTGGTGAGCTGAAATCAACCTACAGGTGCAAAGAAAGTTTTCTTAATTTGCCAAAAAGTGTGTGCATAGGTGATGTCTGAATTTCAGAAGGATGATCGAAATGTAGAAAAGCTCCATTTGTGCATTAATTTTTATAATGTGGTTATTCATGTGTAGTATAAAGTTACAGTGTAAGTCTCACTTTGTACAGAATACTTATTTAGACAGTTGCATTTTAACATCTGAGAGAAAAAGCCTTCCAGGTTCCTGCTGCAGGAAACAGCTCACTGTGTTCTCATCTCATGGCAATGCCAGTAGTATATTTAATAGGATGAGTATCAGAAGGTACTGATCTTAAACCAGGAATTGCCCTTTTTAAATGTGTTGTTTATGCAGCCGGATTCATATGATCATCAAACCACAAAGAGAGGTGATGGGGAAAGGAATGGTTCGGGAATTTTCAGACTTTGGGGTAGTCAGCTGTCTATAAGGTTCCTGGGTTCTAAATGAGTGGAGAGTTTGTGCACACTTTATGAATGAGAATGAAAGATTGCTGCTAAAGTGGTCAAGTGTTTTGATTCACAGCTATGAATTATCTCCAGTCCATCTATGGAGAGAAATAAGTGTAAGAATACTCTCAGTCTGAAGTAATAAACCCCTACTTGTCACACTCGAGACGTGCATGTGATTTCAATAACTATAATATATATCATCATAGATCTTTAAATTACTTTTACTGTCAAGAGTTCGACAGGCAAATGTGTTGTCAGGTGCCATTTAAAGTTAGGAGAGTGGCTGTCTATCAGAAACATAACCATTTCTGGGCTAAGGCTGCTCTGCTGCATAAGAGATGACAAATGGCACAGAAGATGAAGTGTACTCCGAGTTACAGAGTAAAAAGAGGCCCCTTCCTCATATTTCAGGAATAAATTTAATGATGAGATTGATTTATACCAGTTGTGGAGCTGTCTCACTGTGAGAGAAGAGTGGCAGCAGAGCCAGCAGCCCATCAGTAGCCTGGTCTTGCAGAATTACAGTCTTTAGAATGATGTGGGAACTGAAGGTAAGTGTTACAGAACTGTTAGGTAAAACAGACGGATATCTTACTTTTGTGGTGAAAATACCATGTGTTTGTTTTTGGCTTGGTGGATTTTACTATTAATTTTCCAGTCTGGGATTGGTTTGGTCTTGAGCAGGTTTTGAGATTTTTTTAAAATACTATAGCCCTAGTGGTGATGGTTAGCTGGTGGATATTTGTAATCCAGTCCAGGGAGATTACTACTGAGCTACACTGGGAAACAGATGAAACAGTCTGAGAGGGAAGAAACCTTAGAGTGTGGCCCCTTGCAGGGACAGGGAGATGAAAACACTGAAGTGGGAATGGGCTGCCCAGGCAGCTTTCTCTGAGGAAATAATTGCATTGTTTTAGCCTTGAGTTGGCAGCTTAAATTGCCATGGGTAGACAAGGATAAAACAACTTCTTCTTTTATTCGTTGTTGGTCTTTAATCCTTTTTTCTCTGTGTCCTTCAAACATCTGTGGTTAAAGCTTACCTTGTGGACTGGTTTTGGTTGGTTGGCTGGTTGTTTTGGGGTTTTTTGCTGCTATCTTACTTTGGTTGCTGGGCCCTAGGCGTGGTGAGGCTTAACACAGCACATGGCATATATTTAGTTCTGATATTGTCAATCTAGAGCCAAAACTTTTGTTGTTACTGAGTCTAGAATATCAAAGTGAGTCTTTACAAAGCTTTCCCCACTGAGCTTTACGAACATAGTATCTAGCAGACTTTGGGTCTGGTTGATCACTGAAGTGATTAAGGTAGCTGAAAAGCAAAACAACCCTTTTGATTACAAGAGATTGAGGTGCACTTGATGGTTTTAACATCTAACAGATAAAACTGGGGCCCTCTCCGCTGCATAAGTTATATACAGTTCAGCAAAGAGCAGTCAAAGTTGTATCTTGCCTTTAATCTTAAGGTGGGTAAATCATAATTGCATTTAACTTCATTGTTTGTAGTGTCTTTCTTATAATTTTTGCATGCTATATAAATGCTAAGAATAGTTGTGCTAAAAGTTCTTAAGGGATAATGCATGGTGTATTAGGTTGCTCATATTGGGAACTATGGGAACAGCAATCCTCGCCATACTGGAAAATCCTCCGTTATCCGTCCTACAAAAACATTTATAAAAGTTCAAGGGGGTGGTTTCACAAAACTGCTGTTTTTCCAGCTTTGTTATTTTCCCTCTGAAAGCAGCATGTTTGCAGGTAATTGCTTTGGGTGTGAAATTTTACATAAAGATATCTAAGGATCTCTATAGCAATTACCTCTTCTAACAACAATTTAGGATTACCTGCTGGTGTATTCTATTTTGTTTTCTTTAGTTTGTTTTTCATGTTGAGATCTGCTGTCTCAAAAAGCATCTCCAAGTAGTCATCAGAGTTTCATGAAGCATGAGATTGACTCTCCTACTTCTGATGGGCACTTACTCATGCCTAAGCCTTCATCCTTCGTCACTTTCTGCTTGTGATGATGCTGAATCCTCTGCAGTCTTATGTTTGGAATCTAGGTTGTTCTGCAAGGTGTGTGGCACAGTTTCCACCTGGCTTACTGGGGGTTTTGTTTGTTTTGTTTTTATTTTGTGGTTGCTTTTTTTCTTAGTGCTTTCATAGTCTCATTGCATGCAATGACGGCTTTGCAGCACGTGTTTAACTAAGGGTTTGGACACTGGAATTCAAACTTAACAGCTCTTAAATCATATTTCTTACCATCTTGCAAAGCAAATCACAGTATTCCTACAGGGAACAGTGTCCTTTAATTCTGACGTATCTTAAACGCTGTCAGAACCTCCTCCCTGGCTATCTCTAAGTCTCTACTTTTAACAACATTCTCTGTCAGTATTCACGCCTATGAAAAGTCTCTACTGAACCTAAGTATTTGGTGGTCTTGCTCTCCGGCATTAGCTCACCTGTGGGAGCACAGGTTCCTTGGTTTAAAGAAAATAAAGTCAGACTTGCTACTCATAACGCTAGGAAATATCTCTAGTTTTGCCTCAAGTAAAAAGGGCGATGAGTGCTGTTTACATATTCTGCATCACGGTGGTTGCTTTAAAGTCGCTCGTGTTGCTTTGTCTTTTTATCCCATTAGCAATGTAATTAACTCTCTTGAAGAACTTCATCTGGTTCAGGGAGGGAATCTCCTTCCCCTGATGATAATGGTCGGCAGCATTTACCTTGTTTTCCATTTGAAAGCATCCCTATTGGAAACTGTCTGTGAAAGACCTCTATGCAAATCACCTGTTTAAAGATCTCTTGGCTCAGGCAAACAAGCTCTAGGAAGCTGTAAATCAAACATCAAGGCCCAGATCTCTGTTGCAGCATGAATATTACTAAGTTTTTAAGTTAGTTTTGTGGAACCTGAAACTAAAGAGACCAGGTATTTCTGCAGCAGATAGCATCACTGAGCTATTCAAAGGGGAAATTGAGAACTGTGGAGATATGGCTGTTGTGGAGGTAGATAAGGACAGTGTGAGGACATACCTGAGATTCGACTCGAATGAGGGAAATGCAGCAAAGGAAGTTGCTAGGTGATTGTGGCTTTTAATCCACTTGGAAAAGTAGGCTAGGCTATCCTGGGATGTTACCTGTTTTATGGCTAGGGTGAAAGTATGTGAAAATAGTATCTGAAATCTTTGGATACGCAGTGCAGTTCAACTATAACAATACTGAGCTTAATTGCCACTTTTCATTTGAGCAGGATTCACAGTTAAATTCCATCCATAGCTGCTGCAGAAGCTGTTAAGAGAATAAAGGCAGAACTTTTTAAGGTAACGTGATCTTTTGATGCTGCAGCTTTCTTTCACAAGACTTGATTTTGCTTTCCCTAATGCTGAATGCCAAGTGAATTCTTTGGGTGTTAAAGACCCTTTCTGATGAGCTGTGATGAAGAGCAAGATCTCTGGTTCCTTAGTGCTCCCCTTGCACTGTCTGGTTGGTATGAGCAGTGGAAATAAAGGATTAGGGTAGGAACGTAGGCTTGGGGGATTGTGCTTCATCTCCCCCTTTCAGTCACTCTGGCTAAGATCCATAGGTACACGACAGGTCTGGGACACACAGTCAAGGACTTGATCCTTGCTGGGAACGCCTTTGAGCAAGGAGCTGAATGTAAGCTTTTGCATCCTGTGAGCATGAGTGCTGCATTCCTGCAGCTGTAACAGAGGGGCTATTTTCAGGGATACTGGAATAAGTAATTCATGCAATAATCTTTGAAGATTTAGGTTTTAGCTGTGATAGAAACAAATTATTCATTTCCTTATTCCTGCATTATAACAATAAGAATGTAACAATGCTATCAAGACAGTTTCATCTAGGCTATAGGTCTTCTTCCCCAACACATCTCCATTTTCAGCAGCTCACTGTTTCCTCTGTGATTAAACTTGACTTCAAGTGTAGCTACAATGCTGGCAAACACTGGAAAGCTGTGGAAGTTGGGTTCCCTGCTCCTTAGTGTTATTGCAGAAAACCAACCACTGGAACATGAGCTCACCGCACAAAATTTCTCAGTTTTCCTTTTGTCTTTTCCAGACGGCTGAGTAATTGCCTGCACTCTTAGGTATAGAGCCTTGTGAAGGATTGTCTTGTTACTTGCCTGACAGATGCTAAACCTGCTATAAATTAAGTTGCCTACTTGTTTTATCAGGCAAGAGGGGCTGCATTAGTCAATATTTGAGCTGAGAAATAGGGGGAATGATGTGGAATGTTCACTGGAACATGATCCAAAAACTCGGTCCTGCAAGTCTTCAGGGACTTGGTTGGGTTTTATTTGCCCCTGATGATTTTGAGTGAAAGTAGATGCAGCTCACACAGTAAAATCATCCCAGATTTCTCTCTATCATTGCTTACTAGATGGGAAACCAAGGGAGCACCATGAAGGAGCTGCCTTTTTGCAGGTTCCAGCACTGCTATTTGCTGACCCAAGGCAGGTTATAGTGCAGAGCTGCGGGCTAAGTCTGGGGACACTGGGTCAATGTAGTGCTCTCTGTTGGCATGGCCACCTCTGGCAGGTATTTTCTTGCTTGCATGAGCCTGTCTCCTTTGATAAGACCATTGAATAGCCATGGGAGTTCCTAATCAGAGCAGAGGCTGGATGCCTCTGAATTGATGGCTTTCAGCTTGCTCTTTGAAGTCTTCAAGTTACAGACCTAAAACCACTGACCAAATACTGTGAAACTTTCTTTTACATTGATATTATGGAATTGAGGATTTAATATATTTGAATCACAACTGTAATGTCCTGCTTGTCTACCAAACAGTTGCATTCTGCAGAAGGCATTGGTTAGACTTCATCAGGAAACTATTTTTGTACATCGGCTGTTTCCTCGAGTATGTTGTTTCTTACCAAGCACGCCATTATCCTTTCCACAACAGAACCTTCTGGAAAGGAGCAAAAGCTTCAGGGGGGAAAGGGAGGGCGAGCTTTTGTCATCTTAAATTTCTCACAGACAGCTCAGGGTAGCAAAACAATGAATGTTTCATTATTACCACAATAGATTAAAACATCTGCAATAAATAATGCTGATGGCTATTTGTGATGGCATGAAGTATTGTTTTTGTTCTCTTTTATAAAATTACAGCTCATTAACTGTCATAAAGCAAAGATACCATAAATAAAACAACTAGTAGTGTTTCATTTCCCAGAAATGTGAAAGCCTGCTGTTTGAGAACTTTGAAAAGTTTGTTTTCACAGCTGGAACAGTCAAGTATTGGAATATATTGGGGTGTGCCACTTTTGTGGCCAGAGAAATTGTGAAAATTCGGACAATTTTGTTTGTCCTCTTCACAAAGTTAATATTGGTCTATTTTCCATCTAATCATGAAGTGTCTTTTATTTAGGCCACAGGGCACCTGTATTGACCAGCAAGTCTACGTGTGCATGCACATATATATATTTAAATATTTATATATAATTTATGTATAAATATATATATATTTCAATACAGAAGAAATTATAGAGGAGCTGCTACTTCCAAAAAGTAATCAGAAAACTTAGTCTAACTTCCACTAGGCTACAAACTACAGAAGTAGTTGCCCAGAGATCCCCACACTGAACCCCGTAACTCGTGTTTATAGTGGTGCTTTAGGAAAAGGCCTAATCTTAAATGCTGCTTGTTTATAATAATCCAATTGGTCCTTCATCAGAGATCACCTCATCTCACCTGAGATCACAGCAGGGTTATGTGCTCTCCACTTTCAAGCCGTGAGAATAGACTTGCAGAGGCTCACTTACCTCACAGGTGTGCAATGATATAACTTTCAGATTTGTTTCCAATTTATTTGCCATAGGCAGGCTTCTACAGGAAAACAAGTCTGTTTGAAACGTGGAATGATTAGAAACACACCTCCTTGTCTCAAGTTCTGAATGACAGTTCAAATTTCCACACCCAGATTTTCTCCTGTTCGGCTTGGGATTTCTGACAGATGCTATCATGTGGTAGTCACTAGGAATGTTTTGTCACTGGCCAGGACATGAGCCACGTTCATGCTGGAGCTGTGGACTGTACACATGCTGTGTCTTTTTGTGGGACACTTCAGCCCACAGCTGTGCTCTGCACAATAGAAAATCCTCCTCTGGATTTAACATTTATCCACATTAGGGCTAAATTTGTATTTTGGCTATGGCAGTCTGTATTTTGAAACACTCTTTGTTCCTGAGGCAATTTAGGATTAGATTAAAAAAACTTGTCTGGCAGTCTAAAACAAAGTGCTCAGTTGCCTGCACAGTGCAATCCTCCAGTCCAAAGTCCAGAAGATATCAGGTGACAACCAGGGCCTGTGTTAGGTTTTTAATTTTGGGGTTTTGGCAAGGTAGAGGATGGTAAGAGAGAGGAGATTTTTAAATTATAATTTATTTATTTAATGCATGAAAGTATATTCTTCTGCTGCCAGAAACAGTTGCACTGTAGAATTCCATTTCAAAGGAGAGTTTGGAGGCTGGAAACTAGCAGAAGCCCAAACAACTTCTGAAAACAATATCTTTAGGACTGCACAGAAGGAGGGAAAGAAACAAAACCCTGAGAACATTTAATAAAATATTAGTCTGGCAAAGTAAGTTCCTCTAGAGTTTATCACCATGTATGGATACTGATAATTCAGGGGAAGTATCAGTTCTGTATTGAAGTGCAGAAAGTTTCTTGGACACCTGTCTGAAAGGGGGTACCTGACTCTTTGATCTGATTTATTGGTCAATCCTCATTTTAATATTTACTTATCTTTTTTTGAGACCATGTCAATATAGAAAGATTTTCTAAATTAATTTGGCGTTAAATCCATCTTGCTGCTAAGGTGCTGATATGGGACTGGGAAGCTGTAGGTATTGCTTTTTTTTTGATAAACAATAAGCCCAAAGTGCCCTAAAGAATGAGGAAGCCCAACTGATAGATGCAAGCTGTCTGTACTTGCTTCTGCTAATGGTGGTGATAATCCCTAGAAATTACACTTCAGGATGTGCTGCAGGAATATTGACCCCCTTTTTCCTTCCTCTGGGGCACTGCTTCGATTTTTGGAAGTGTGGGAAAACTCTTCTTATGCTCCTTTAAAAGTGAGGTTAAATTCCAGCTTCTGCCATCCAAGCAGAGCTGAGCCCACACTATTGGTGACATTAAGGTTGGTAGGATTTTCTAGTGATTTTTTTGGATAAATTAGTAGTATGGCTTATCCTTTCTATGCTGTGGGTTTAAAGTGCATTTCTGGATGAGGAGTTCAATGCAGCTTTCAGAAAGAAAAGATTATAGTGTGCTTTGAAGTAGGTGAATTGATTAAATATTTCACCTTTAAATTTTAGGGAGTAAAAGCTGGAATAACAGATGGTGGTCTATATTTTCAGCAACACACAGCTACATTTCTGAAAAATGCAGTCTATTATATGAAGAAATGCATGTGGGGAATCACAAAGGAGGGTGTAACTTTTGGAGGGTTTGTGTGTAGGGATTTTTATCCTCCTTGTTCCTTTGAAATAGTTGACTCCCTTCAGACTTGGGCACAAATTCCGACCATGCTGACCACATCCACCAGCTGTCGATACACACAAAGAGACAGTAAAAGCACAATACACAGAAAAAAAAAAAAAAAAAAAAATCAGGACGAAGAA
>VZRS01001824.1:318114-332125 GCA_013398055.1 Ifrita kowaldi
CCACCTTTCATTGTTAACAAGCTTAGTGAAGTGATGAAAGTCTTCTTTTCCCTTGCTTGCTTTAGCTACATGTAGTTTTTTTATAGTCAAGGTTGTTTTCTTTTCAGCTCATTTCTTTTGTGTGTTTCTTATAACATGATTTTTAAAAAGAAAGTGGAAGCAGCTAACTGTAATTATCTTATTGCGTAGCAGTGTAACTATAATAAATAGCTGGCAGAGGAGTCTTCTCAGCAACTTTGTTTTGCCCGGTGATGTGCATTTTCATTCTTGTTCCTTGAGCTACACTTTGCCACACGTACAGCACCTTCTGTTTGAAAATATGCATGGGAAAGAGTTGCTTCCCTCATTTCTAGCTCTCATTCTTCTACAGCTTAACAAAAAAAAAAAAAAAAAAAAAAATCTGTGTGTTGGAAATATAAGCTGCTCCAAGTGGATGTTTATGCGTCAGTGCTGTGCAGCACAGCTTTAGGCAGCAGTCGTGGCTAGAGTTGTGGAAGGAGCCTAATCCCACTGGAACTGGTCTGAGCAGGGTCTTCTCAGCTACTTCTACATCCCCAGTGATTCAGCTGTTCAGCACTAGACAAGACATTTCTGCACACAGATCAATAAATATGGTGCAGTGCAGATGTTCTTTGCTGTATGAAACTTGGCAAGACTGTGTAGAGTAGATTTTAGTGGTCTGAAATGTCTGAACAAAAAGATCATCCCTTGCTTCAGCAGCACCACAGCCTTGTTAAGAGTTTCCGATTTTATAGATTATAAATCTGTATCCAGTTTCTTCCATAATTCAGCGCTGGAGCCATGATCATTACAATTGCTGATTATCACTGATGAACAACTTCATACTGCATGAAACTATTCACCAATTTGTAAACCTAAACAGTCCTTTGCATTTCATTCCAGAAAGGCTGTGAAATAGGGAAGAAAAGTTCCTCCAAGTAATTTATCCTTAAATAGCTTGTCACTGCAGTGCAGAACATGTGAATCCAGGGAGAATTTTTGGGTGTCTGTGCTGGTGTGATACACAACAATCCCAGTGGACCATAACTTAATTTACACCCTGCAATGTGCTAGACAACCTGCCCAAATCTGGGAGATTCTGGCACTGAGCCTTCTACCTGTGCCTTGTCTCAACTATTCTGGAGGGTTTTTTTTATCTTCTCCTATCATGACAGATAGGAAAGGAGTAATCTCCAAGGGAACGCTTGTTCCTACCCAAGCAGTCAAAGTGACATCTGTGAGCGTGACATGCAGATGCAGCAGTTCGTGTTTGCTGCAGAATCTGAGTGCTTGCGACTAATTGCAGCTGAGGTTGACTGAGGACATTCAAAAGAGAGAGAGTATTTTGCATCATAAGGCTGTTGGATTTTTCTTTTATTCATGCGGCGTCTCTCAAAAACATTCTGTGTGACACTCGGGAGAAACCTGCAGGGAAATCGTGTGGGAGGCAAGAAAGTGTTTTCATGTGTGTGTGTATATATATATACATAAAAATAAAAGTACAATTCAGCACAGCAAGGGCAAGATGTCTAAAGACATGGGGCTCAGAAGATATAAATGGCCATTCCTGAGGCTCTAGTTTACACCTTAATTATCCTGGGATGCCCTTAGAGCTGAGGCTAACAGAATAACTGTGCATCCTTGGAGTTTCTTGGGTGGGGAGTGTTAAGTGCCTAGTGACGATCAAGTATCTGGAATGATTTGCAAATCAGCTCTTTGTGATGTGTACAGGATACTACTGATGGTAGCGCTTCTAATTACTACCTACTCAAAAATGCAGAGTAAGGAACAAAGTGATCTGAAATGCCAGGAGGAAAGAATTTTCTCAGTGGCCAACAGATGGCAGACCAATATAACGGATGAGTGATATGCTAGAAACCTGTTTCTCTGAATATTAGAAACATAGAACACCCTATTTATTCAGGTTTTCATGGAGAAAGAAGTTTTAACTGGTTCACTATAAAATGCAACCACTTTTGCATTTGTACTGCTTCAGAATGTTCAAGAACTGACATTTTGTGTTGTAAACTGTGTTCAAAATTCAGTCCAAAAGCTCTTAACTGGAAGTGTTTTAAGTGTTATTGGACTTTCCTCAAGGTTTTGATAATTGATTCCAAATTCTCAACGATGAACATGTACAGAAGGACAATTAGTTTTGCTTGTATGTAGTTCATGTTTTCAAATTACTCCACCTTAAGAATGTGACAATTGTTTTTGCTGACATCGTATACATTTTTGTATAAATATAGATTAGCTTTTTTCCTGTAGAAGACACCCATAGATAAAACTTATGGTTGACTTTTTTGGATCATTTAATAAAAACCAAAAATTCCTTCAGAAGGTTTTGGTCTGGAAGGGAGGAAGAATCATAGACACAGTAAAGCTTTTGTTTTCTCTTCCTCTTGAGCACTGAGCTTTAGTGGATGATTTGATACTCTTCTGCATCTTTAGCTCATAAAAGAACTAAATCCAGAAGGGGAAACAAAATAGCAGCAAGCATTTTTCTTCACTTGGAGAAAAAGAACTTATTGGGAGGGTAAAAAATATGAAAATGTCACTTTTACCAGTCTTCTTGCTCAATGAATATCTAACAGAAAAGACATCTTAAATGCTGCACTCTTTCAAGTGTTTTGTATTTGTTATATAAAACATTATTAAAAAGGAGTTGGAAAAAAAAAAAAGCTGTTGCAGGTCATACCCTTTCCATATTGTTTGTAAAATGGCTAATGGTTAGAAAATCAAACTTGCTGTACTTCACTGTTTTTGTCTTCTTTTTTTTATGACTGTAGATTGAAATAGGCATATTTAAAATATTGTGAAGTATGGAAGTGATTACAACCTGCCGCTTAAGGCACGACTCAGGAAATTGAAGAACAGGGGCTTAAAAGTAGTCCCCAAACAATGGGCTTAACAGACTTTCTCACAAAACTCTTCGACAACTTTTTTTTTAAACCAGAAAATACTCAGTTTCAACCGAGGGACTGAAAAATATTTTGCTATATTCTCGAACTGTTTTCTATTATGGAAATCAAACAAGCTTTCATGACGGATTACTCTTCAGGCAAGGAGAAAGGAATGCTGGTGGAGGCCGCATGCAGGTCTGTGGTCTGTGCTCTGCCCTACTGTTGCAGCTAAGCCTGTCTGAACTGTCTTCTAATCCACAAGTGTTATTCTGGCTGTTAAAAACCTAGTGAAGCAAAAACTCCTAAATCTAATTCATTTGTGTAATATATATTTAATACACAAAGTGGCAGGAGAATGGTGTATGGTCTTTCTGAGCTGCCCTTGTGTTATGAAACCATAACAGAGTAGAGTAATGATCTGCCCTGGCATTCTCTGCCTTATCTGTCATGCATATGTTGGAGTGGGAAAAGAATAAATTTCCCTGTATATTAACTTCAAATGTATTGGGAGAGGGTCTGGGTGCGTATCTGCCACAAAGATGAAATGTGGAAGCGGCTGCAAAGGTTGCTGCTTAACTTTGCTATCTATGAATGTAAGAGCCTTGCTATCTCTGTTGTAATAAAGATGTTATTTGAGGAAAACTGTTCTGAAAATCTGCCTATATTGGAAATCCACGTAAGAATGCTGAGGGGGTGTATGAGAACAATGATTCTGTGTCCCTAATATCAGGGTGACATGTGCCTGGCTGCTGGCTAGGTTGCTTTCTGTTGGTTTCTTTTCTTTCTCCTTTTTTTTTTTTCCCCTTTTAAAAACTGGAAATTATATGCAATTGGAAGAAAAGGGGGGGAGATAATCTTGCTTTGAAAATGGCTTCTGTCATGACACTAAGCTTTGCTGTCTCCTGAGGTTTCTCAAACACCAAAGCAGCAAATGAGACTAAGTAATTAAATGCGAAAACTGATGAAATAAGTTCTGTGAGTCTTTGCTGGCTCATGGGAAGGGGCTTCTGAATCAATGCTGAGGTGATGAACTGGCATGATTCAAAGTGAACAGCATACTGAAACACTTTGTTTTAATGAGTCTGCAGTCTGCTACTTCCAGTCTCAGAACTGAGAATTCAGGTGGCTAAAATGGGACTTGTATTTTCTAAAAGTGTGAGAGGAGACAGAGGTTCTGACCCATTTTCTTTCTTCTTCAGACTGCAGAAGCTCTGCTTTGTGCGCCGTATGCCAGCATAGAGTATCCTTATAGCAACAACTGTATAGCCAGGGTTGCTTTGAAAGGTAATACTTACAATGTGCTTTCTGTATAATGTGACCTAGCAGTTACGAAACAGGAGGTTAGGGAAGATTATAGGAACAGCTGTCTGCTTTATGCCACTCCCACGCATTCCCCGAGCCAAACTTGGAGGACCTAACAAAGTGAGGCACATTGCAGCCAAAATCTTTTCTTTGTAAGGATCCATGTATACATAAAGAAGTCAAAATAGATTCAGCAGTAGTGAATCATACTTCTTTGTAGTTTGCTCTGACTAGATTACCATTATTCCAATATCCTTCGTTTGCAAGCAAAAATATGTGCTGCTGCCTTTTTCAAGCTACTCTGGGGAGACATTTCCTCAGGCATCTATCCAGAGAGAAAGAGCAATTGAACCAGCATCAGTTCTGTTATTTCTCTCAAAAAAATTCATTTATTTAGAGTGCAGAGGAAGTGTAAAGCAGTTTCTTTCTCTTCTTTTTGTGTCTTTGATTTTATTTCTGTTTTATAAGAGTAAGAATGATCTCTGAGCCTGCAGTTTACTACGTGCATATGGACAGCTGCACCTGCACGGAGCCGTGCTGGCTTCAGTGAGGCACCATGTGGGCACAGCAATCTGCCCACCCGTAAGTTGTAAATCTCAGAATGAGGAATTTAACTTGTTTATGTAGTGTTCTTGAAGGAATAAGGTATTGGAAAGTGCCTGTAGGGTGCCAGCAGGTGCCATATGCATTTTCCCCACACAATCTTACCAAGGCACAGCATTCCTGACCTGTAACCACCCTCCTGGTGCATATGGTGTGCAAGCTGATGACCATCCACGAGTGTGCTGCCTGCATGGAGATGAGGTCAAAGCAAGTCTTGCTGTGCTTACTCCAGTTTGTAGCTGGTGTTATGCTGCTAAAAGGCAAAAGAATGGAAGGCAATTTCCAAATCTCATTCCGTTTAAAATTAAATACATTGATATCTGTTGGTATTTTCTAAGTTGTATTTTTTGGTATTCTTACTGAAGTTCAGATTTTGCCTGGATGCGTGGTTTGGAGAACAAGTTGTTATTTACAGCAGGGTAACAACTAAAGGTACTAAGCCATAAAGGCAAAGAATCACTGCTAATGCACCTTGCAAGAGAACATGAGAAACTGTACCCACCTGTTCTAATTGGGGTTTCAGACTCATCTGTGTTTTATCCATTTTATCTAAGAGTCACAAGTCTGGCTTGCTTGGGTACCACCATCAAAGGGGACTGCAACCAAACAGCAGCTGTTTCTGCCTTCATTTAGGCCTCACAGATGCAGAAGAGTAGTCCTGCCTTCTGCCCCACCTCTCTCCTCCCAAGTGCCAAACTTGCATCAAAAATTTTGCAATATTCGTTACTGTGTACAGCTTATCATCATTCTCCTTCCAGGCTATTATCATCCTGTCTTGACTGCAAGCCAGCTAGTTCTACTTCAAAATAATTTTTTTTTTCTTATTTATTTTTTTGTTATAGAGGTACTAAAACAATGATGTGCAAAGGGAACATGGGGCCAAAGTAATTGCTGAAAGTTTTTCGTGTACCTGAGATCCACTATGTTTTTGTCTCAGACTTGTCGCAGATTTGTTTCATTATTTAATCAGGATTGAAAACTGCTCTCTGTTAATAATCAAGGGTATCAAAGAGGGCTGTATCAAGTTTCTGTGTTTCGAGAAGACCGCAAATCATTTTCAGGAGGTGGGTAATTAAATACATAGTCTTTTGTATCTTTTTCAACTGAAATTTCAGAAGGGTCTGTTTATCTGAAGATGTGAAGGAGATAAAAGTATCAGTAGTCTGTATTACACAGACCTTGGGTCTGGCAAGGCAGACTTCTTGTTGTGAAAGAGTTAACAACTGTGCAGAAACCTGTGTTAGATTTTAATTTTTTAGTCAAGCAGCCCTGAGATTGACCAAAATGCTTTCGAACACTAGCAGATCAAGTTTTATTACAACATAAACTAGACCATTTAACCATTTAAATAACTCAAAAAACTGAAATGTCCTTGGTGAGAGAGAATGAAAACACCAAGGGTTCAATAACAGCGTGGTGTCCGTGCAGAACGTGCCTGTCCTTGGCTCTGCTGGGAGCTGGCCATGCTCCCCACCCCGGTCCAGCAGGAGGGTGGACACACTGCCCACTTCCCTCAGCAGTTGTCCTGCTGCTTCCTGGAGCAGCCGACTGCAAGCTGTGTTCTGCATTTTGGTCTTGAATAGTCACTTACAACCTTTAGGCACTTAATTCTACTGCATTTTCCTCACAGAGAAATTCAAAGAAACTCTGACAAGTCTCTGGTACTGTAATTTTGAAGAACAGGATGTGCATGGCTATAGTTGAGCAATTCCTTTGATGCTTCCCAATTATCCTGTAATATGCCTGTGATTTAATTTCCATTAAATGTCACCAGCAGATTAATCTCTCTTAAAATGCTGAACAGGCAAACAAATTACTGCCTTATTATCAAGTAATTTTAGCATGGGTTGAGCAGAACCTAAAGCGAGTTGATCTTGTTCTAAATCAAGGACACAACCTGATAGGCAGGTTTATATGTAAGAGGCTGAGAACTTAAATATTTGTCTTTTTTTTTTGCAATTGTGCATAGTTCCTTGTCATAATAAATAATTATCCTCTGTATCTGATAGGAGAATAGAAGATCACACATTGTGTGCAGGATTGCCATAAAGCATGCAGTAGGCATTTCTTTTTTAAACAGGCTTTTTTGGAGTCCTGTTTGACTATTAGTTTTTCTCCAAAGCGAATTTGGATAAGCTCAATTACACCCAGCATGGATGGCTGTGGATTTTTACCATGTGACCCTGAATGTCTCAATCACTCTAGAATATCCTGGTTATATCTTCTTCCATAGATTTATATGCAGTGATGTTTGGGGTTTTTTTTCATTCCTGCTGGTTTTTTTAGTCAAAATGCTGAAGACTTTGTTAGAACACTGGAATACAGGAGAACATACTGATAAATTGTCTTGATATGTATTTTCCAAAGTGCAGGTGTGCCCTCCAACAAAACCAATTGTGACATCTTGAAGTAGCACTACTTTTATGTAACAACTGCCATAAAAGGGTGTTTTTCATGGGCATCTGTACAACAGGCTGGAGTATGCACAGTAATTTTCTTGTTTCTCTTTGGCTCTTGCTGGTTTCCATTGAGAGTTCTCTTATAGCTCTCAATTCAATTCTACTTGAACTCTGTATGATATTTCAAAGAAAATGAAGCACTTATGATCTTTGCCTAAGTAAAGTTCCTTCCTATTTTTTAAACCATACTTCTATGGTTTAAAATATTTTGTTCTAGCTGGACAACATTATAAATTCTAATTATAATATTCAACTTTTTACTTGATGTTATTCTTTTAAAGGGCAGTATGCTTATCAAAGGGATGTCACTAGAGTGATAAGCATAATAGCAGATGTAATGTTTCCTTTGTTTAAAATCAGTGCTCTGGGAAAGAGTAGAAACTGTGATATGAAAAACTGCTGAACTCCATACCCCAGAAGGAACCAAGGCCTCTTTTATCATAGGGTCAGATCACATTCAGCAGTGGCAGACTTTGATACTTAAACCACTGGAGTCTTGTTCGCAGTCACCTTGCTGCACTTCAGTTAACAACATTTATACTCTGATTTCTGTACCAGATGGAGGTAGTCTATATACACATGGTAGAAAAGAGGGCAAAATGCAGTCTTGTACTGCCATCAGCCCTCACAAAAATAACTCCAACAACAGAGATGGACTGGGATTGGGGAACCTGTCTTGGAAATCCCCAGCAGTCCACAGTGATGGCTGATGTACAAAATAAAAAATAAGGATTTTAAGGAATGGCTCTGATGGTCTTCCACGTGGTGCTGGTAATGGGGATTTTTGCATGGCAGGACAGTAAATCATGTCACGTGGGATTGCGTGTTACATTATTGCCTTTCCATTCAAATATTTTATAGTAAGGAAGATATTTGTTATATCACAGAACAGGCTTTAATGTGCCTGAATTCCTTGATTCTAGCACAAAAGATTATTTGCAAGACTACCATAGTATATATGGGACGCTGCTGCAATTTATATTACTGTGGTAACTATGACCAGAGACCCGAGGTGCCGACTCCTCCTCATACATCACCCTTGGCTTTAATCACTGATTTCAGCCTTGCTTTTGTTTTTGGAGTAGAGTTAGGAGTTTGGTATGTTCTTTATGCCCCACGTGGTGCAGGTCCCGCTGCTCACAACAGGAGGCCGGGCTGCTCAAGGTTCAGGAGGTCATTCCACTCGAGGAAGTGCTCGTGCTTAATGGCCACTAAGGGCAGGATTCATCTCTTTCAGAGCAGTCGGAGGGAAGCTCTCTAGGACGCGATTAGGGTTGTTTCTCTCCTGATTACAGAGGGAACCCAAGAGCACCATCTTCATAAGCTTTTGCAAAGAGCTCTGATTCATGTCCACCAAAGGAGGAAAAACCACCTTTTTTCAGCTGGGAAAAAGTGAATTAGGCTTTTCTCGCACATTATCTGAAGTCATGTTGGATGAGTGAAACCGTTTTTCCTGTACCTTGCCAAAGTTCTTCAGGGTTTTTTTTTAACTTTAACTGATTGTTTTCTGCACTTACAGTTGAGAGGTGTTTGATATAAGCTCCTGGATTTAATGATGTTTACTGAGCAACTCCATGCCTAATGCCTGGGTTGCTGCTTTCTTTATGGATCTTGTTTGTGCCCATTATAACAGTTCATTTTCTCTATGGAAAATAAAGGCACTCAACAATTGTAGAAAACAATAGGTTCTGCAGTGCATTTTATTGATGGTTGTTTACTACAGCTGAGTCTAAATGGAGGACGAGTTTAAAACTAAAATTATATTTGTGCTTTCTATTAGAAACACACTCATGGTATTTTAAGTATGTTGGCTACACCTACTAATTTTAAATAAAGCAGCCTATTCCTGCATGTATCTGTTGTGTGTACAAGTAGTTGCTCAAATAATCAATTAGCCCTCACAGGGGCAGGTTTTTCAATTTGAAGTTATTTGCAAGCAATATATATGTAAGGGCTTCTCCTGGCAGGTTGCACACAAAGGGAAATTTTTGTATTAATTTTGTTTTAAGCAGCAAACCAGCAAGTTTTGCTGCAAACTGTTTCTTCAGTTATTAACTTATTTTCATAGAAATCTCTTAAAGGAACTAAGCAGGAAGTTAAAACAATGCTGGACTGTACTTAATGAAGCCAAGTTTTCAAGCTTAAAAAGCAGGCTTATAGCCAAGAAGAGAGAGCTTAAGACAGCTTCAGATATCCGCCTTTAGAGATGATGAGATATCAGTTCATTAAAATGTCTTGCTTTGCAGGGAAGGATCAGGAGAGTTTCTTAGCTGCAGGCTGATGCCAAATGACATGGAATATAGCTGCAGAAAGTGGTTTATAATTTGGCTTAAGAAAGTGCAGGTAGCACGGAGCCTGACTCATGACTTTATGTGAACGTATGTTTTAGATTAGGCATTATGCAAAAAAAAAACCAAAAACAACCTTCATTTCATTCAGCCTCTGTTTGCAGTTTGTCAGAAGAGAAATCTTATTAACCTGTGGGGGAATGTTGCCTCTGTTAGAAAAGGCCTGTGTGGGGGAAATGGACTTCGGGACTATGACTGAGAGCAAAGTTTGGAAGAGACTCTCGGAGCATTCCAAGAATGCAGTCCCTTTGAGAAACCAAACAGGACATTGTTTTGGGTGTCTGGCCATTCTGAGCACCAGGTTAGCGTGTTAGTTGGCTGTAGTAGTTTGCCAGGAGGAAATATCTGGAAGAGCTCCCCCTCTATGTATTTAAGCAATTATCTCTTGCTTCAGAGGAGATCACAGCCTTTCAACTTGCCTAGTAGCAGAAGAACTGCCAAGTTGAGGTGTCTTGTACAGCCCAGAGCTGTACAGTACTGAGAGTACTCATCTCCCATAGACCTATTCCTGATTATTTTTGTCCCTTTCTCTAGGTCCTGGTACATATTTGCCTGTGCAGTTTCTGATGTGTACAAAGGCAGCAAAACTTAGTGATCATAATAAACACCTTTGTCTTGCCTTTCTTCTGCTTTTTCTGACTACCTTTCATGCTCTCCCCAAATTTTACAGGCAGCAGTAATGAAACACCTAGAGACTGAATATTCTTTCTGCTTGGCAAGTGTAGAAATGCACCATCCTTATCTCTGCTGATCTGCTGCTGGTCATCACCTTCTGTCTGTGCTGAAGGACATTTTAAACTTGAGAAAATTATATTATTCAGGAACCTTGGTATTGGTTTTATTTTTCCATATAGGAAATTGGAACATGATAAAATATGTGTAAAATAATTTTGAACATCTGTAGAAAAGTGTTACTCCATGATAAAGGCTGTGCTAAAACCTAATCAATAAGTACCTGGCTGCATTTGTGCTAAAGGAGACATATAAAAAAATTCTTCTAGGAAGCCAAGTTATTACTTGATTCTTATCAGATATAGGTTTTGAAGGCAAAGCTATGTTTTTGACTGAAAAAATCTTCATTATAAAACTTTCCTGCTGATTTTTTTTTTTTCAGGAACAACATATATATTTTAAAAACTCAAAAAACTAAATGTACAAGACTTAACCAACTTCAGATATACTACAGGTAGTGTATCCAAAATCATTCATTTGTAAAGAACATGAATAATGTTGTAGGAACAAACAGGTTACAAGAACAATTTTTTAAAATTTTTTTTTTAGTGAGCAAAAGATCCAGAAGGTGCACTGAGGAAAAATTAGTTCTAAATAACTTCACTCTTGGGGCTCAAAGACAGCCCTAAATAATTGTGCACTGTTGTTTAGGTTATATTATCACTGACTTTGGAAATACTTCCCTGAGTGCACATTTGTGGTTTGGTTTTCCCATGATACAGATGTTAGGTTCTCATGAAATCAATCAAATTATTAAATTCCTGGTTTTTGCCTTTTTTTTTTTTTTTAAGATTACTTGATGGTTGAAGACTTAATATAGTTATTACTTAGGTGTTTAGTTTACATTAAATCAGCCTCCGTATGGGGTCAGGACATCAGGAAAAAGAAAATTTTTGAGGTTTGCATGCTAATACTGTTTGGGGTTTTTTTTGTTTTGGAAGTACTTCAGCAGATAAAGATGGAATTTCTTGAATTCAATAGTGGAAGAAGAGTAGTGAATAGAATGCAATTTCCTTTAATTCATTTGTCTATTGGGAAGTAACCTCTGTGAATAAAAATTACTGCTGATCATAAAGTAATCCCATGTATACAAGCAGCTGTAAGACTTCTGATGTCTGTTTCTACTTAACAGACAGGCCTGCTATGTAACTCCTTCCAGGTTTGTTATTGATTGAGGGTTCATTCTTTCTTGAAGGGAAATTCACTCATATAAAGTATTTTTAATCTTTTAGAACCTAATGGCCAAATATTGGTCCCAGAGCTAGTAAGCAGGGTTTAGACTGGAAGAAATGGTACGTGTTTTACAAAGCAGAAGATTGAAGGAGGCACCAGGAAATCAGTAATATTAAGAATCATAAATGATAATTAAAATACTTCAAGCCATTATTTATGGATGCTTTCAATATATCATATGGTCTATGTGCTAGAAGTAATTTTTCCATGCTCTTCTCCCCAGGCAAACATGCTGAAACTTTCAGATTCTCTGTTTGCCTCAAACTTTAGACAGTTGTCCAGGAATTAAGGGGCTTAGGACAAATTTTGTGACTAACATCTGAATAATCAACAGTAGAGTTAATATTGTGCATTGAAAATAATCTTGAATGTAAACATCTCTAAGAAAAGCTGCTCCCAATAAAGCATTTTAAATAAGTATTAGTGCTAATGAGCTGTATGAAGTTAGAAACTTAAATGAAGCTGTGTGGTGGTTGTAAGGTGTGCAAAACCACGAAGGCCAAGCCTAGGATCCAACTTAACTTGTTTTCCGTTTATGCCAAGAAAGGAGTGTTGGAGAGTGACGATCCCAACAGCCAGTGTGGTAACAGCTTTACATTTCAAATGCATGTATTTATTCCTGGTGTATGATGGTATTTCCCTTCTCTGTGTATCAAGGAGGGGAAAGACTCCCCACCTGTCAGTTCTGCAGTGCAAGACAGGTACATTTCTGGGAGCTGTTGCTCAAGCAGAGCTCAGCCTGTACCAAAGCACTGGCCAGAACAGGTCTGTGCTGCTCCAGAGCTGCTGCAGGGCTGCAAGACACAGACCTCCAAGTAGCTGCACCTCTGAGAAGGCCAGGTGGCTGTTGTTAATGCCCTTTACTTTTTCTTTGAAGACTAAGTCTAAGTTTTCATGATGCTGTATTTTTTGGGCGACAGCACAGATTGGCTGGGCCCTGGGTACAATCTGTACCAGCAAAAGCTGAAGGCCTCTAAGAAGAACTACAAAAAGGTCAAACGGAAAGGAGAAAAAACCATTTAAAAGATAACGCACTGTAATACAAGATCCAAGCATCTTGCACAGCTTTGCTGTTTGTCATGCTCACTAAACTTGTTTTAGTTGACTTGTCTGGATAGTTGGACCCGATGGGCATCCAGGCTTGCTGCCTTCTTCTTGAACACCTGCACCCCAGTGCTTCTCTCCAGGTGCCAGGCTGCCTTCCCCTGCCGGGATCCCAGGCCCCTCTGTCTCCTTCTGTGGTTTTTCATGCAGCCTAGACTGATGTTGCTCCTACCTGACAAAGCTTTGATAGCCATTTTTAATAATGGAAACCTGACATTCTGTTTCACTTTGGTGAAATGACTGCTTTGTCCAATGTTGGCATTTCCCCCCCCCCCCCCCCCCCCCCCCAAAAAGAGTCTTACTTTGTCATTGATAAAGGAGCTGTGAAAAGTTTCTGTTCTAAAATTTCCTGATTATAATAAATATACAAGAAGTGGTTATTCATACTTATAAAATAGAAACCCAAAAGTCTCTAGTCATGTATTATTGATGGCATTACTGTATGCAAGTGGAATGTACAAGTGAATTTTATCAATGCTCCTTCATTTCTTCAAAGAAATTACTTAATCTATGCCAGAAGTTGCCAAATTCATGTACAGTGTTTGCAACTGAATGCCCAGCAGTTAATCTGAAGGCAAGTAATAATGAAAAGATAGGGTATCACTTTTTTTGTTTACTGAAATAAAAGCAATAAATAAAGACCAGCTTTCCCACATGAAATAGTTTTAATTTTGAAATATTTAACTTTCCAATGATTATAAAGATGTCAGGAGCACCTAAAGTAAAATACCTTGTTTTCAATAGCTCTCTTCTTCCTTGTGATTTTAGCATTCATACAGCCTAAAGTTCTTGTTTTCCTTATCTTGAAGGGGCCAATTCAAAGAGAAATGTATTGGTACTCTGTGCTCAGGGCAAATTGACCTGCGTGTGGCAAATGGCAGCATTGAGACACCTCTAATGTGATTTTGTTTTGTTTTTTCTTGCAGAAATCAGTTAGGTACCTCAAAGATCAAGGGGATGTACTTAAGCATGCCCGCCAGAACGCACAAGCTCTAACACGATGTTTTCATGTCAATGACAGATCATTCCTAGCTGAGAGGTCAGCAGTGAGCCTTGTGTCAGGCTGAGTGCAGGCCTGCTGGTGCACGTCTCGTGGTGAGAACACCAGCCTTTGTACTTGGAGCAAGCTGGGAGTTTGTGTGTGCTCAGGTATTACTGCTCAGCTAACAAACAATAGCTCGTGAAACCATGGTAGCTCTGTGTTGTGATCACCTGTTTGTACCTAGGTGTAGTAATTGCTCTTCTCACGCGTACCTAAAATTCTCATCCAGGTTCTTACATGCATCTCACCTAGCACAGTGCCTTTTATTTCTTCTTCTCCCTCCCC
>VZRS01001824.1:332152-349174 GCA_013398055.1 Ifrita kowaldi
CCTTTTTTTTTTCCCCCTCCCCCCCCCCCCCCCCCCCGGCCCCAGCTTTGCTGTCTTTCTCTATTGGGGTGTGCCCATGTTGACTGAAGTAAAGATTTGGATGCCCAGTGGCAATATAAGCAGCAACAACAAGGAAAAGGTTGAAGTGATGGCTTTGAAAATCATATTGCAGCTAAATATGAGATATGAGGGCATATATATAGATAGTCTATTTCACATATTGTGTCCTTAACCTCTACACATTTCAATGTTATCCTTCTGTATTCAGATGACTGATAGAAATTATTTTATAATGCTCTGTGGATTTGTGTTTGGTTTCCTTGTGATCCCCGATCCCCTCAATCCTTTTCAGACTATGGCTGAAAAGTTGCTGGTTAGTCACTTGTTTATGTTCCAACAGGAGCATCAAAATCAAGTGCCTTTAAGGTCTGTAAGGGAGGAAGCTGCTGTCAAGCTCAAATGAAATTATTCTGATTTTTCTATTCTAGCACTTGTACTCCCCACTCTCCCATTTACTTTTCTGAAATATGAAATAGCTGTGTTTTCATCACAGAAACATCTACGTATGGAGGTTAAAGTAAACTCAATAACAATAAAAAAACTCACACAAACCCAAACAGATGAATGTTAGTAACCCATTAAAACATTAAATTGTTTCTAGTATTTGTACTGAAAAAATATTTTAAAACGGACTATAAATTATTGAATTATAGGAATTTTTGAAAACATTGTGTACCTGAAAGCTTAGTTATACAAGGGGTAGCTAATTTTTAGAAAATCATAAAGTCATCATTGTTTTCTGGTAGAACAACCATAATGGCATAAAAATTGACCAAATATTTGCAGCAGTCTGAGAAAGTGTAACTAATTGGACAACTTTGAATAAGTCTGACCTTCATCAATAAGCATGGGAATATTACAGGCTTTTGTCTTTTTGTGATTTTCTTTTTCCTTCTTTTCTTAAAACTGTGTGCTTTTCAGAATATCTTAAGACGATATAACAAGACATTTTTCTGTCTTGATTCCATGTTTTGAAGGATTTTGCTGTTCAGGGTATGTAGTCTAGAAGCATTCCATTTTTTTTAATGTTCTGCAGAGTTAGTGAGTCACATGGAAGTCAAGGGCTAAGCAAAAGTGCCTGAAATTAGAACTTCACTAACATTTTTCACCTCTCTTGAGGTGCACTACACTACACTAAATGTTGTGTAGATCTATTTTTTCTAGTATAACACAAACATACAGAAGAAAACTTGCTACCTTCTTGTATATCCTTCAACTCGTATGTGGATGCTGTTTGCCCAGGCATTTTTATACAGGAGCCCAAAACTAAAAGAAAATGGAGAGAGTCTCACCATGAGGGAGATTCATCCCAACAGCCCATCTCTGCAAATGCCATTAGGTGGAATGCAACATCCAGATGTTGTCTCATGCGTTTAGCTCATATGCAAAGCATTCTGTTAGTAATATAATTCCGCAAGAAACCGTAAAACAAGAATAAAATAAAACCCAACAAGAGATGGTAAAAACTTGTTTGGTTTTGATTGCTGTGATAGCCCCTTCCCTTCCTATTTTCAATTCAAAATTCTTTTCTTTTGCAATTTTGGTCTGCATATGTTCTTGGTGAGAAAACCCAACTGGTATGGTGGGATTCTACTTGAGTGTTCTCAGATAATGGGGAGTAAACATGGGAGTCTAAGTGTCTTCCACTTTGAAAAATACATTACCCAAATTTTTACCTTCAGTTGTATGGCACTTTCTTTTGAACATACAAATTTTAAAATATTAAATGCAAAACATACTTTAGACAGTGCTGCAAGATCTCAGAGGGGATAATGCACGATAATTGTAAAGTCATGATTTGATCAACGATCGCTTCTATCTTGTCAATACTGAAGCCTCCATCTTTGATTTTGAGGGAGTGGTGGCCCACAGTGATAAACAGCTGGTAAACAACTGAGCAGTACGGGGTAGTTGTATGCCTACATTAATTTTTCATGGTGATGCAGACACCATGTATTGAACTATACTAGATAATGCTGAATTAGAGACTAACTACATCTGTAACAAAATTAGTTTTGGCTTAGTTACTGAGTCTGACAGGCTCACTTTTCATGGGTACTGTGCTGCATTAGGGCTTTTGGGGGATGATGGTTCTGAAGTATGTCTTTATTTTTTAAGGCTTCCTAGTTATGATTTGCACATTAAGTAAGGAAACAAAAAACAAATAAAAATGTAGGGTACTGTCTCCTAAAAGGTCTGTAATTCAACAATTACAGTTTTGTAAGGCCTTTTTTCTCCCCCACCAAACATATCCCTTCCTCTCATCATCCCCCCCAAAAAGGAAAGAAGAGTAAAAAATGGGGTTTTCCATCTCTTCTTTTGGAGGAGTCAACTGAGTTCTGATTTTGCAATCTTTCAAGTTTAGAAGCTTGATATTTGACATGATTAACAAAACGCTTGCCTTAACATCTGTTGTGGCATGAAAACAAATATTCCCATGATTGTCTGCAGTTCTTCACCAACAGAAGTGTTTGGATTTCTTTTTATAATGTGGTATTACAAATGGTTACCTAGGCCCAATGCATTTTCATTATGTAAGGTGCTGTACAAATACTGCAATAAATGACAAGAAGAAAACTCATAATGAGAAAACAAATTGAGCTTTTATGCGATTTCTGGAAAGATTTACATAGTCTTAAACTACCTTTCCCATGAAGTCAATTGTGCATAAAGTTCTCACAGAAGTCGTGCCCATCCAGAAGCATGTTTGAAATGAATTCCTATTGCCATATAGTACGAAACACTCATGGGCCTGTAGGGGTGGGATCTGTTTGTTCAGCTTGGGAAGGCATCGTTAAGAATTTACTTTTTCGTCCAACTAATTTCTACTTCCTCAGTTCAATCAGTTAGTTATTAGTATTAATAGTTAGAAAGGCAGCTATTTGTTGGCTAAATAATAAAGGAGAGCTTGAGTAATAAGATATTCCAAAAAGAACACAGTTTTAAGAAAAGAAGGAAAAAGAAAATCACAAAAAGACAAAAGCCTGTAATATTCCCATGCTTATTGATGAAGGTCAGACTTAGTCAAAGCAAGTAATTCCAGTCTGATATAGTAGTGTCATGTTGATACAAGTTATAATTTGGGTGGTGAACAGAAATAAGCCATTATATAAGGATTAAATGCTGCAGAACTACTGAGCACAATGATATATTACATGGTATTGTCAGTCAATCTTCTAGACACGTTTCTTTTCCCAAATGTTAAGAAAGAATGAAACATACTGCACGCAAGATAAAATTGTTGCTTTAATGTTAATTTCCCTATGTATTTAATCTCCCATTATATTTGGATTTACATTTTTATTGGTTTGGACATCATTATTTTTGTATGCTGTGGCATTAGTTTTTTAAATTGCAACTTTGTGCTTTCAAGCATAGCCATTTTCATTTGAAAGGGATATACTGAAAATGTGCTAAAGAGACCTGACTGTCATACAATGCTTTCCAAAGCTTTTTCCCAGGATTTAATGATCAGCCCTCTCATTTTACCGGGAGGGAAACAAGTACCTCTCTTATCTAAGTGCAGATCTCCCAGGTAGGAAATATTATATGGGAAAAGTAGTATTCTGGTTTTGCCTTCTTTAAAAACCATTGTGATTTACCTTGTACTGAAGTCACTTAAACTGTGCGGGTTTGCTAGGAAGGGTTTGTTGCACATTTTAAGTGAGCATCTGGCACACATGCAACTGTGCCATATGCAATCCCAGTGTCTTTAGAAGGTGAAAGGCCAGTGTAGTGGTAATTTTGCCCTCTTTGCACCAGATGTTAAAGCTCTGCAATGTCCCTGAGTGACCATTAGATCACAGGCAGCTGGGATTGGAGGTTTATGTTTAATTTAATATCACGCTATTAATCTATCTGACTGTCAGAACTCTCTCTCTTCCTCATCATTTCCAGAAGTCCTTGTATTTTAGGGACAATTTAATTTCCCTTATGATGGATCAGTTTTATTTTTGCTCTATATTTACATAGATGAAGCCTGGCATACATTTCGGGGGGATAACAGTGAGAGCGGCAATATATAAATCTAACAAATCCCTGACGTTTAAAACACATCTGAATTTATTCTGTACACCGTGTTATGGATTAAAACACATTTCCATGATCACCTTTGTGTTTAAAAAAATATCTCAAACCAACAACAACTAAACAAATACGCAAAGCAAACATCAGAAAACCCACAAAGACAATAAATGAAAACCCCAATGTGCCACCCCTCTCCTCCCTCGTAGATATTTTTTTCATTTACAAGTATATTTAGATTTAGCCAGTATGGGTTTTGTTCTCTTGGCTGGAGATGGCTTCTTCAGTTTTGCATTTTTGTTTTTATGTAGGCAGGGAAGAAAGGGAGAGGCAATGCTGGGGGAATGGAAGAGATGATGACAACAGTAATAAGGGAAAGAGGCTTGGCATTTCCTAATGGTAATTCTTGGAATATTTTAAGCTAACAGTGGAGAGAAATTGACAGTACTGTTCTAATTTATTTTATCATCAAGATGTTTTCTTGCTTCAGTAGTTCATAGGCAATTTTAATAGCTTATTGACTTAAACACTGTGGTCTTGATTTACCTTTAAGGGAACAAAAAGAAAAAAATTCCATATATTCCCTGCATTTCTTCCCCCACATCCCTGCCTACTTGCCATGCCAAATATTTGTATCACTGGGGGACAAACATAACACTTTTTATAACTAATATTTTTCTCCATCAAATGAATCTTTTATTCAAATGGGTTGTTCATTACACTGTCAAAAGGGATGGCAGAGTCTGCAGGAATAAATTATCCTTTGCTGGTGTTCTAGTTTCTGACATCCACCCTCCTTCCCCGGTCAAACCTGCAGATGAGGTATTGTAGGAATAGGTGATGGAGTGGCTGAATGTTCATCCCAGGAAGCCACACAGCACCACAAATGGATCATATTCTCAATAAACCTCACCTGCTCTTCTAGACATAAGGCATTCATACTTCCAAATTCACTTTCTTTACTTTGGATTTAGCATGCATATGTCCAGTGGGCTGCCTTCAAAGATAGTTCTGAAAGTTTTTACTGAAAAAAAACCCCAAAAAAACCCACATGTGCTCTTACCTCTGGCAGACTTGTTCTTTATCAGCTCAGAGGCTTGAGCAGCAGCACAGAGTGCGGTTGGGGTTAGCAGTGCTCCCCAGGGGGCATTCCTGGGTCCAGTCCTCTTCAGCTTATTTCTCAGTGACCTGGAATGAGGAGACAGACCTGGATGAAAGGACAGAGAGTACCTGCACCAGGCCTGCTGATGATACAAAATTGGGAGGAGTGGCTGATCCACCAGAATCATTGGTGGGATGCCATTGAGGAAGACCTGGGTAGGCTGGACCATGGGCAGTGAGGAACTTCATGGAATTCAACAAAGGCAAATGCAGCATCCTGCACCTGGGGAAGAATAACCCCAGGCACCAGCACAGGTTGGGGGATGGCCTGCTAGAAAGCAGCTCTGAGGAAAAGGACCTGGTGGTCCTGGTGGACACAAAGATATCTCTGAGCCAGCAGGATGCCCTTGTGGTCAAGAAATCCAATGACATCATGAGGTGTGTTAGGAAGAGCAGTGCCAGCAGGTCAGGGAGGTGATTCTGCCCCTCGACTCAACCCTGGTGAGGCCTCACCTGGAGTGCTGTGTCCAGTTCTGGGCTCCCCAGTATGAGAAATACAAGGAATTACTGGAGGGAGTCCAGTGGAAGGTGGTTAGGGAATGGGAGCATTTCTCTTATGAGGAGACACTGAGGGAGCTGGAGCTGTTTAGCCTGGATCTTGTCAATGTCTGCCAGTTCCTTAAAGCCAGAGGTCAAGAAAAAGGGGCTAGACTCTTTCAGTGATGCCCAGGGACCAGACAAGGGGCAACTGGCACAAACTGAAACACAGGAAGGTCCCTCTAAATAGAAGGAAAATCTTTTAGTTGGTTTCATTTTTTGGTTTGTGGGTGACAGAGCACTAAGACAGGCTGCCCAGAGATGTTGTAGAGTCTCCTCTGAAGAGATTCAAAACCCACCTGGAAACTCTGCTGGGCAACCTGCTGAAGGTGAATCTGCAGGGAGGTTGGACTAGGTCATCTTGAGAGGTCCCTTTCAACCCCCCACCATTCTGTGATTGTGAACTACTGTTTAGAGCACTAAGTGCTTGAGCACTGCACTGTCAGCTGAAATTAAGAATACACGGAAAACAATACTGCTGAAGTTTCAACAGAACCAAAAGGAACAGTGATAAATAAACTAACAAAATACAGCAAGAGTTCTGGTTTTTATTCCTTGAGTATAAACTTGTGCTGTATTTTGTCAGTTAATATAAATTCAAGAAAATAATTCCCAGTGATTTATGATCATCACTTTTATTTACAGTTTATTAAACAAAACATATGGATCTTTCCATGCAAATATTTTTTTTCTATGATTAATGGCAATAAGTATTGCATAAAACTTGGGAAAATTCTATCTACTTTTATGAAACTTCCTGTAGTGATGTCACAGTATCTTAAAACAGGGAGTTATTTAACTTTTAATGTTTACAGTAACATTTTGCAAAATTGGTGATCTCGGTATTCCAAATAGATTTGTGTTAATTTATAGTAAGTTCCATGCAAGGAATCTGGTAAATATTCTGTTTCTGCAAACATTATGACACTCTTAATAGAGAGCAGGCGGAACTCTGCACAGATGTGCAATGATTCATATTTATTCACTGGGGTAAACATGCAAAGATTACCATGGCATTCTGTGTGTTTAATACCTAATAAATATTATGTTTGTGTAATTACTTGTAAAATAATTTGTATAGATTTTAATGGTGATGCCTTTAATGCAAGTAAGATTAAAACGTCCCCTAAATTAGCACTTGCAACTCACCTGGGTCAGTAGCAAAACTGTAATTACTGTTTAACATGTCTACAACCCCTGTAGTTCACATCCTTTATCTTAATTCTTTTTACACAGATACTATAGTGGTAGTTAAATATTTCCCTTCCTTACCTCCTGCTCAATATTTTCATATTCAAAACAAGATGGGCTTCTGGGAGCTATGTAAGCTCTGTAATTGAGGCTTTTTATACTTCCTGCTGCACCTATTGTGATGTACAGAGGACAAAAAAAACCCACCAACAGAATTGAGTAGCTTTATGAAGAAAACAGAATTAAGAAAATCCAGACTTTTAAATTCAGACATGTGTGGCCTTGATAATGAAGTATGTACTAGTATTTGTGGAGTTTTTAAAACAAATTGGTCTTACTTTGATTTCATTTCTTATGCTGACTTAGAGTTAGAGTTAGGTATTGATTATGGCTGACTACTGAAAAATGTCTAATTACAACTTTTATTCATTCTTAAACTTTAATTAGAACAGCAAGTTTTCTGATACTATGCTTTCACAAGTGAAGTTATTCAGATACTCCTAACTTTTATAAACCTTGGGAATCCATAATAAATTAGCTATATTTGGATAGATGCAAATTAGTCTTGCTGTGATACAGAATAAATTTAAACAATCCATTAGCACGTTGGACTTATCTCTTCATTTCCTAATGAGGTGTGCAGAAAGTGAGGTTTGAAAACAACAGCTCATGTCTGAAAATGATGCTGCTTGTCTGTTGTACAGACAAGCCTTCTGTGAGGGGCCTGAGCTGTCTCTTTATTTAAATAAAATTCTGTATTTTCGACAATAGTAGAAGCTCTTGGAAATGCCTTTCCTGGCCAATGCATTTGTAGGCGTATTGTACACAGTGACAGCTTTGAAGCCTGTATTTATAACGCTGAGGACTTTTCAGCTTTCCACTGCAATTACAGCCAGTGGAAGAGAATCACTGTGGGATTTAAGAAAGGGGGGATTTGCAGTCAAAGTGGTTGGATATGGAATAAATTCTAACAGCAGAATATTGTAGCAGGATTTTTTTGTAAACTAAGTTTTTGCAATTTGCTAATTTTTCATTAGCACACATGGTTATAAAAGTTAACTGTGGAAACAGGGCTTTTGGTGTAGAGTCCTAACTAATTCAGAGGAAATGCCTGTTATAATTGTTGTTGAGATAAGAGGAAAAATCATACTGGTCTTTCAATATCACCCCAAAAAAAAAGATACAGAAGAAAAATCAACCATTACAATTTAGAAGAGGGAAAAAGGATGTGATTTCTCTTCTTTGTATCAATTGTGTGTTGTAAAAATTCAAGATTAGATTAAGTCATTATAGAAAACAAAAGGTTTTATAAATTCTAAGATTATTAAAATATGCTCAAAATATTGCAGTAGGAAAATACCCCCTAGAATATTAATGCTGGTAATTTGTATTACCTTTGATATTAAAAACAAGCAAAAAACAGGAAAAAACCCCACAAACCAACAGCTCCCCAAACAACAGCAAAACACCAAAATGCCACGCCACTTATTTGTGCACTTTTCTGTCACTCATAGATGATGTATGTGATCTTTTATTGTCATTTGTCTTCAATCTCAATATATCTGTGATCACTTTTTACAAAAATTCTTCCTTTTTTCCCCAGTGTATTACTTGCTGCTACAGATTTTTAACCTTTTTATGCAGTAATTGCCCTGTGTGATAAGGTATGAAATTGTCCATAAAGCAGTTAAGGCTTCTCTTTTATCACTTTTTCCTTTACTTTCCAGAATTTGCCTTATTCTGAGGGCCCAGCAAAAGTGTCCTGCTGTCTCAGGAGAGTTGGGAAGAGCCAAGCACACCCATGCAGGGTGATGGAAAAGGCTCGGCAACACCCACAGCTGCCAAACAGATGAGCAGCCCTTAACAGAGCTGAGATTCACAATGAGATCTGGGCCCAGAACTAATCAGATCTAATTAAGACAGACACGTTATGGTCCAGTACTGTTGACAAGGTCAGGGTTCCTGTAGGTCTAAATGAGGCATGTTATAATTATGGTCTAATTGAAAAGCTGGGAGCGATACAGAACCTGTGCACCGCTGGGCCTGAAAGAAAAGTTGCATTTCAGGTCCTGTTGTGTATCTTATTAGATTGTTAATGCTCAATTAGACAGCTGTGCATTTTAAGGGGAAAAAAAAAAGGCATGTGACAGTTGCACATGGTTCAAAGAAAACCTATACGAATTTTCAATATCTTGGTAGATTTGATTCATGGAGATTTCCTGCTAAATATATAGAAATAAGCTGTTTGTTTGTTTGATGTTCGCTTTGCTTATCACAGATTATCTTGATATACTGCAAGGCAAAGGGCTCCTAGATTATTTCATCATGAGGCAAAAATACTGTGGATGTTTTCCAAAGTGCAGTATGTGCATGCATCAATCTGCAGTATGATATACAAAATGTGGTGGCCATATTTTCTAGCTCTCATCTATCGCTATCAAGCAATCAAAGTGCTGTGGAGTCGCTTTTTCGTTCTAGGGACTGTGGAACCTTCATTTCTAAGTATGACTTGACATATGGTCTTATAAATTATCATAAATTACCATGGATTGTGTCATGCCCAGTTTGCACAGTTCTGATCTCCCTTTTCCTCTGGTGCAGAATTCATGGATCTGAATGCATTAATTTCTTTTTATAGTACCATCTCTGCAATGAGATTCTTTGTTATAAAACAGGAGTTCTCACTCTACCTTGAGAAGTCATTCACAAAATCACAAAGTGTATTGAAAATTGCTACTAATGTGGAGAGTTCTGCTTTGAACGCAGAACGTTTCTCTTGCATGTAGCATGCACGTGTTTGCATGAGTAAGAGAGGTTCTGAGCCTAAACCGGCACTGCTTACCAGGTGTTGGTGACGGAGATTGCTGACTTTTTCCCAGTCTACAGGGAATTCCAATATTGCAACATATTTTTCATCCAGATTTTTCCATGCGTTTTTAAAAAACATTCCTAAAGAATTCCTTTATTCTGCTCTTTACCCAAATTGAATTTGAAAAGCCTGTGTGAGCTCTGTGAAGCTTTTTCATTGTGCAGAACAACATGGCCATAACATCTGTGTGGCCTTGGACTAGCCTTGGCTAGCAGCCCAATGCTCTCCACCTCTCCCACCACATCTTCCTGTCATGAGCAGGACAGGGAGAACACAGGAGGAGAAAGACAGCAAGGTGTCTTACCAGGTACTGTCACAGGCAAAATAGCCTTGGCTTGGGAAAATAAATTAAATGTATAATGATAATGAAAAATAGAGTTAAAGGTTGAGAAACAAAAGCAAAAACTCTTCATGCTGCCTCTTCTTCCCAGGCTCAGTATCAGTCCTTGGCTCCCAAATTCTCTGCCTTCAGCCCTGAGCAGCCTGCAGGGGGTTGTAGGGAGGGTACAGTCAGCACAGATTTCCCTGAAGCTTATTCCCTTTCACAGATTTGCCCTGTACCCACGTGGGCTTTCTACAATCCAGAGTGAATCCTCTGCTTGGGCACCATGGAACATCTCCTTCTTCACTGACTTTGGTGTGTGCTGCCTCTCCTGTTTGTTGCATTTTTTCCCTCACCCCTGTCTCTGAGCTGTGTTCTGCCTTTCCTTACCCAAGCTTTCCCTGTGGGAAAAGCTGAGCTGTGGGCTCAGCTGCACCCTGTGCTGGGCTGTCTGGAACTATCCGTGTCTGGCATAGGGTGATCCCAGCCCCTCCTCACAGGGACCACCTGGCAGCCTGTCCTGTGTCAGCCCCTGGGCATCTGCACACACTACACACTTCAAAAACAGAAACACAAAATGCTGTGACTAGCTTTTGTAGCGGGAGCCAAATAAATGCAGAGTTGTACAAAATTCATACAAAAAAAACCATCACTGGCTGGATGTTTTTTCCCTGATGGATGGAACAACCATCAGGTTTCTTTGTGCATACCCTCCTTGTCTCCGGACTTGTGCCTCCTCAGGTAACCAGCAGAGTCAACTCAATGGCCAGCTAAGAGGAGGAACAGGAAAAACCTTCACTGCCTTAATGAAAATCCTGGGTGCTTCTGACTTCTACACAGCTCAAGCAAGCAGGGTAACTCTTTGATCTGCTGCCAGAAGGCTCTCACTTCCCTGTCTTCCTAGGGCTGCACAAGAGGCTTGCTCCCTCACTCAGGGGGGGATTAGACAACCTGAGAGATGGCAAATAATTATGTTGAACCCCTCTTGTGCTGATTTAGCAATAGCTGTAACTGCCTGGGAAATGAAAATTCAAATGAAAATGCAAAAAAACCTCACCCCTCAATTGCACACCACTGCATTGATCCCATACATCTTTCTGGAGGTTTTGGTTTAAATTTCAAAATATTGAGTGGCTGAGATTCGAGTATGTGGCCAGACAACACGAGCAGGGCTATTTATAGTTCTGGCTGCCCGACAGCAGCACAGCCATCCCCACCCATCCAGACAGCAGGAGCTGGAGCACGCTGGAAACGGGAGTTGTGTTAAGAATGGCAGCTGTTTGGGGTTAGTCACCGGGGCCTTTGCTCCGATTTGCAGTGTTGCATGGTCCGTGCAAGTCTCTGTCAGCTCCACAGCAGATACAGGAGGCAGGCAAAGGCAACCCAAGCAAGGCCAAGTTAGCCAGCGGCAGGCAGCTCCGTGTGGCTGTTCCCATATCCCTGTTAGAGCGGGACCTGTGTCCAGACCTGCAGGACCTGTGCTCACTTCCATCTGCTTAACGCTCTGACAGGTCTTTGTGCCAGTTCTGTGTGTGCTCTGTCCTTCTTCCGTAATTCTTTTACAAACGATCACAGTCAAGGGACTCCAAGCTGAGACTTTTTGAAGAAAGCCTAACCTGTTTATTCAGCAGGTTTAAAAAGGATCCCTGACACTCAGTTATTATCCCTTTGTGCTGATGACTCAAGATATGCTGTAAATAACATTGTTTAATATAAAACTGCTTGGTTGTCGTCAAACAATGTTCAGTAACTTTTGTTCTTAGAAAAGATCTCTAAGATTTTGCTCTTTCCCTCTCCTGTCCCTAAATTGTAAATACCATACAGCAATCAAATGCATTTTGGAGAATTAACTATTCCAAGAGTCTACGGTGAAAGGAACAGATAATGATGGGAGTGCTGTGTAATTACTGATTGAAAAAAATGGCTTTTATTTGAGAACACTTATTTCTGTAAAAAAACAAGGGCATTTCACAGGAAGCTATTTGTAGAGTCAACATTCCTTTTAAAAACACAGTGAAAAATACACTGGCAGATGTTTCCATGTTCTGTTTAAACAATCTCTTAGAAATTTGCATAACAGCCTTACTGCTTATTTTGTTAAGTATCGTGAATACCATCTAATTTTTTCTATACTACGTATTTATTCAGATAATACACTTCAGAATTAGAGAAATTAATCTCTTAACTTCTGTGCACCTCTGCACCTTCCAAAATAGGCTAAATTTTTGTGCTCAACAATATCAAAATTATATATTTAATATGATTTAAAACTTATTTTCTTCAGAACCTGACATTCTAAAATTATTAGCCAGTCTATGAATTGCTCTAATTTCGTAACCCATCTGTAAAGACAGGAGAGGTTAGGAAAGAGGTTAGATAAAGATAGAAGAGGCTAAGAACATATTCTGTGATGCCACAGCTGAAAAGCTTTTAAAAGATTTTGCCAGTACCATATATTTTCTTAAAATTAGCTCTAATTAATTTGGAGCTGCAGCCACTGAAATCTTGATCTCCGTGTAAAGGCATTTGCAGTTTTGTAGGTCTTCCTGTTCTTTTTGGTATCCTGTGTGAGTCAAGCCTCACTTGGAAAGAAAAACAGTTTGTGTGTGGATTTTTTTCCTCTTTTTTTCTTTTCAGTGGGAAATTCACATTGGCAACATATTTCGTTGTGACTGCGCCTGCTCAGATTAAGGCTGCTGTGACACTGTGGTCTATTTATCACCTACAGTAATTCCTAATTACTAAGACTGTATCATATGTCAAGTGCTGATAAACTTCAACATCATAGTCTTTCCCACATGATTTATCAGCAGTATTTCATGTGGGAAGGTAGGATATAACATTTTCTGTTCTGTTTTCCTTCCACTGGACTTTGTTTTTCCTCAGAAAATTACAGTGGGAAAAAATACTTAACATATGTGAAGGACTTCAGCTGATGTGGCAGACTTCTGAGTGTTAGCTCTTCGCTGATATGTTTGTTTTGTGGGGTTTAGGCTTTCGTTTTCTCTTTGTTTTTAAACTAGGACTCTGTTCAAGGATGAACTCTCTTCCTGTTTTTTTCCTGGGCATCTCTTCCATATTGAGGACCCCCAAGCCAAAGAGAATCACTCTGAAAACAAGACAGTGTTCACAGCATTGGATGTTTGCTCTGTGGCAGCGAGATTAATGTCTGTTTGAAAGGGAAAGGCTCTGAGGAGCAGCTGAGTAGCGCTGTGTGCAAAAAGTACAGATCAGGTTAAGGATATACTTTATTTATAATTTCCCTCACAAGGCAGTACCTGGAATGCTGTTAGATGTGCAAGCAGGAAGTTATTTAGTGGTCTTAATCTGTAGAAAAAGTGTTGGTTTTGGTCAAAACTCAGGGCTCTGAGAAGCAAAGTGAAGAATGGATGAATCCTACATGTTTCACCTCAAAGTTTTTCACCAGGGCTCGGGGTCTTTTTCTCCTCTCACTGTATTTCTGGACTACTTCAAGCTGCATCCAAGTAGCTCTATTTATGGGAGTATGGTAGAAACAAAAGATTATCCTGCTGGGAGCAACTGGATTATAATTGCATCATAAATGTCAGGAATTATAGCAGCCATAGTAGGATAATGGATCAAGACAAAGCAGGAATATCGATGTGTTAGTTATAGGCATGCATCTTTCCATTTCTTTTTTGCTCCAGGAGCACTTTTAAGATGTGAAAGATACAGGAAAAATATGGTTAATCATAGTTCCTTGGAAGTCTTATCAGCCCTCAAGTGAAGATTAGTAGAGATTTACAAAATAGAAATGCTAAAAAAACAAAAAAAGATGAGGATGGCTTTCTTGAAGGAAAGTGAGACACTGAATGTTGGTTGCATTATTAGATGATAGAGTGGCTTCCCATGAGCTTGGGGAAGGTGCATCTCGTGGACACAAGAGTTTTCCAAGCAGAGAGGAGAGGAAGGAGGATTGTGTGTCATGCAGGTGTGTGTTCCACCACCATGGCTGCCTGTTTCATATTAACAAATAAAACATCCCTTGTATAAGAAGGTCTCATGTAAAAGCTATTACGCTATTAGTTAAAGCAAAGCAGTACACTGAAAAGTTCGAGGGTCTTATCTAAACTGAAGAAAATAAAGTATTTGAAAAGAAATTGATAAAAAAAAATTACCTTCTCAGTATTAACCATAGGCTTAACTACTTAAAAGAGAATACAGTAAATCTTGTCTCAAGATTTATTGGAAAGCAAGAATCAAAAACAAAAAAATCTGTCTTGTTCTTAGTAATTTACTCTCCCTGTTATGACAGAGAACTAATCGCAGTTTGAAGAAGGAAATGCTCAATATTTGACTACATTGAGTAATAATCTCTGAAAGCAAGCACAACGGAAGAACACATACCTGTCAATTTATAATTAAAAAATGCTTGAGTACTCTACTCATTAATACTTGGATAAAATTTTAAAAATAGTTTCCATCAGTATTTTCATCTTAGAATTTGCCCTCAGTACTTAATAAAAAAAGGAAACACAGACTATTAACTTTCTTTTCTGGAGCATTACAGGAAATATGTCCTGTAGAATATAAATGGAGCAAAAGAGAGTGGAACACTTTTTGCTGTTGCTGTGTACTGTTACCCAGATAAAGGCATCACCACACCTGTTGTACAAGAAGGAATATTTAAGGTCATTTCTTTAACTTGGTCTGAATATTACGGGCGGGGTAATTTTTGTTTGGTGGAATTTTTGAGGTGGGTGGGGTTTTTTTCCATTTTGTAATTCTATGGTCTGCTCAGCACCTTGATTTTTGTAACCATACTTGCAACTGTTAAATTGCAGCCTAGGAATCTGTAACCAGTTTCTGAAAGTGAATGCCTTTGGATGTCATTATCTGCTAAGCACAAGGATGGCTTTCTCTGGTTCTTTTCATTTTGGTAATCCCTTCTCCTGTCTAGCTACTCCAGCAGTTCAAGCGAAGCTAGAAAAACCACATGCTGCTGGTCTGCTACACTTTACCCCAGTGCATCCAGCAACAGGATTTGTCTGCATGAGTACCCGTGTAACGGCATGGATGCATTGGCCATGAAATAAACAGAGCTGGATATTTCTACTTCTGAAGTTTGTCGACTTATGGACATAAAACCTTAATGTCTCATTGTTCTCTTCTCAAAAATAACTGTCTCCCTCATCTACCTGCCCTGGGAAACAACAGGGATAAGAACAGACAGAATTCTGCAGTGCAATTTTTTCTGTTGTGCTTTATCCAAAAGTTGATGAAGTGATGTGTGCATTTCCATGAAATTTGCTTTTTGAGCATTGTTCCTGAAGAAAACAAAGCACTAGGACACAAGAAAACAAGCCTAGTGTTCACTCCTCAGATTTGTAGCTATTGCATTTTCAATGAGCAAATGGACTCCAGCTTCCTTGATGAAGTGCATAAGGACTAGTTAGAGCATAAACTCTAGCTGCTGTACTTCTGGACTAGTTACTGAAGGGAGAATTGTTTTACTACTTACCAAAAAAAGTAGAAAACTATTAGCTTAACAGGTACTATATGTATAAAGTATCTATTCCTGTGTCGCTGACTGGAATGCTTCATCAGTGAGAGGATGCCTCGTGTAACAGGCAAGCACAAAATGCATTCCCTCAAAATCCGTGCTGACATGAAGGCTCAAAATGAAGCTTCTGGAGGGATTTATCTCGTAATTCTGTGATTCTGAGTTCCTGAGGAGTTTTTCTATGGATAAAAGTAAGGAAGCCATCTGCACCCAGGAACAGCATCATGATGACTGTGAGGTACTTCAACATTTAAGTAGTTCTTCAGTAGATGCACCCAGAAAAAGAAATAATAAGAACTTGTACTGACGGTCTAAGAAATATTCCTTTAAGTTTTTTCAAAATGCAGAAAACAAAAACCCCTTTTATACAGTTTTTAGAGATTGGAAAGCTGGCATCAAGAAGTATGAAATGTAATTTTAGGGGAGCCATAAAAAGTAGTGTGTGGGTAGTGAAACAGAGGTGAATTGAATGTTTGTATGGGTCATACGTGTCTGTTCTGCCTCCCACATTCTCCCCTTTCTTTTGCTGGAAATTCTCAGGAGGAAAGCATGTAAATATTAAAATAATGTTATAAATTATTATTATTATATATTTTGAAATAATGTTGTACCCCAACGGATTCCCCCATGGTTTGCATCCTGAAATAACCAAGTAGTTGTGTTACATCTTGCCATTCCTACATTTTTGAGGAAAATTGGGGCACTAAGACTTAAAATGACAGTAGATTCTTCTTCCTTTCTGCTTAGCTTTCTTTCCAGCATATACGTTCTGTTCCTTATTCTCTTCAGTCAGTGCAGTTATTGAAAAAAAAATTAAAACCAAAATTTAAAATCCAAATTTCAGTTGTTATTAATATCCTCTATTGATAGCAGTTTCCCTCTGTTTATGTTTTGTTTTAGTCTAATTCCCAGGTCCAATAAGTCCTATTTCACATTAATTTACCTCCAAACCCTGAAGACTGCAGTAAAGTCTTTAATCTCCTTTAGCACGTTGCGGAGGGACACAATTGGATTGGCAATCACTAATGAAACATCTGTATGAAGTGCTGTATCTTGCTCCCTTGCCCTTGCTTCAGTCCTTTGATATTTGTAGGTTTCCTCCACTCCTTTGACAAAGCCATCTTCTCCTCCTCTCCTTTTCAGAGCTGTTTGCAGTAATGCCATTGCAGATTAGTCAACTAGGTTTTCAAATTATACTGTGCCAGACCACATCAAAATTTAAATTCAGGTCACTCTATGCCAGCAACAGAGTCTCATCTAAAGAGCTGCAGAACGTGGAGGCATTCAGTCAGTCACTCTTATATATATATATATATATATATATTTGGGGGGGGG
>VZRS01001824.1:349286-495526 GCA_013398055.1 Ifrita kowaldi
GTTGTGGTGGGGCGGTGGCGACTTTTCTAAGCATTACAGTATATCAACACATTTTATGAAGGTACGGCTGTTGATTGCTGCTTTTTGGCTTCAGTGGTCATTTCCACATTAACATTTACACACCAAAATAAAATTGTCATCTGTCACTTTCATATTTTGGATGTGAAATCTAAGAACTTTTCGTGGAGATCCTGAAGTAAACAATCTGCAATTTTCATAAATGTATAATTGTAGGTTTTATCTGTATATCTTAGACCTTTTCAAACATGAAGGTGACAAATGAAATGAAATTTTGATGACAGCAAACCTGGGGGATGGGAAGCAGTTTTTGCCCTGATGTGGAAAACTCAAAAGGAAATGCAAACTAGTGAGAGTCTCTTAGTGCTCTGTCCTTTGAAATGGCTCTACCCGTAGCTGCAAACACATTGACTGTTCCTCTTTCCTCCCCGACCCCCTCTTCCAAGCTAGCCTAATGAAGAACTTTGTCATGAAGAGAAGTCCCTCAAATTAAGGGTAATTTCTTGTTAAGTAATCCTGCCTGTGCTCTGCTAACTCATGTAACTCAAGCAGCAGGATCTCCAAAGTCAGTTAAAGGCTGTCTGGGCTTGTAAGGTGAAACTTCAGGACTTTTTGCTAGAGATTTTCTTGCTAGTACTTCAGAAGTAACAAATCCTGAATGATAAAAAGTCACCAAACAAAGACATCGCCACTGTTACATGTGCAGTATCTCAGCTGTGCTGCCATATGATCCAGTCTGGTCTCAGAGACAACTGATTGCTTCGCTTAAACTGCTTTTTGTGAGTACGCTAAATATTTGGAGGGATTATTCTTCTCATCTACAGGAAAACTATGAAATCCTTAAGGAGTCATTTCCAGCCACCTTGGTTTTGGTCTTATGAATACCAGCTTTGATCTGTGGACAATATAATGTTGTGTGGAGTATCCCATGAGAGCCCTGTATGTTAAAAAAACAGATTTCAAATGTTTGACCTGTCAGGCTGAACAATCAGAACTGGATAAACTGTAATGGCTTCTAGTTTTTTGGACAATGTGCACTCCTTGACAATTGGGTCACTTGAACGTATTTCTTATGCCTTGTCTTTTTCCACATAAATTTCATTTCTGCTCACCTCCCTCGTGCCTGATGACATCAAAATATTTCTTCTTCAACCAAAACCAGCCCGATAACTATTGCAAACTAATTCTTCAAGTAAAGGCAAGATAGGGACAGATAACCTTTGAATAGCTGTATACTCAAGGCTCCATTTTTTTATGATAACCATTAGACTGTCTACGTTTCAGTGCAGCAAGGCGGTAAATAGATCAGTGCGTACTGAAATAGATTATTTCATATCTTTTTTTCCACCGCTGAGAGAACTGGTACTTTATTTACAAGTGGTGTTCATTTTTCATGTCATTGTTCCCACGGGAATTAACATAAATCAGACGAGCTCAAATGTTCTAATTTCAGTGTGGGACCAGCAGCTGTTTCCCAGAAGTTCAGACATGCAGGGCTCTGTAAGTCACCAGTCAGACAGGCAAAGTCAGCTATATCCAGTTTCAGGCCATGATACATCCATGCTACTTATGCCCATTGGAGATTATGATAACAAAAGGATTGTGTAGGGCTTCTGAGAAATTATGAGTTTAGGTAAACAGTTATGTAATTGTCCCCCTTGCACTCTGTAAATCACAGTGGCATAAAAATGCAATCTGTGAGTACCCAGGCCTCTGGAGGAAAGCAGTAGTGAGCTGGTATAAACGCGAGGTGCTGAGGAGCAGCAACAGTTAAACCCATTTTCCTTTCAGTGTTAAACATGTCTATAGAAGCAGATAAAGGAGTGCAATGAGTGGTTTTCAGTCTATACTATCTAAAAAGTTAAATTATTAGAGCAGCTGGGAAGAGGCAAACAGCTACTGTTTTATTCTGGTCTGTTACTGGACTGCTTTTATGGCAAAGTCCACAGAAAGGTGAAAAGCCTGCTACAGAGAAGTCTTGGGAAGGATGTATAGACTCTTCTTTGTCCCTTCTGGAGGCAGATTTTCTTGGGCAGTCTTTTCTTTGCATTAGCTCTGATTTACTGGCCAGCATGTGGAAAGAAAGCAAAGGCAATGGAAGGAACGTTTATTATTTATTTAACTGATCAAAGGTATTAGGCGATTTATTGGATTGTTTGTTGTGTGGGTGTGTTCTGTGTTGTGCAAAACTGTGCAGAACAGTAAGTTAAAAAGGATAGTTGTGTCTGGAGTTAAGCCTCTCAACTTAGGATTTCATGCCCAGACCTTCAAAGTCTTATGGAATTCTTATGAATTCCATAAGACTTTGTCTCTGATCCAGGTTAATCTAGGATTTCTCTCCACCTTTGTGTTACACATATGACAATGAAGTAAGAATATTTGAAAGAGAGTGGTGACCATCTCTGTCCTCCTGTTTCACCATCACTCGATGCAGCTGGAATCAGATCCTAGATTCACTCGTGGTAAAGAATGTTCATTGTAGTGTTTGTCAAAAATCTGCAGCACGTACCTACTAGAATGTGAGCATCATTTGGTCACAAATTTTGATATTTTAAAATACCCTTAATTAACAAAGTTTTCAAAAATTAATTTTGCACAAAGTATTTTTTGAAAACCCTCTCTTCAGCTGAGATAATTTTAGTATATTTATACAGTGTTTCACAAAGCATCAACATGGCTGATGATTTCGGTTTTGGGGGGGTTTTTTGGGGTTGGTTGTTTGTTTGTATTATTATTATTAGTTTGTTTCATTTAAGACTTCCATTTACATCAGAGATTTCTCTGCTCCTGGGTACAGAATGTTTTATTTGTCAGTGAGAGGCACTGCCAGCTTGAAAGTGGCCATCAAATGGCACAATTCCAAGGGCCAACATTATGGTCCTGATTTACTGATGTGTTCATTTGTTGTTGCTGGTTTGGTTTTGGTTTGTTTATTTTTTTAAGACGTATCTTGAATTATGCAGTATGTATAAATGATGAATTTAGCTATGTAAAGACCTGATCCTTGATGGCATCCAAGTCATCCAAGCTCTTTTTTTTTTTTTCATTTCTGTAAGTATGTGCATTACTTAAAGGGAGAAAAATCATTTCCAGACTTATTACTTCAATACTAATTGGAATTTACTGGAGATTTACTACATTAGGCCTGAAGGTTCCATTTGGCTATCTCATTAATGTGACTGATTTTTCCTTTACATAAAGAAAGCATTATCCTACCTTATTTTATTGAATATTTTTCAACAGTGTAGCTACACAGGATCTATCTCCTTGAAGTGTATGTTTGTGTAATCATCTCTTTTTTCTTTTTTTTAGCTCCTCTCTTATTTCACTTTTTTCCTATTCCAAAAAGAAAATTAAGCAGGATGAGATTTGATTAATGTAGGAATAAGGAGGTTAGGCAGACTGCACTTCTGTTGACTTTTGACTTTGGCCTAATAGAGATATATTGGGGTATTTTAACATGGCAAACTGAGTCTAAAGATTAATTTCCTTGTAATGTTCCTTAAATCTCTTCTCCTGGCTACAGAGCACCAGTATAAAACATCTAGTAAACAATTCTGAATTATGCATTCATGGAAAGTAGAAGTTGAAGTAGCTATTTTCATATATGGAGAAAAAATATGCTTTAAAGCATATGCTGGGATAGAGGTGGATAATTGTTATATTGCAAACAAATTAGAGTGAGTGTTATATTCAGAATTGGAAAAAATATTTATAGTTTAGAATCAGATTATATTGCCAATCAGTTTAAATAAACAGAACCATAGATTTATGTAAAATAGATTATTTACTCATGTCTTTAGTACTTTTAAATGGTTACTAATGATATGTACAGGTAGGTGTAAAACCATTATGAAAGCATAAAGACAACTTTGTAATCGCAAAAAAAGAAGTCTCTCTCCTCAGTAGGTAGTGCTATGAGCTTCTCCAGCAAACCAGAGTGGCACTACTGGAAAAATAAAAAATAAAATTCTTAATTGAAACATCATCATACACAGGATGCGGACAGGTAGTTTGAAACCTGCCTGGACTGTTTGGGACTAGTGATTGCAAGATTCACTGTTCTGCCTCAAATTCTATATCTGTGAGGATTCTATGTCAACAGTGAGGATAGAAAGTGTGCCCTTGTTTCGTATGCACTTGTTTTCATTGTTGAGGGTGGGGGCACTGGGAAGAGTCAGCAGTCTTTTCTGGGTATTATAATTAAAATAAATAAATAAATAGATTTTTTTCCTAATTTGATGTGAATATTTTTTAAAATTCTGATTTGTATTTGCACATCTTGTTCTCAGTGGCCCATAGGAATGGGCTTCCTGTACTCACATAACAGGCTGTTCTCACTGTATTTAGTCTGCTCTAGGATATCAAACATGCCAAGAATCAGCTGCCCCTTTTCAGGACACATTCATGAGTTGGGCAGCAATAATTACTTCAATGTTTATTGCATGTGCAACAGATATGTTTCTGCTTGAAAGAGAAAAGAGTAAGTTCCAAAAAATAAAAATATAATATAGGAACTGCTGATGTGCACTAAAAGTGCAAATGTTAATATACTTGCAACACCAACTCAGGCAGAAGGTTGAAGGTCGGGCTTGGGGGGCAGCTGTGAACTTCTAAAGGAACCAGTTCAATAAAGCAAACCACAGCTCTGGGGGGCAGGGGAGATTTATTGCCAGACCAGTGGATTCTGCATCTGTTCACTTTGGTTTCATATGGATCCAAAACCGGAGTTTTGGATTGCTTATCAGCACGTGACTTTGACTACTGAGGAGCAATTCCCATCCAAGCTTGCTCCTCTCTGTCTTATGTAGGCACATGATTTATCTCTTTATAAGGCACAGACACAGCAAGCACTGTGGGACTGTGATTTCACCAGGTCAAAGAGTGTGTGTTTGTAGCAGAAATGCTCATTTCTGTGCTAAATTGTTGATAGCATATTGAGGAATGATTCCTGATGTAGCTGGAGCTGACACTGGATTGAGGGAAGGAATATAATGCCACTGAGGAGTTTCCTGCATGTGTCATCCATCTGCCTTAGCAACTACTCAGGAATAAAGGGAGACCTACTTCTCCCTTCTCTGACTAGAAATGGTCTGTAAATAGTATGCAACTGACCACCATTTATGTAATTTTGGGCTCCTGGCATATTTAGTAGATTCCTCAGTGCTGATTATAAATGTAGGTACCTTTTAATTAAAAACTTCCCCAGAATAATAAATGTATACAATTTCTAAATTTAATTCTGAATAAAAAGTAGCATATTTTGTGAACTGCAGTTGTAGAAACTTCTGTATGTTTTGAAAAGCAATTTTAAACAGAGAACTACATTCACAGTGCACGACAGATAATCAGAATTCATTAATTCTTATACATACTCCTATTAGCAAAATTAGAACCAGTGTATAAAAAGAACCCACTCATTTCTCTTGTAACCACTTAAAAGAAACCTATTTTTTTCTTAGAATTTTTTTTTTTTAAATGTACATGTCAATGGCACTGCTCAACGGTAACTCTGTGATAGAAGCAAAAGTTGCGACAGTTGAGCACATCTGATACTTCAAAATATGCTTTGAATTAACTTGCGTTTTTTTTGCTGGGGGTTTTTGCTTCCTTTTCTTTTCAAAGGCACAGTGCTGCCTGAAGATTGCTAAAATTTCTTGGGAATGTGCTCTAAGGATTTTTTTTTTTTTAATTTTTTAAAGCATTCCCAGAAGATTGTTTTAAAGATATTTCCCTCCAGGGTTAGCAGGTGTGAGGATGAAATATCCATGCCTTTCTGCAATATCAGGTTTAGAATTTCTTAAGGGACTGAGACTGCAACCAAGATGCCTAACAGTTTGCTAAACCCTTTAAAGCCTGGAAGTTAACAGGGAAAACAGCAATGTCTGTATGACATGAAGCCCATTTGGCCTTCTTTTTTCCAATTTTAAGCTTTGGAAAAGCTTGGATAGCGGCACATTGGGCAGACACCATGTTTGGGAAGGGCTGCCCAGTGAAGCACTCCGAGGTTTTCTCTTCAGCCCCTGTTCCTTCACTGAGCTCTGTTTCTACAGAGCCAATCGAGGTCTGTCCCTTTTTCCATTGCAATGGCATCTCACCACTTGGTCGCAAGGACAGCGCCGTGCAGGAGGTTCCACCAAGCCCCCAGGGCTCACCTTCTGCCTCACAGGGAGTTGAAGGTGTTTCTGTATTATATCTTCTAGGGCACATCAGCAGTTCTTGTGCATTAGGCTGTTGCTACAAAAGGCAGCTGAAAATAATAGCACTGATTTGTGTGCCTGGTGCAAGCGAAGTAAAAACATGACAATACACGTTTGACCTAGAGCTACTTTGTAATTTAAACCTCTTTCTTCTTCTAACTCTTCTCAATTATAAGAAAAACGACTACAACCTCCAAAGGTACACAACAATCTGGATTTGGGTATGTAGAAATGGCACTGTGTGTTTGTGTACTATAATGAATTCTTACAATGATAGGTTTACCCACCTTGAGCGCAGCCATGTTAAGGAAAAGTTACTAAGCTGAAGGAAAACTCTGCAAATTATGTATTATCTTTTGACCAAATATTTCAAGTGGTTATCAGGGGTTTAGGTTGTTTTATTTTTTCCCTATACAAAACTAAGATCCTGCTTATACTTTCAGAAAGACTGGTTTTCTTGAACACTTGAAAATACACTCTTCTAAATTCTGCTTGGTTTTCAAACCAAACAGAGAGCCAGCTAATGATTGTATTAATCATTCCAGTATACAAACTGCTTCTTTATTCACTTCTGGTATTTCAGAGATGACAGTGTGGCCAGCTGCCACTACATGTGGGGATAGTTTCTGTGATTTGGACACCTGTCAGCAAGAAACTGAAAACCACATGGAACACAAAACAGCTGCCATGTGTAATGATTTAATATTAACATACAATAAGGAGCTGGGGCCTGTTTCTCATTTTGTATTGAACTACAAATAAATGATGCAGTCAAACCACTTTTTTTTTTTTTTTGCATTTGATATCCTCTGCCAAGTGTTTAATAAATAAAACTAGGGCTACTTTATGGACTCCTTGTTATACTATATTTTAAACCTCTTTTACTGTCTTGCATTCTACAGAAGGTAGATCTTCTCTAGTCCTGCATTCTCCAAACCAACTGCCTGTTTTCCAGGCCATGCTGTAATGCATGTCCATGTATGTCAGGTTGGAACTGTGACAGTGTCTCATCCATCAGCATTAAGGGACCCAGAGGGGTTCTGTGTGTGTATCCATAGACCAGGATGTTACTGCACAGCCTTTCACATCTCCTTGTTTTTAGACAATTCTGCTGCAAATGTTCTTGGAGTAACTAAAACCAGTATTTCTAGTTTGATAGTAAACCTTTACTACCCCTCCTTGCTTGCAATAGTTTCATCCACAATATCATGTGTTTTCTAAGCCTTAGGGCTGTATCCTAGAAGCTGTTCTTGACTGTTTTCTCTACTGGTTTATCAATTTTCATGCACAGGATTTTCACATGTTATTCAAAGATGAAAGTTGAAAATAGTGCACAATGCTCAGAAATGCAATGTAACATGATAATCATCAAAATATAACATTCAATTAAAATTAAGCTGTAATATCATTTCTCAAGATATTTTTCTGGGTTTAGTAGGGCATTTCATGTGCTTTGTTTCTTAAATTTACCACACAGAGGGTAGGGCTTTGCAAAACTCTAAGGAAGGAATTGTATTAGTTGTTCACAGTGACACAGCTCTTTCCTCCTTCACTGCTTGTCTAGTAAATTTTTGACCTCATCCTTGAGGGTTAAGTCAAGGGTGGAGCATGCCAAGCTAATTCATATCTTGTTTTAAAGCTAGCTTCAACAGCTTGGCTTTGGGAACTTTCCAAAATACATCCATCTGTACAGGTTGCCACAGATGATTTAGTGGTTAGGGAGGGTCATGCTTTATTTTGCTTTCTGTTTAATTTGATTTCTGGTATTATAATTTATAGCAAAGAAATCAAAGAGGTTTGTTTAAAGCCCTTTTATTTTCTTCTGTGCAAGTATCAACTAAAACAGTTTTAATGATAAATCTAGTATTTAGACTTGACAGAATAAGCTGTGGGTTTCTAATCCCATAAAAAAGGGAAGGCCTAAAACTGGAGTTGAAAGAGTGTCGCTTTCCTCTCTCCCAATGTCATATAAAGCTGGAAGTACACCTCTTCTGACCTCGCAGGAATGTAAAGGCCAGTGAACTTGACGGTACCTTTCATGGTGTTTGTGCCATTTTGTGAAATTTTGGTAGATAATGTATATTCTAATAATCCACAAATATTTTTGTTCAGTTTCTTCAGAGAGTGAGTGGTGTTCCCATAATATACATCCAACTTCATGTTTCACTGCTTTGCTTTGTCAAGCACGTTTCGTGGAAAAGCTCCTGACTGTTTATGGAGTTAGTCCTCCTTTTGCTGGTCACTCTCTGGAAACCAAGTGTAGGAGGTATTCATCAGTGAATACATTTTTTTTTAATAAAGGGCTTCAAGTCAAAGTCTGGTGCTGGAAAACTAACTTTTAAAAGCCCTTGGGATGTTGATTTCTCTCCTTTTGGCTGGGTTATGTGTTTTGCTAAAATAATGTGGGCCATTTAAGTGGTTCTCTTGATAAACCATACAGGCTCATTCATAAAGAAAGCTTCTATTTATCTGTTTTTAGGATTTTTGCTTGTATTCCCAGGCATGGCTCCTTAGGGAAGGGGAAGTGTTGACTCCTCAGTGATGTCATTTTTCACACTGAAGGGTTACACCTTTTGAAGTTGATAATAAATGTGCCCAAAGTGACAGAGCTGACATCTAGAAATCTGGAAGTGTTTTTGAATAAGCTATTCACAGGGTACAGCTAGGTTTTCATTCGAATCTGTGATACATTAGTTTTAGACTGAGTCAGTTGTAATTCATTCTTATACAGATTATACCTTCCTAAGCTTAATTACTATTCTTTTCCTAATACGTCCCTGAAGAGCAGCTATTTTGCTCCAATTACTGAAAATGAAAAGGAGAATAAAATTCAGTGACAGTAAACTGGGCTCCTCAACTGTACATACTCATCTCAGGGATCTGGTTTTTGTTGGTTTTCATTTTCCTCTGCTGAATGAAAGACAGGTCCCATATTATTACGGATTTAACAATCGAGCTTTTAAGAGCCATAGAACCAAATTCTTTCCTGTTAATATCTTAGCAACATAATTAGTAGATGGATGATGTTGAATTAAAGTAATTTATTTTTTTGTTACTGTGGGCTTAAGATACTTTTCAAATCCCAAACATTAAATAAGTGGTTTTTTATGTAGATGCAGTCATTGGTTGTATCTCCTATGGTATCTCTCTTTTTTTTTTTTTTTTTTTAAACAATTCGGAGTGTAGTTATTAGGTGAAATTCTTAATGGTGCATTCATCAAAATAGTACCTTCATTTAGTGGGAAATATCTTCATGGAATGTATATCTGGCATCAAATTAGTAAATAAGACTGGGGCTATACTGCATGACTACTGATTTTAATCCAAATATTTATGCTATATTAACCAAGCTCCCAAGGCAAAATCAAAGCGGTGAGATTTGAGCTCCTGACCACAGGTAATGGGAAAACCGACAAACTTCCAGCAAAAATGGTCTTAACCTTAAAGGCAGGTCAGTCAGACCTGAGGTACCAGTAGAACACAGGTGGGTCCTTTAGGCTGCAAAAGAAAAATAGAATTTCTTTCTTTGTTATATGTACATCTACAACTCTAAATAGCTGTAGCAGGGACCTGATGCTCTAGTCAGGCTCTAGCTTTGTTCTTTTCGCACCCCTGGCTCACAGCAAGCGGAGCTCCTGAATGAGTTACTTTTCTACTCCAGGGTGATGGGGTGGAGAAGAGAGGTGGGGAAAAAGAAACCTAATCAAACCCAACTGTGCAAACTGTGCTGTTCACTTCCGGTTCTGCAGCTTCTTTCTCCTGACACCAAACTTAAAAATAGCTGGGTCTGAATTTTTACTTATTGGTGTCAAACAATGGTTTTGGATAGTGCCTATCTGTAGCACTCCTGTAAGCAGACAGGACCTGTGGGTGTTTCAGTATTTGCCTAGCAGGATTTCTGGTTAGTAGATTATTTTGCCTTTCTTTATGTTTTCATTAACTTGGAGTTGTGTCCTCAAAGGTACTTAAAATTGGTGGTTAGAACTGCTAGAATACCCTCTTGTGAAGGTTGTAATAGGAAAATTCTCAGATAGGAGAAATCATTTGCTACAATTTACTGTACAAAACAGTTTTCAAAGAAAAATATTACTATTACTCAAAAATCTTCTCTTCTGGAACATTAGATGCCCAAGTCTAATTTCCTGCAATATTATTAATTAAGCTGCATTAGTCCGAGTGATTTGTGATTTTATAGAAATAGCTGATAAAATACATCTAGTCAGGCAATTCAGTATTTTTAAAAGTCTATATTTTTTCTTGTGAGATTGCATTATTACCGTAGAAACACTGGATAATTCATTTAAAGCAAAGTTAGGAGTCTCATGCCATGAAGCTTGGTAGATTGGTAGTCACCCTGAGACACTGCTCTTTTATTGATCAGTGGTCTTGAACAGTTGAAGCCAAAATGCTGATGTGGTGACCCTGAGCAAGGGAGCACCCACTTCCTTTTTCCAGAGTGTGCCGGTTTGGCCAAAATCTAGCAATATATCCTCTGAGAGAAAACCAGGTTACAACCACCATTCCCCCCACCAGGTTTGGGAAAAAGGAAATTTTCCTCAAAGGAAAGTGAAAGATCTAAAAACTATTTATTTAACAAACACACCAGAAAAGGATAATAATGCTAAATAATGAAATCTCTCGCTGCAGAGAGAAACCTGGGAAGATTTCAGAGTCCTTCTGTAGGTGTGGTCTCTCTCCTCCTCGGAGCTGGCTTGGTGAGGGCCCACTCCCTTGGGCCTTGGGGAAGATTCTCCCCATGTGTTCTGATGTTGTTGAAACAGTCCAGAAGAGAAGAAGGGAAAAAACCAAAGTCCCAGGAAGCAAAGTTCAGCTTTCCGTCTCACGCCGGGGAGAGAAGTGAAAAAGAAACCCAAAAAACTGGCCGAAGAAGCAAGCAGGATGCTTCCCCCGTGCTACCGCAGCCAGAGCATGCAGAGGAGTGTGATCTCCGTGTCCTTGAGACACTGCTTTGAAAAGTTTGGTTGCTACTTTTTTTTCTTCCCTCTCATGCTCAGTTTAAAGGCACAGAAAAGGCACAAAATTAATTGTTTGGCATAAAGCCATGATAGGGGATATACATGATGGAGTCACCCCAGGACATAGAGACAAGGATTGTCTTCTGGCATCTAAAGGAGCGGGACTCAAGTCCCACTTTCGCAAGTCTGGCTTTGTAAGGGATGTGGAAATAGCTGAGTGCGTATCTTGGATGAAAGGAAGAGAGGAAAACCTGCTTACCTAAAGCAGTAAGACACAGTCTCACCCTCAGGGTTTTCAGTTTGGTGCAGGTTCAGAGGGCACAGAGAAAACAATTACAAATATACAAAGATCATGTTGTTTGTTCACCCCAAAGCTGATCAGAGCCATTTAAGGTAATTTCAAAGTCTCACTTTTCAATAATGCCACGCAGCATGCAATGAAATAGAGCATTTTTTAGGTCAGGGATTATTCTGTTTCCTGATGCACGAATGATAATCTAGGTTTTCATGTCCAATTTTTTAAAGAAATGTATATTTCATATGCTTAGGGTCCAAAGTTCAAATTGCAGTAGAGAAAGTCCAGCTGATTTCAGAATCATTAGGGAGGAGTTACTGCAAAGAGTGTTGGATGGGGGTTGGTCCTTCACTGATACCGCTTCCTCCTGTCCGTGTCCTCATGTTCTGCCTTACAGACCCCTTCACTTGTAAAAGCCATCTTCCTTAACTGCAATCTGATAATACTCTCAAAATAGAATTATTATCGGAATATTTTATACTTTGTAACTTTCCATCCCATCTCACTTTCAATTTATGCCTGACAGGGACAACCCAAAACATTACATTTTTAAGGTGTCCAAGAGTTTAGCATTCAGTAATTTGATGTGATTTAAATGCCAGTTATTTATGTACTTTCAAAAACGTATGTTATGCTCAACACAATAAAGTCGTGCTGTTAGCTGCAGAATTCAAATCATCATGTCTTGGTGTTTACAGAGAGTAGGACTTGAACTCTTCATTCTTCGTTACTATTACAGTAGCCTGTAATAGTGCCTACTATATTTTAAAGTATCTTGATGCAATACTTAAGCTGCAAAAAGAACACAATTTGAAACTATTTACATTCACATCAAACACTTACAATTTCTTTAACTTCTGCTGTTGTTTCATATCATCAGAATGTTGGACAAAATCACTGTTTTCATATATTAGAAGTCAATCATAATTTATTGAAGTCGACTGCCTCCAACTATGACAGATGAATTAATGTGATATAAGCATCTTATAAAGGAAAATAAAAAAAAGATTAAAACAATTGGATAGTTAATAGGAATAAAAATCAATATATAATAAAGGAAGAGGTATGCAGTATAAAAAGCACAATGTCAGCACAAATCAAGAAAGACTCTGAGAACTTATGGAGAGCTTTGGGATGTTGAATCAGCAATTCTGTGACAGATAAGTAGCTCACATTGTGGTCATACAACTCTTACATCAAACGTTTCCCAGTCTCTATCTTTTAAGTTTTTGATGATTTCTCAGCTGTTTTCAACTGTGTAGCTAAAATTTGGGTCTTCCTCTGCAGTTTTTAGGACTTTCAATCCCAATTGACCTGTCAAATAACCCCCAGGGTATTTGCAGCTTTCCCTGCCAGAATAGACATCACACCAAAATCATACTGATTTAGAAAAGCACATCTAATAAAGAATAAATAATAAATTAGAGAGCAAAATCCTGAAAAACTGCTCTAGATCATGAAAGTAACAGATGACCATATTGTACAGATAGACAGGGTCCTGAGATGAAGAGATCTAGGGCTCCTGAAGATGAAGAAATGCAATATGGTATCCCAACAAATGAAGGACACTACAAGAACCTTCCAAAATTGTAGTAATTTTGCATTTAAAAAAGAAAATATTCTTGAGACCTCTTTAAAGTGTAGTCTCTCAACTCTATCATGGAAGTCTCCATTTGACTAATATCAAATGTGGTTCTGTTACAATTAATAAGATTCTGTAAAGAAGTAGCCTCTATCTAAATGTATAGGGAAAACCTAAACAGACCCTTCTGTGTTCAACTGCAGAAACAAAAGTCCTTTTTAAAAAAACAACTTCCAAATTTGGAATGTGGAAAAAAAATCTTCATTTCTGTATCATGTGTTTACTTTCACCATTGCACTTTCATTTTCTTATTACTTGTTTATTATCTCCTACTGCACAACTAAACCTTAAATATGCACTTTAAATCACCTGAATAATATTAGTTGTCACACTTCAGATGAAGTATAGTTAACTCTTCATTGAAACCTGAAATGTGCTGATACAAATAGAGTGGGTGTAAGAACTGATAAGCAGGTGAGACTTGAGAACTCACTCCATTTGGAACTTTGTCTTAAATTACTTTCAGAAACACCGCATTCTTCATTCTTTCCATCTCCTCTTTGAGACACATGACTTCTACTTGCAGCTTGAGTTATGACAGGGACACAATATCTTAAAGATTTCTAGACGCTGTCACTCTAATGCGGTGTTGAATTTGGAATTGCCATGTTGTGTTGGTTTGGAGAACAAACACATATTATCCATTTCAACCTCCATGAAAAAAATGTTCTTTATAAAGCGGTATCCTCTTTGCCACAATGTTTCTGAAATGCAAGGGGAGGTATCACGAATTTTAAGAAGCTTTCAGCACTGGTTCCGCAGTGCTTGTGGGATATGATTAGTCCCTCCAGTTGTGCTTATCAGCCTAGTGTGCAGCTGAGAGGAAACCACGCGTATGTGCTGAGGGGGTCAGAGGGAAGCCACGAAGGCAAAGTCCCGTTCCGCTCCCAACCCTTGTCCAGTCCCTAAAGAACCGAGGAGGAAGCCACAGCTGTGGGTCAGGGTTTTAATGTGGTTTATGGCAAGGCAAACCAGCGTTTATATAAGTGAGAGGTACGTAAACTGTAGCGTATGAAAGCAATCTGCAGCGCACAGCGAGTTTGTGACCCTTCCGCAGCACAGCTTCATGTGTTCTCCGTGCAGTTCATCACCAAACACTCGGGTAGAATTCTATATGGCAGTGTCTTTTTCATTCTCACAGTGTCTTTTTCATTCTTTTCTCAGCTCACATTTTCTGTTGTGAACCCTCGTAATGAACAGCAGTGAGTTTAAACAGAAAATGCAATTTACAGGTGATTTCTCTATTCTGCCTGGAGCTAGGTGATTTGCATTGCTCTTACCTTTTAGAGTACTTGAATTATTTGCTTTATAGTAGAAACAAGTTCCATTTTTGCATTTACAGATTAATGGCCATAAAGGCAAAGGAATGCACATCAGGTGTTTGCATGAAGGTGGGTTTTTTTGTTTGGTTTTTTTTAATATTAGCACTCAGCAATTAACAACATTTCAGTCGTTAAGAAGACTAGCAGTTTCAGGAGCAAGCACGTCCCTAAAAATGAAGGAGCTGTGGCAAGTCAGCTTGAGAAAGATAGTAAAGGGAATCGTGATTAGAGGTCTATTAAAAACCGTTTCTACATAAAATAATTACTGCACTTAAATTACTTTGTGTACTAAATCTCCCTCCATAACTCGTGGATTTGCTTTAATTAAGACATGTGCAGGCCTTTTCTTCCAATGGCAAAAGCTTTGCAACTGTTAACATTTTTTTGATCAAAAGCACTTAAATAGAAATTTCAGCAATCCTTTGGTTAGCAGGAATAATATTAATTTTTACTGGATTATTGAAATATAAAAGAAGATTGATATTGCATTAATTGAAAAATAATACACAAGCAGTAGAACTTCTTGTAACAACCGATGATAAGAGGCTGCTGTGTCCTGGAATTCTGAATATCATTAAGAAATGCTGAGAATGGAATTTCCAAAGTGCATTTGAAGTAATACAATATTTATGATGATAAAGAATGTACCACATAATCCCTTGAGGCTCGTTGGCTGCATAATTAACATAGGTATAAATTAGATTTCAGTAAAATTGGGTGACAATTTCGGTTTTTTTAGTGAAAAGACAAAGATTCTACCAAAAGACAAGTATCAGAAAACTGAGAATCCATAACTGCCTCTTTTCTAGTAAAGTAAAAATGACACACTATGATGTGTCAAAGAGGCAAAAATGGCAGGGGACTAAAGCTGCTCTTGTGTGGCTGATGGCTAAGAGCAGGAGATTGCTGACTGTGTGATAAAAAGCCATTGCTGCAGTCATTGATGAAACGGTTTAAATATTGCACTGATTGATTGTTTGCCCCCGTGAACGTGCGGCATCCCATTAAAATGCTTAATCATCAAAGTCAAAAGTCACTAACTTATATGGAATCCAAGTGAAATTGTGGACTTGCCAGCTAAAGTTAATTGTGCAGTAAGATTTGTGTGTAGCCTTACATGTGGGCTTAAAAATTCCTTTTAGGAGTGAAATTAGAGGAACCAAGCCATCAATATGTCAAGTCATTATATATTGCCTTCTCATCTGCATGACCTGCTATCATGACACCACCATCCCATTAAAATATATTCATTCGCTGGTGCTGGCCAGAAGTGACACTGATAGAGCAGGCATTAGTTTTTAGAGGCAAAACCAGGATACTTTTGAAATGAAATACAATTATTCACTACTGGCTAGTTGAGCCTTCTTACTTTTCTCCCAATATTGCTGACAGTGATCATCATTTCCCAAAAGGGAGACTCTGTCACAGCTGAAATCAATAGGAGTTTTGGCACTGCCTTCAGAATAGTCAGGGACTCCCTTTCAATGCCTGATACCTAAGTGGATGGAGGGAATGAAATCTTGAAAAGAAATGTTTAGCCTAAAAATTTAAGAAGGTCCAAGTCTATGAAACACTTTCTCCATGAGAAGCTGTTTTGGGACATGTGTCTATGGATTGTCCATATGAAATAATCTCCTCGCAACATAACAGGTATTAAATGAGGTGGTACTTGGTGGCTTATTGAGCATAAACTCAAATTTTCCATAGTGTTTAAATCAACCATGGCTGCCTAGGAAGTTTTAAGTTGTTTTTACCTGGTGGATCCTGAGACAGATGTTTTTATAAACTTTAATGCTGCCTGATAATTGCTGCGTGTGAAATGAATAAAAATGCCAGATTATATTTTCATTTCTAACTATCATAAGCAATTATTGACTCCCCTGTCCTTGGCAGAGAGTACAGATTTATTATCATCAGAAATTAATATTGATCAAAACTAGGATGGTGGGTCAATGAATATTAAATAAGGTATTTTCATATTCCCAAGGTTAAACTAAGATTTTGCACTGTGAATTCTGTCATCGAGATTTTGCTTCTGGTTTCAGATAGGCTGAGAATGTAATTGCAGATGTAGGACTCTAGATGTGCTTTCATTTGCAACGTTATATTTCAAGCCGTTTTAAGACAGATGGAAATGATTATCAAAATCACGCAAGCCTGTTAAAAAAAAAAAGCGAGGGGTGGGGTGGACTGAATCCTTACTGTACATTAAAGGTTTGCCTACACTGCTGTATCATTTCCTAGCCCTGACTGATAGGATCGCAGATGTCCTGGTGGTGGATTATCTAATCACCCTCCATAAATACAGATTGGGTTTGTGCACCATGGCTCAACAGACCCTACTGCATCACTTCCAGTCATGGAAGTCTTTTGCTGAGCTGGGAGGCTGTTAAGTTGCCATTGCCTCCACAGGTCATGGTTTCTCCTATTTGTTCTTCAGGCTGCCTCTGCCCATCTTTTTTTTTATTCTCTGGCTCTAGACTGTTTCCCTACGAACCATACCAAGACTGCTACCACTGATTGTGGTCCTGACTTATCTACATTAAAGTAAAGGATTTGAACAAAACATCCTTATGAAAGCCAATTTTTAAAAATCTATTTTTAACATAGTGTGAAAGAAATGGTTTTAAATATTTACTGGTACAAAACACTTTCACTGGTACATCTTGACATTTTGAAATATTAGTTAGCTAGGGTACTTCAACAAATACTTTCAAGACTTACCTCTTGCAGCCTTATGTTAGAAATTAGAAAGGTCACTGATTCCACATAGCCTTCCTGCAGTCTCTTTTTCTACACGCCCTGAAGTTAGGAGAGGGAGAAGTCAGCTTTCACTGGCTGGAACTCCTCGCCTATTTATCCTGGTGTTCAGGAAACTACTGAAGAAAACTGAGGACAAGAAGCTATGCATTGATTCTGCTCCATTGCAGACTAAGGTTGTTTGAACTTGAACTTGTGTATTCCTACAAAATGAAATGGAATGGGTTTTGTTTTGGTTTTGGCTTTTGTTTTTTGGTTTTTTTAGTAGCCAATGGTAGTACCTCATCCTGCATGCCAACTAGAAAATAGGAAAGCTTTACATAGCTGAGCCACCCTCTTGTTCTTGGACTGATTTTTGAAGCCCTGTATTGGCATGCTGGCACATGTATCAGGCTAAGTTAAAACACAATTTTGCCCCAGTAACATGCTGAATTAAGACGTGTATTTTGCTCAAAGTTACTAATTTGATGAGAATTCTCTATTTCAATGTCATGTCTGAAAATTAAAGTACCAAAACTGAGTGCAAACACATGGGTTTGAGATGACAGATTTGCCTTTAATGCTCAACTTTGTTGTGTCAAGAAAGTCTCTGATTTGTATTCATTTCTTGTTCCCTTTCTCCATTTTGCATTTGTGTAAAAGCTTTAAAAGTCCCTTATTGTTGCTGACTTTCTTATCTTAATTTCTCTTTGATCCTTTTTTTAGTTCATTTTTTCATTTTAACCTTTCTGAAACTGTACATGTTGTTGAAAGCTGTTACTCTCTCCAAAAATCCCTTCCCTTTCCTCAAGATAATTTCTGTCCTTGAATAAAACTTTCAAAGTAGCTCAAGTCCCATATTCAGAAGATATAATTACTTAAAAGCCTTTTCACTTGGAGAATCATTGAACTAAATATTAAGCTAATCACTTCAAGTGATTTATGTTCCAAACTCACTTTTGTATTCTTTAAAATTTTGCTTTCTTTTAATTTTTCCAGTTGTATCTAGTTCTTTCCTCTCTTCCTTACCACTTTCTTGCTACATCGTCTTCTGCTATTTTCATGTCTGTTTTCATTTGTCTCTCATATTAAATGCCAGGGTTTTTTGTATCTGTATCCTCTGTTTCATGATTTTTTTCTTTTTACCCACTGGCATATTCAGCCTTCCCTAACTTTCATCTGGTCTTTTCTTTTAAGTCTGTGCAAGAGTAATGGTGGTATCTTAACAAGGCGAGGGGAGAAAACAACACTGTGTAGCAGCCAAATCTAGTGTTTTTTTCAGCTCCCCATATGCTGTTCACGAGACACACTCTTCATATCCATCTTCCAGCTCATTTTCTTGATATGCATGCTACACAAATGTCCCTTAAGAGAGAATTTGTGAGCATCAGCAAGGTAAGTTGACAACCTCAGAAGAGAAAAATTTAATACCTTCATTAAGCATGGCTACAAGGCAAAAATATTCTTTTATTTCTAGTAAATTCCCTTAGCACCTTCTTTTCCAAGTTATTCTTTCTACAAAACAGTATGAAATTGTGAGTATTTTTTACATTCATGTTAGCCTTCTCTGCTATAAAATACAGCCTGAGATTTTTAACCTTTTTGTTTTCCTACTACAGATTCTGTCTTTAAGAACTTTTACAGTTGAAAAAGTTTTAAAGAATTATGTAGTGAATTCTGACACTCCCTAAAATTACACCAATCTACAAAATCCATGATATGGATATTTTCTGTGGAAAGAAAAATTTGTATTTCTCCAAACCACAAAATCACAAGGAAGTAGTATAAAAAAATTGGTTAAGAGATTATTCCCCCTAAATTAATAAGTGCTTTTAACTCCCAGAATAAAAGAGAATGAAGCCTATGTATATTTTTTTTTTCTGCATAGGACTATACAGTATATTATATTCATATGTTAGTACGAGATTGATTTCAATTTAAAAAAGAGGTCACATCTTTTAATATTATACAGATTTATTGGTTCCAACTTGCCATTTCCAATAGGAACACATATTTCTTAAATTAGGCCAAGACAGTTGATAGTTTTGTTAGAAAAGTGATAAAATTGATTTGATTAAGTTACAAAATGGGAAATATTCATGGGTGAAAGGTCTGCATCTGAGTCGCATCCTGGGGAGGCTTTGAAGATAAAGGTTTATGTGTATCCTAGCAAGGATGTGCTCCAATGGAAAAATGTCTCCAGGTGAAGGTTGGGTAGCCTGGATCCCAGCTGTGAGTCTGATTATTAGTTTTGTAGCTGGGAGCTGGATAAAGCAGGAATGAAGCTTCTGGGGAATTAACTGTGAGTGCAAGTATTTTTAGGGCTTGTTTCCTTATATAGAATAATACAATAGTCTGAGTTGGGAGGGGCCTTTTAAAGGTCACCTAGACCAAAGCCCTCTGTACACATATGCCTTGCTGTAGATCTCCTCATACTTGATATTTTAAGTATAATTATTAAATTGCTTAATTTCTTCTACTGTAACATGTCCTGGGTGTCAAGGCTGACAAGCCAGAGATATCTGATGACCAGTCTTAAAATCAGGGACCTGGACAATTCTTGTGTTCTGGTATCAGCAGCAAAAGGGACAAGTCAATGTTGGAAGCAGGAATCCTTCTCATGTGGTTTTGAGAGAGTTTGGAGCTGGTAAGGCAAAGCACAGGTGTGGAAAAAGGCTTTTTCCAGCTCCTTGACTTGCTGCTCTTCAGCACTAAGCTGCAAAAGCAGGGACAGCTTATGGATCCTCTTTCCGAGGATGTGGCTCCTAAATTGGTCTACATTAGTCCTGAGTTATTTATTGAGAAGTCTGTTACTCATCATTTCAGATTCCATCAGTTACTGAATTGATAATATGCATTTCTGTATGTCATAGTTTCATTTCTAAAGCAGGGCAGTCAGATAGGATTTTTGGTAAGCCTGTAAAGATACATCTTTATATGCATAAATTTAAAGTTGTCTTAGTAACACCTAGTGTAGTTTCACCTGCTAGAAATCCTTTGTTTGTCACTATTTTAATTTCCTTCATAATTAAAGATGCTTATATTTTTCATAAAAAGGAAATGATAGAAAAGAGTTTAAAAACCAAAATTAGTGAATTTTATTCTAGGTTTTTGAAACACCATTTCCCTCTATATAGGTCACATTTTTTCTATTTCTTTATGTATAGCCATAGGATAAAGCTATACTATTATCCCTGTTATTGCTATCATGTCATAATGTCACAAAATGTTCTCTTTTTTAATTTCTATTTTAGTACATTTTTGAAATAATTGTGAACAGCTGCTACTAAGTAAAATATTCCCCCTTTTTTCCCCCAGGTGTCTCTTGGTCTGAAAACAAATTGGCAGAACTGTATGTTGATATGTATATACATTTAAAATGTAAATGTTCCCAACATGATCAGAAATAAATGTAAGGCAATACATTTTTAACTGTAAAAAAAGGCTAAAATGCAAGACCAAATTGTGAAGACCTTCATTTCCTTAAGCAAAACATTAAAATTAAGATATATTTACCCACTGGCATTTTCTTCAACAGTGAGCTGTTTTCCTGAAAGTCTTGCTTTAAACAAAATTCCTTCCCTTCCTTTCCTTTCTTCCCTTCCTTCCCTTCCTTTCCTCCCTTCCTTTCTTTTCTTCCTTTACCTCCCATAGAAGAGAAAAACTTACCAGTAGCTCAGCATATAAAAATACCTCTAAATCAAAGATTCCAGATGGTAATTAGAAACCTATATCCTAATGGAAAAAAAACCAAAAACCAAAGACACAGTAGAACTGCATCAATATACCACTACAGCACTAATGCCCCATGGTATAACAGGTATTGTGGTTATTTTGAACCAAAGAACATTGAACATGGTTTATCTGTGACACTGCTTTATTCCAAGTTCTACTTTAAATTCAGATGTTGCACATCACAGCAACTGCTCTATGAACTTCTGAGTTCCTCTACAAGCCCCAGTCTGGGCTCTCAGAGTGTGCAGCTGTTCAGTCAGTACAGAACGCTACAATTACAGTCAGTTTTACTTCTCCTGTGTTTAGTTACTAGGAAAAAATCACCACATGTTGCCCTCCCTTGCTTCACGGGAGAATGTCTGTGCTTTGAAGCAATGGTTCTTTTAACATCACAGTTTTCTCATTTCTTCTGTGCTGTGCTAGTGGATGGTGGGTATTTACCATATTTCTACCCTCCAGGCTCTTCAGGCTGATTATAGATTATGTCCTAGACTCCTTACTCATATGAATAGAATATTATTCATTGCATTTCATTCTTATTTGCAAAACATTTTTTTTTCAGAAATAAAAGGAATAAATGTTTCTAGACATATTCAGTATTCAGCTTCAAATTTTTGAGAAAATTAAGCTGACAGAAGTTTCCTTTGTCCTATTCTAGTTCTTTTTTTAGAATGGACATTCTTTTTTGGAATGTCATTGGTAATCAGTGATTCATTTAAATGCTATGAGTGATCTGAGGGAAAAATTGTAGGGACTTTTTGTTGTTTTTCTTGTTTGGTAGCTTGGTTTTTTATTCAGGAAAGGAACTGAAAACAAAATTCAGCTATCTTACACTCCAGGATATAGACTTACATTGACACTCTTCAAGGTTATTACAAAACTGAAAGGCTTTCATTCTGCAGCTATATCTGGCACAACAACCTTTGCTTGAATAATGAAAGCATAAAAAATTTCAAGGCAGGCCTCAGGAAAAGAACCATCTGCAGCATCAGAGACCATTAGCAATGGATATGATCATCTTAACAAACTGATCGGAAAAGGAGAAAACTTCTTTTCCAACGTGTCCTGAGTGAATTCTCAGTTTGGGCAGTGATTTTCAGTGTCTCTTCTCGTGGAGAATAAGTTCTCTTTCAAGTGCTCTCAGATTCCCACTTTGTTCTCTGGTTCCTGTGTTGTGTGAGGCACAATGAGCTGAAAGCTCAGAGGTTTTACCTGTACTGGTTTGCATTGTGCTGTGGCATGACATGTGACTCGTTTTATTCGTCTCTCTTAAAGATGATCATGGTCTTCATCCTTGGCCCTACTTCTTACTCAAAACCTTGCTGGACAGTTTTTAAGGAGAAACTTTTACCTACATTTTCTCCTTGCCTATCTGATAAACTGCCAGTGAAACCAGTTTTGCTGTACTTTAAAGCTTAAACTACAGTTGAGAAACAATATTCTGCAGAAGTATGTCTTCTAGTGTGATGAAACACACTCTAGACACATATTTGTAGTATGAAACTGTTGTTCCAGATCACAGAACCAGAGGCAGTTGAGATTGTTACATGATTATTGCAGTAAGAGAACAAACTCATGTGGATCACGTTGTTATAGCTCAGTTGGATACTTCAGCTGATTCTGCTGACTCCTGCATGTGATGTCTCCAGAGAGAGCTCAGGAGATGAAGAAAATGGTTTTTGTATGGTGCACATTTCTTTTAGTGACGGAAATATGATCAATCTAATTTCCTAGGAAGAGTTGCATTTGAAGCGTTGTTATCTTAATAAAGGAATTTGCAGAAGAGAGTTTTGTTTAAAACTGGAATTTTGCAGTCCTCTGCTTCTGGTGACTTAGTAAAATTTCAGATTATTTTTACCTCTTCTAAAAAGAAAAGCTGCTGAAAGGGAAAAAGAGTTTGGCTTTGTTGTTGTTTGTTGTTTTGATTTGGGATTTTGTATTTATTATTCCAAAGACAGTTATATGCATCATTTGTGTCTGGTTCTAGTAGCAGCTTAAGATCAAAATAGCATCGTAACTGTTTGCTACTGGAAGAAAATCTAGAGTTTCATTTTGTAACTCTCACTGAGGTAAAAGGATTTGATCATATAAAGATTTCCAGCAGAACAGCACGTTCCCAAATTCAGTGTGTACTCTTCAGTCTACATATGTAGTGTTAAGAGGAGCTTATTTCTTCAGAGAACAAAGCTTTTCAGTCAAAAATCAGTCTTTATGCTCAATTAGTTTTTTTACTTGTATCTGCTGTACAAATTGTGTCCTTTTTTATCGATTTTGTGCTTTTACCTTTTACTAGACAAGCATGTCATGAGGCTTACGGAAGATCCAGGGTGGCTTGTGAGCACCATAGTAAAGAGGACTGAAAGCTTTTCTTTCCCTCCTTATGGAATTCAGTGTTGAAACTGAGGCATTTAAGTACAGTTGTTGAAAACCTTCTGTTGTGAGCAGAGCTTGAAAAGAAAACAATACCACAGCGAGTCACTTGTTCTTTTATTGCTTCTCCCTGTGCAACCTGCTTTTAGTTGTTTATTTTATGCTGATTAAACAGACTCCTTTCATTAACTTCACTTCCTTAGATATTGTTTCTTCTGCAAACAAGGCAAGTGCCAAAAATAGTCATCTTTCGAGCTTTGTTCAACCTGAACTTTTGCTAAGCCATTCCCATGTGCTCTGTAAATAATAACTATAATGGGATTCTATTAGCCTAATCATTCTAGTACAGAAGGAGGATATTTAACCAAGTCAAAATCATGTTTGATAATGCATCCTAGAGAAGAATAAGGAGCTGGTTAGTCTAAGAAAGAACAGCAAAACATACTAATATTAAAAAAACCCCATAGTTTTTAGACCCCTCTTTTTCTACTCCGCCTTTGCATTACCTTCCACCCTTTCCTAAGTTTAGAAAATATTTCTAGGGGCTTCTTTTGAAGGGGAAAGATTCCTGTCATTCAAGGTAATCTTTTTTTTGTATGTTCCTTTATTCAAGATAATAGAATCCTCTGGCATGTGCTATGCAGCGCTGGGTAGAAGCCCAACTTCCCCAGGGAGAGTTATTTCAGGTTGACAGGGAAACTTAACTGAACTAGCCATGAGCTGGGTCTTTCTGCACTTGTGTCGGGTTACTCAGGGTGGCACGATGTCCCCCTGGCTCTGCACTGATGCATCACAGGACCACAGTGCCAGGTCTCCTTGTCCCCCTAGTGTGAACCAGCCCTTTGTGCCAAATTTGGGCAAGCCAGGCTCTGTCCAGCCCGTGCCGGGGGCTGAGATGGGCTGCACTGATTCAGTGTTTGGTGCTGGTGCTGCCCTGCAGCTGCCTGCTGCTACAAACTTGTCCTGTGAGCCTGGGTTCATGTACCAGCAGAGAGTGACTGACACACAGAGCTGGATTTGGGATGTAGAAGGAAATATAGGAGGTAGGCATGGATATCATATGTCGCACGTATGTCACTACTGGGTCAGAGCCAGCTGCCCCTCTAATCAGTAATAAGTGGAAAAATTAATAAGTTATGCTATATTAATTCTTGTTTAATAATATTTTGCCTTTTGTTTTCCCCCCACTGTGGCTAGGGAGTATAATTTAGGAAGGAAAGTAGTGTTATTTAGCTCTGAATTCCTTTCAGTCCTGGCAAACACTGAGCATGCTGACCTTGATCAAGCTGATTGTTTATATACATGCTGGTCCAGTGGTTCTCCTTTCCTGCTTGTTAAAACCATTGCCAAGCTCAAAATTAAAGAAAACAATACAGTTCATTATTGCACTGTTATTTTCCTCATTTAACTGTTTAATTTGTATCACTGGCAGAAAAAAACCCTACAAAACACATTCTGAGCTCTTTTACTCTATATATTCTCACTCCTGTACCTCACTTCACATCTTTTACAGTGAATCAAAGCATGGAAAGTTTTATTCCATGCTGAATCTTAAACTGTGTTTGGATATAAAATTGGTGTGCACTTCCTGCAATGCTTCTGCTGTTCTTATGTAATTTAATCTCACACTTCATTACTAACTAGATCTATTCTAGATAATCCCATGTATTCTAATATAGATACTAAATCTTTTTAGCAAGTCTTCTGGATTAAAGAGTTCTATACTGTGCCATCTACAATTTATCTGATTTATTTCAAAGTGAATGGGACTAATTTTAGGCTTTACAGGTCTAAATTTAAAAAAATCCTACATTTCTGATTAAATCAAAGTGAAACTGGCCCTTATAGTAATACTTTTTATGTAAGAGAATTTCTGTACATGTGTTAGTTGAGCAAACCCAAAATTCGTCTCTGTATATCAGTGTATTCTTGAATTCACTGAAACGCATCCAACAGAAACTCAAACATGTCCAAGAAGCATTGAACCATCATTTATTTATTGTCCTGGCTGCAGACTACAGTAAATCAGAGTTGCTTGAATGTTTTGTATTTCCACTAGTTTTGAGCAAGAAATTACAGTATTCTTAAAAATATATGCAAGAAACTTTCCAAGTAACAGGTGTGTGGGAGAAGCTGGCTGAAATAAATAGGTAGACTGCAGAGCTTTACTTTGTATTCAGCTACCCAATCAAACACAGAGCTGTAGTTCAGGAGAAATAGGATAATAATTTGAAAAATTAGTAAAAGGCTTAGTTGACTTAAATCTCTTGTCAAGGTTAGTGACAGATTTACTTTAGCTTTTACAGAAACAACCTTTAGGATAATCTGGAATTATTTAAAACTAATAATGCATTTTATTATCAAGCCATCTGGGGGAGAATAAATATTATTATTATTAAGTCATTAATGAAAATGAGTAAAGCAGTTCATAAAAACCTAACTTCATATGTTTTTCTACAACCCTTTTCTTTTTATATTTTCCATAAAGGCCTTAGTGGTAGAAATCCTGGCTGAGGGCAAATTAAATTTTAGAAATACCTCTTATTTTCATGAATAACAAAGTTGGTTTATAATTTGTGATCATTGAATCACCAGTACTAAGAAGTGAACTAAAAGGCTTCTGACCTCCCCTTTCACTCTCTTTCCACTCTCTCTTGTCATCCTCGTCGCAGCTTTTCTCTGCCTGCCTCTGGCTTGTTGGAGAAGCTCAAGGGTGGTGGGTGTGGAACAAAGCTTGTCACTGCTGAAGTGTCACTCACAGCAGTTATCTAGGACCAGCATTATCAAAAGTCATAAAAAGCTATGAGTAGAGTGGGCTGCCTGCCAGCAGCAGAAGGAATAATACGAGGGCAATCCTGTGAGGAGCAGGGAGTGGTGCCACTTAGGTGTGGGGGAGTGGCAGAGCTCAGCAGAGGGAGGGGGTTCGTGGGTCCCTTTCTTGGATTATTTTGATCCATCTGTTCGGCCTAACTACTGAGTTGCTGAAGAAGCAGGGTAAATCACTTTGTTCCTCCTCTGCAAGGTGAGGAATGACAGCATTTCTGTGATGAGTCAAGGGATCTCAGATACAAAACACTGAAAGAGGCAAGCAGTATTATTTAGTCAGATGGTTTAAGATGGAAAGAAGAAAATTCTGGACCAGATCTGGGAAAGGTTAACCACAAAGACCAGAATTAGGTGGAGCCTTGCTCATTCACCTCACTCTTAACCCTGTGATACTCAAAAGCTGTTCCTTAGTTCTATGCAAAGATTGTCCTATTCTTGAAGACTTAAGCTTGGTGATTGCAATGACATTCATTAAGAACGTTGCTGATATTCTAGACCAAGGTGAGCATGCCTTGCTGACACTTTCAACAACCCTGCATGGGAGATGTAGCTTGTTTCAAATTCTGGAACTCTAACCTAACCTCAGAGAACACTGAAAAATTGAAAGGAAATCTTTAGTTCTGTGATTTTGTCTTTTTCTGTAAATTCTGAAGAACTCTAATTTTCTGAGTGTAAAGCAAAATATAGTATTTCCATTTGAATTGCCATATTTTTCTAGCACTGTGCAAAAGTATATAAACAGGCATGCTCTTATTCTAAAAAGCTCTGAACAGACTGTTGAAGGTTTCCCTCCCATTTTGCTTGTTTGATTTATAGCTGGAGTTGGCAGCAATGTCTATAGCTAAAGTTTCTTAACACTTTCTGTTACCACGTCTGTTTTCAATTGCTTATAATTTTGCCAGCTTCAGCTGCTTCCCAGTGTTTTAAGACCTTTTGGCTTGGCCAGTGGTTTTGAGCTTTTATGATACTGGTGAGTTACTTCAGAAGTTTTATGGACCTCATCCTGAGCTGATCTAAATTCGTGTAACTTGAACACTGGGTTTAGCTATACTTTCCTGGATATAATGCTGCAGAAAGAAGCCCAGCTGGTTTTATTTATTTTTTAGAGAGTTGTGATGTGAATGAGAATGAGACAGACAGTAAGGCAAATTGGGAGGAAGTTGGGCTGGAAACTCTACAGTCATGACATGTAGTAACTTCTTTCTATTATTCTGCCTTTTCATGTTGCACAAGCATGTGGATTCCATTTGACTGCAGCCAGCTCTGCCCTTCATCAAGCTCAAATTTCTTGCTATTGCAAAAGCAAGCCTGAGGGGGTTATCCTAAAGGAGGAAAACTTCAATGAGTAACCTAGTGCATTTTTCACTGAATTCCTACATGAACAAGCTGGTAGAAAAAGTTGCCTCATTTATTTCAGTAATCCTGTACTTGTGCTCCCCAAAACTGAGCTCCCCTGTTTGCTGTAGGAGACGATTCTCTGGGATAACTGGATTCCTGCAGTTTATGTGCCATATCTCCATGTCTGTAGTAGGAGGTTCGCCTTCAGCACAGGTCCCAGAGAATGGCAGCACTTAGTGACAAATACTACAGGGGCAACAAGTCCAGTCCAGCAGAGTGGGTTGTCCATTTCCAGTAATAAGATTGCACAGAGGAAGGGTTTCATATATTTAGTGCCTTAATGGTTAATGTGGATTTTTTCTTAATTTTGTGAATGGAGAAGGCTAATTTAATAATGAGAATTTTGAGTCTTGCAGTGGCCTTTTAGCTTAACAAAGTGTACTTAATCCATTTGTCTTCATTGTGATTTCAGCTTTTGGACTTCCTCCTGTTTTCTTAACATCTCTTTATCCTTTAGTGATCTTAAAACAGTAGTCTGTTATTCTGAGTCTGTGCTTGCTCTACTGCAGGCATAGATGGGTTAAAGCAGAGAAAGTCTCACTGTAGTATACTGTATTTATTTAATTTCCAGTACTTCACTGAAGGTGTCAGTATTTTCAAGGAGACTCCAGTGCTGCTGGAATTGTCAGTCTTATGTAGTCAGTGCTATGGTTAAAATACACATGCAACAAGTTAAAGAGGATACTTAATTAAATCCTTCATTAAGGTTCAGTTTACTTCTCTGAGCTCTTAGTGTATAGGGCACATGTAGTTTGTGATGCGATAATGAAACCAAATTGTTGCATTTTTTTCTTTTCAGAAGGGCTGTGGGTAGGGGCTTGGACGGGGACTGAACCAGCAGCTTTTTTTCTTCCTGCCAGAAAAATCTGGTTTTGTTCGACCACATTAGAGACATTATGTTCTGTAGGATTAAGTAACTTACTAAGAAAATTTATCCAAAGGAAGGAAAAAGACGTGCACAAAACCATTATTGGGAGCCCGAGTCCACTGTCGAGTGTGGCTCTCACGGTGCCAGCACCACTGTCCTGGCCTGACCAAGGACACAGTGTGGGAGCTGAGAAGTTTTCAGTCAGCGCTGCTGCTGCCTAGCAAACAGGTTGGAAAGGAGCTTTCAGGCAGATTTCTGCCCATGAAACTCCTTCATGAAAGGTATTGATGGCTACTGAGTTTGTTTAGACCAACAAATCAATACTTCGATATTATCAGTGCATTCAGCTGTTCCTGCTCTGCTCCCCAGGAGAGCCAGTACCACAGTGATCTTTGTAAGTGGTGTAATTTTGCAGAGGGAAAATCATCAAATTACCTGGGAGAGTAGCAGAGTTGCCTCTCAGGAGGCTCATTTTTTATTGATTTATAGAAAATATAATGCCTAGATCTCAGACCTCCTGAATGTGTTTGATTTTAGCTGGATTCTTGAATAGACCACGCCTTCAGCTTGGTCTTTCAAAGACTGTGGCAATTTTTCCAAACACACTACTTTTCTTGCTCTTCAACATTAAGGATTATGTTTCTTTTCCTTGTCCTCTGAAAAATGCACTTGTTAATTGGATGCATCTTTTAGTAATATTATCAATGCCTCTTGCTACAGGTGGATGCAGAAGTTCAAACTGTAGGGTTCAGAAAAGCTGAACTTGTAGGATGCAAGATGGAGCAGATTTATCATCACTTGATTCCAAGGTATTGAGGCCTACTTTCAGACTCAATTTCAAAGTTTTGGACTGTTTAGATTAGTTTTCTTTTTCTGAAAGTTAGTTTAAAGGGAACTTCAGGGCACATTTACCGTATCTTGGAACACAGCTTTTCTGTCCGTGACCCATTTCCTCTGACTCTAAAGGACTCCAGCACACCTGGCAACCCCCTTTTGGGAGAGCAATCTGCAAGACTCATTCTTCTGTCGTGGAGCCATGATGAGGGTGGACTCCAGCTGAGCAACCTGATCTAGCTGAAGATGTCCCTGATCACTGCAGGGGGCTGGAACAAGATGACTTTTAAAGCTCTCTTTCAACCCAAATGATTCTACAAGTCTATGACTGCACCCAGCCATGTTCTCTAGAGAGCCTCGCTTTACCAGTATATTCCATTTGCTGGTTTTCAGCTTTTGAAATTAGCTGAATTAGGATGTAACTGGAAAACAAGGGTGTAGCTGATCAAGCAGATGCTTGGTTGACCCCTTAGTAAACCAAAGCAGTTCAGAGGGGAACAGAAAAGTGATAAACAGTTGAGGGGGGTAGTGATGAGCCATACCAGCTTGCTGTGAAGTCAGATCTGTACTGCAGTGAGTGTGAGACAGGCACAGGCACATGTCTGGGAGTAAAAGAGGGATAATCAGGGGACAGTGAAGGAGTAGGTGAATTGTCACTTACAGTAGCCTTTTAGGTCAGCTAAGCTGTCTTGTCTGCCACAGCTCTGAGTTTTATAGCCTTTTCATGCCAATACAGACATGCAGTGAGGACAGTGCGACCCACAATCTGGCCCGTCTTGTTCTTGAGAAAAGTCTCCCGGAAGAAATAGAATTTGAACTAGAAAGTAAAATGACCCTCTTAACAGACCGTGAAGTGCTGACAGGCTGCTTTTAAAACAAACAAAAGTCCAAACCACCCAAAACTCACACTTGATTTTGTATGTTTTTGGATTTAAACTACCCCAACATGTGTAGATGTCGTACAAAATATTACACTTCAAGAATGTTTCAGGTCATCAGTCTGTTACTTGCAGGATTAAAAATCTGTCTTAAAAGACATTATGATCTGTCTGGAAGGCTGGTGAAAATGTATCCTTCTCGTAGTTGTTAATCTCCACATCTGCCCCTCTAGAATGCTTTCATGTGATCTGCCCCTGTTGTTTTTTAAGCTTATGTGACTGATGCTAGATAAAGATTATATAGATCAAATGGGAAAGAAGTATGATTATTTTACATACAATATAAAATTCCAAAAGCATGCTTTCATCTACCCACTCCTTTAAAAAAAAAAAAGGGGGAAGGGAGAAAGGTGTCAGACCTTATTCAGAGGATAATTATCTTCTCCTGCACAGTAAGTTATAGAAGAAACATTGAACTCATCAATATGAGACTATCCCCCCAAGTTATAATGTGGAAAAAGTAGAGGGTTGAAACTAAGAACAAAGGCTTGTCAGACTAAAATGGATACAGCTGTGTGTACAATTTTAATGCTGCTCATAAGGAATTACACTAAGACTTCTACAAAACTAATCGTGTGATCACCAAAGTGGACATTTCTGGAATTTAGAAATGCAGCAATAGCGGGGTAGGGATAGGGGTTTTTCTCAGAAAATTTGAACACCTCGTGCTTGTTTAAGTATGTCATACTACTGCTACTTGCATTTTGAACACTGACAATCAGTTGGCCAAGCTTTTCTGTGAGCCTGATGTCTGAGACTGCAGCAGCTGTTGGGATGTTGGAAGGTGCACAGACACGGCAAGCAGCCCTGCCCTAAAACCTCAGAGAAGCGTGATAGCTATTATTTGATGCAGTCAAGGCTTTTAAAAGAAAAACTTCTTCATCTCCAACTGGGTTTTTTTCTGTGTTTTGATAATATTAAGTGATTTCCTGAGCTACTTCTTATGGTAAGAATACTTAGGAATTCAAGACATGCAAAGGAGAGGAGGGATTCCGCTTGAGAAAATCACTTGCAAATTCCTGTTAATTTTGCATGCAATTAACGTGGTGTTGGCCTTTCTCAGTGCTAGTCAATATGATTGATGGATTTCTTTCAGGGCAGTCGATTTAGTTTATTGAGGACTTTTAAACAGTGACTGATAGCTCTGTAAGTCAAAGAAAGAGTAGTTTAAAGGATTGTCAGAAGTAGTACTGAATATAAAATAGCATTCTTTTGAGATTGGAGTTGTACTAAAAAGTTTCATGAAAGCAGTAAATCGTTGCACCTTTATGAGAAAGAATGTATAGCCTGAAAGTTTTAAGTCTTGTTTAAAAACACATTAGCTTGGGTGGGTTTTTCTGGTTTATTTGTTTGATATCTGTTAGGATAAAAATAGCTTTGGTTTTTTGTATTCCTAATCCTAAATTAATATGCTGGAGCAGTATTAAAAATAAAGTTAAAATCTTACTACTGGAAATAGAGTAGTACATTCACCTGTCAGGAAACAAAATGTACAATTCCTGACTATTTCTGTAGAAGAATTTACTTTTTACCAGTTGGAAGGTATTTTTTAGAATGAAAGTGATAGGAACTGTCGCTAGAGAGCAGAGTCCCAGTGAAAATGACACGGACGATTCTATAAGATGAAGAAACCGACACTTTATTATTTTACAGATGCGCTTATATACCTTAGCACGCTGGACTGACATAAGGTTATTGGTTAACTGACCAGCCACCCCTCAGATGGATTGGCTGGACCCGGTAACTCTTACCTCATGTATTTTCTTCCTTGGTATCATAACAATACCATAGTTTACAATTTCTCTAAACTGTTTTCCCACAGCGTCTGTGAGAAAGCTTTCACACAGACGCCTGTCAGAAAACTAAAATCTCCCTGCACCCAGGCCTGTAAAATCCACAAGGAACCCCCAAACTTCTGTGGCTGTAGGATGTTGATTTCCAATGCTTGCATAGCTTCCTAAAGGTGTCTCAGTGGGGTGAATTCCACTGGCAGTCACAGAGTAGTCAAGGCAGGAAGGCACCTTTGGAGATTATACCTGGTCCAATGTCCTGCACAAAGCAGGTTGTTCAGGGCCATATCCCATCAGGTTTTGATTATGTCTGGGGATGAAGAGGACTTCTTCAGGATTTCACAATTACTTACTTAAAATAAGCTCCGTTTTTGCTACTGGATGTTGTAAATGTTATTGTGAATTTAGCTCTCCCCATGTATTGTAGATTGAATTCAGGTGACAAACTTGACCAATTCTGCCTGGGAGCTACACACAGTTTCTCAAGATGTACTTTTCAGAATTGTACCTGACATCTTTTTGTGGGGGTGTGGACGTCACAAGCAGCTGGGATCCCTTTAAAGGCAGAATGGACCAATAGAGGAAATGATCCAACTCATCTTTCTTTCCACTTTGGTCTGCAAACTTGGTTCTTTCCCAGTACGACACTTAGTTCTACTATGTGGGCACATCTTCCACCATATACAAAATCTGGTCCAACCAAAAAGAAACTTCTGGATTTCTTTTTTTTATTTTGGGGGTTTATGTTTGTGTGTTTGTGCTAGTTTTGTGTTGTTTAAGGGACTGAGATTTAGACCTCTATGGAAGCTGTTGAAAGATTGAAGAGAAGCAGCCAAACTCTTTTTGGTAGGGTGAAGTGTCCCAAGAAATTTACCCTAAACACAAAGGCTATAGATAGTAGGCCTTTTATTCCTATGCCCTGCCTTTTTTTTCTTTTACCTGTATATTTTTGTTCTTTTTATTTGTCAGTCTTGATGTCGAAACAGTAATTGCCCCTGTGACCTGGCTGTGTCTGGCGCAGGGCAGCCCCAAGTGCCCCTCACAGAAGTGGCCTGGAAGCCTCTCCCATGCCTGCAGTGGGCACAAAATGTCAGTAGTTCCACTGAAAATGTAAAAGCATAAAAGATTGTATGAAAAAAATTATCTTTACTTTCCCACAGATTTTGAGGGGATGAAAATGTGGAGGTCTACCCCCCTTTCTGTGAAGATGCAATGAACATGACAGAGCAGACAGATATGTTTGTGCTCTTTAGGAAATTTCTTTAACTTCACTAATTAAATGCACCAATCATTTTTTCCTTCTAAAAGCAGTGTTAGGGTGCTGGGTTTTATATCAAAAGACATCTGGCAGGCATGCAACAAATTAAAATGTTTTCCTTTCTTTTGTTTCCTTCATAAGAAACACAGAGTTTTCTGCTTTTTTCAAAATGTGCCACACCATTCCCTGTGGATTTTCATGGCTTATGTTTTGTGACTCTTGCAATGGGGACAGTGATGGAATTTGTGGAATTTTAGTCATTGACCCTACGGCAGGTAAAAAACTTATAGGAGTATTCATAAGGTATTTCACATGCACAGAGGATTTCCAAGTAGTAAAAGTCATCTTCTGTCTTATTTGCACCTAGTTGAAATAAATGCACAAGTCTTATAGTAAGCAGAATATATGTCAGCTATGTTGGCATTTGTACCTGCTAGCAATAGGTTCAAGTATAGGAAGATCAAGCTATTGGATAGCTAGGAAGTAGAAAAATGTTATTACCCCCTTTGCTGCAGATTTGGCAGAATACAAGGCTCATTTGTCAGAGTTCCTGCTTGTCCTTCTTTGTGTGATGTTGCATTGCTAAAACAGTTGATCAGTTGCCTGTACAAATCAATGGGCTGCCTCTCCAATATTTGATGGGGGGTATGGATGGAGTGCATGCCATTAGTGGGTTTGTCTGTGCTACTAATGAATATTCTTGACCGCAAGACACCAGCAATCAGAGAACAGGAGGCAGCCCAAGGCTCCTTTTCTGTCTTTCACTTTCCTTGTGTCTATCTTGACTCCATCGGTCTTGTAAGCTGAGAGGAATGGCAGTGCAGGCTGATAATTTCTGATCTCCTCTGACATCAGTAGGTCTTGTAATTAAGTATATGTGAACAAAGAGGGGTGGAGGAGGAAAAAAATTGCACATTGTTGAAAAAGACTTTTTTTTGGAGGTGCTCCTTCTTTTTTCTCCTTCAGATGTAATTGTGTAGAAACCTGCTTCATTATACAGGAACCTTCCTGCCATTTGTTGCCTGGCGTTGTTTACGTGTTCCTGGTATAGTTCACTGGGATCTTGATGTCTGTGAGTTTCCATGATAATTTAACTGTGAAAGGGCTGTTCTTTAGATCATCAATCTGCTAGTTTCAAAGCATTAGAGTGTGTTAAGGGCTTCACTTTAAGAAGTAATGTATATTTATAAATCACTTTGAATTGGGTGAGAGTTTTGGCTCCAGGGACGGGGCTTGTTGGGGATTCTTAAGTTCTTTATTAGACTAGGTGACACAGTTGGAAACTACAGATTCCTTGGCTCTCAGGCACCAAGGTCAGAAACAGAAAACTTTAAGCTAATCACAGAAGAGAAGAGTTACTTCAAGCTTAACTTAATTATATTAGGGAATTAAAGAGAAAACTCTTGTTGGTACTTTTTAGAGCAGAGGTGAATGTGAGCGCGTGGAGACTTGATAAGGTCATAGAAAATCTTTAATGCTTTGTAAATGATAAGTACTGAGAAAAGTGAAATGCTTTTAATAGCAAATCTCTTGCTGTCAGGAAGAATAGTTCTGAGACCAAAAGACCTACCAAAGGCTGGCTTCCTCAGTCTCTTAAGACATATACACTCCCCTTCATCCCTGCAGCTTATCTCTCTGCCCAATTTCTACTACATTTTTATTAAAGTCAGTGCTATTTCCGCTATCTTCATATATTCCTTAGTAAACTCTTAAGCCATCCCGAAAATTTGTTATGCTTTCACTAGCTCTTAAAAGCAACAGGTTTTGCAACGGATTGATGCTGTTCATTTAAAGAGAAATCATTTAGACTAAAAGGTTGGTGTTAGAAAAAATTATTATTGCTAGAGGCTTCTTGTGAGTGTCCTGTTACTTCTACAGTTCTATAAGTCACACATTTCTACAAAGAAAAGAAAAAACTGTTTTATCACTTACCATCTAAATTATACAAAGATATGGTTATTAAAAAACAAAAAAAAAGAAAAAAGTGTAGCCTCTTCTAAATGACTAAATGAAACAAAATACAGATGGATCTCTGCTTTGTCTTTTAGGAGAATTAGGGAAGAGAACATCAAGCAGCCATGATTTTTTATTTGCTAAATTTAGGCATGTAAAGACATTAGTTAAAGTAGTTGTTTAAATACTGTTTCATTCATGTTATATTTATAATGAGCTTCATGTAGGTGGTATGAACTGGGAATTTTATATGTTTATTGACGGGGGTTGGGGAGAAAGAACTGCAATAAAACAGTAGAATTAAAAGAAATGCTGGAAATTAAAAAACAGTTGTTGGTGACCCTACTCCCGTTTTTAAACTAATTTGACTGTAAAACTACAGGCAATTATTAAGAACCTGACAAAGTGTTAATGTGTGTACTATAGGGCTGCCTAGAACTTCTGACATAGCTATAGAGACTCCAAGGCAGAATTTTGATTACTAAAATCTTTATTTCCCAATAGAACAGAACCATTTTCCTAGATCTTCCCAGCTTTGTGAGTAAAGCAGATTTGTAAAATTATTTTGCTTAAGTCATAGTATCATAGAATGTTTGGCTTGGAAGGGATATTTAAAGGTCATAAAGTCCAGCCCCTCCCTTCAATGAGCAGGACCATCTTTAAGTAAACCAGGCTGCTCAAAGTCCCATCCAAACTGAGTTTGAATATTTCCAGGAATGGGATAATTATCTGCTCCAGTGTTTCACCACTCTCCTTGTGAGTTAATTGCTCGTATCTACTGTGAACTGACCCTCTTTTTAGGTTAAAACCATTGCCATCTGACTCAGTCTGTCACTACAGGCCCTACTAGAAAATCTGTACCTGTTTTTTGAGGGGGAGAAGGACTCGGGTATATTTGCGAATGAAAAGCTCAACACGCCATGACAATGTGCGTTTGCAGCCCAAAGGGCAACCAGAACCTCCCTATCCTGCGCTGCACCCAAAGCCCCGTGGGCAGCAGGGCAGGGAGGGGATTCTGCCCCTCTGCCCCGCTCTGCTGAGACCCCACCTGCAGTGCTGCATCCAGCCCTGGGGTCCCAGCACAGGAAGGACAGGGACCTGTTGGAGCCAGGCCAGAGGAGAGCACCAAAATGATCAGAGGGATGGAGCAGCTCTCCCATGAAGAGAGGCTGAAAGAGTAGGGGTTGTTCAGCCTAGAAAAGAAAAGGATCTGGGGGAACTTTATTGCAGCCTTCCAGTAAAGGGGGCTTATAAGAAGGCTGAAGAAGGACTTTTCACGAGGGCATGCAGTGACAGGACAAGGGGGAATGGCTGTAAGATGGAGGGCCACAGTAAATTCTCCTTGTAGCTCTCTGTTCTCCATGGTGAAGAGTCCAAATGGTCTCAGCCTTTCATCACAGGAAAGGTTCTTCATCCCTTTGGCCATTTTTGCGGCCTCCTCTGAACCTGCCCCAACAGGTCTATGTCTGTATAGTTCTGAGAACTCGAGCTGGACATGGTATTCCAGGTGGAATCTTAGCAGGGCGGGGCAAAGCCACAAAGTCCTCTGGAATTGACCACTAGACTAAAAAAACATCTACATATTTTGTCAAAATGAAAATCATAAGAGCTCGGTAAAGGAGGTCTTCTGTTTGTAAACTTACTGCATGAAGGAACAAGAAATTGGACAAGAAATTGTCATTTTCCATAAGTTTTTTCTTATGATCCTTGGCCATAATTTTAGTAGCTACTATCTAAAATTATCAAAGCCTATGTGCTTCCTTGTGCATACTGTAAGTTAAAGAATAGATTTTCAAATGCATTGTGTGCCACTAATCCAAGGAAGACATGTTTCTGCTTCTAAGCAGATGCCAGTTAAGGAAATAATTAGAAATGTATGAGTATCTATAGGAAAAAAAGAGATAAAATTCCTTTTGTTTACTTATGTAGGGAGAAAAAGGCTTGTTTCTTGTTCTGACTTGCAGGCTCTAGACTGCACAGATGTCAGCATAGATTATATTTGGTGGAGTCCAAAAGTGACAGAAACTATTTATAGAACAGAATTATTTGGGTATTTCACACCATGCCTAATCAAGGATTTTAAAATATTTCTTTCTCAGTTTATTTTTCTACCTTTATTTTCAAGGAGACAAAAAAATATGGAACCTCTGTAAGAACCAGGAATACCTCTATATTATTAGAGTTGCTTCATTTTTGCAGCAATATTAAGTTACATAAATATTTCTCTCACATCAGCAGAGTTGATGGGAGAGACTGAGGGCAATGTGAAATGCAATCCTGATTCATCACCAGGCAGCTTAAAGTGTGATTTCTTTGATTGTCTCCATAAAAACTGGTATCAGTATATTATCATACACTTATTAAAAAAAAATTAACAGTGTGGCTCAGAAAAGGTGGGCAATTAATTAAATGAAATGCTTGTTCATCTTGCAGGTCAGGCAGTTAATTGTGCCAAGATTTGCTTTGAAATCATGCATGCCTCAACTTGGACCTTTTTCCTCCCTGGAGAATTTCTCAGGTCTTACTGTGCATCACGCTTCCTGTGGATGCTGGGCTAATGCTGGCTAATCCTGTTAGCTTGTACAATAGATAGAGTGAGATCTGGAAATCGGGATCTGTGTTCAGAAATTGGGATCTGTATTCAATGGTTCTGCACACCAGCAAATTGAAATCTTTGTGGCTCCTTGAAAAAGAGAGTAAAACATGGTTAAAATTAATGTCATGTGCTTTGATAATTCACACTCCACAGGTCAGAGGAATAACTGTAGCTAGGATTAAAGTTTTTTCAGGTACTTGTAATACCCTTCAGCTGTAGAGTGAAACTGTGTTTAAATGAGTTCTGTGCTTTTCAGCTTCTCATGTTCCTGTATGTATAGGAGTCTATTTCTTTAATGCAATTTTCCTTTCGGATTTGGTGTTTTCATATATCAGAACAGTGTAATTACTAGGGGTTGGTTTGAATTTTTAATTTGTTTTAGAAGGTGGGAAAAGATTCCATCAGTTTAAGAATGCTGAATCTTTGACTTTCAGGAAACGTGCAGACAGTACAAAAACAATCCAAAAGTTACTGGTATCTCAGAGAGTTTCAAATAGAATTTTAATATATAAATATTCCATTGCAAATGTATTAAATTCCTTATTACTTGTACTCCAACATATTACACTGCAGGTATACATGTTATTAATGACTGTGGTTTTTTTCCTGAAGAACTTTGAGGGGTTTTTTTTATATATATCTGTATATCTGTTTCCTGTGATGATTGCACAGAATGAGGATTTACAGTTTTGTAAATACTTGTGAGTGAAGTCAGGGTTTCCTCACATTGACCAAGCCAACTGGTAAATGTGAACCATTGAGTCCCCAAAACAATGGCAAAAGGACTTGTTAACAGCAAAACAACTCTGTATTAGGTGAAGAACCAACAGGGCAAAGTACGTTCTTGGCTCCATCCCAGCTGTTGCAAAGCTTTTCCTCTCTCCCTTCAAAGCAAGAAAAAGAGGTTTTTCAATTTTCTGTTAGCATTCCTTCTGGAAAATGAGATCTTTCCTTCTTTACAGGATCAACATCACTCCAGTGTGAAAATGATGGTCATACACAAAAATCCAGCAGGATCAGGAGATCTGCTATAATGACTACAAATAATATAGTAAAATATATTAGTATAATTTATAAGAAAATAGGAGACTTTCTTCCCCTTAAGCCTGTTGTAACAGAAAAAACAGTCCATGGTTTTTAAATAAAATTAACCTCATTTAAATTGAATCAACTTTGTTCTTTAATCTAGGTCACATTTTTAAAGAAATGGTCTTTATATAGTGCTAAGGCTTGAAAATAATAAATATAGATGCAGAAATGTGTGTCCCATAAATATTACACAGGTTTCATTTTACCATGTCTGTAGAAGCGAAAACTATTTCCTCTCTCTTTGTAATTCTTTTCAACCCCCACATTCAACAAGGATGGAAAGAATGTTGGGTTTCCAAGGATGTTCTTTAGAAAGTCACTTACTCCTGGTATCATGTCTCACCAATTATTAGCACAATACCACAAATATCTCCCAGGCTTTGTAAGCCCTTTGGTGCAGGATGTATAACAACCGTTTAATAACCATTTCTATACAAAGCCTTCACGTTGTAAAGGCATACAAAATTGGAAGGAATGGAAAAGGCAGCAGCTTAAGAAGAAGCTAAAATATTCCGTTTGTAAATCACTGGTGTTTACTTAAAATGGTATTTGTTGAAGGTCTTTCAGGGTAATATTTTAATGGCAAAGTTTGTTTAATCCAAAGCTAGCTTGGTTCTCAAAAGTGAGAACTTTTGTTATTCTTTTGTGTCTTTGAGAACAAAGGTGAAATTTACGGATTCATTTTTTTCACAACCAGATCAGTTTGTATAAGAGTACACAGCACTAACAGGGATTCCCATTTCATATAAGAGGAAGCTGATGATGATCAGTGGGTGTTTACTTGAGGTGACTGTCAGAACAGATCCCATACCCCACTTTTTCTAGACTTGATATTCACTGACAAACCAGTCTCCAGGGCCTCTCCAGCCACTGACCCATTCTTCACGGCTTCCATAAAAGGGAAGTTAAGTCAGTCAAATTTCATTGTCTTTGTGCAGTTTCTGGCCTTTAGCAATTCTCGTCTCAATTTTTTTTGTTCCACCTGTCTTGTTAGTCTGGAGACTGTTTGCAGGTACCTTGAAATACATTAATATTTCTGAGATCACCTGAGGTAAGTGATGCTTATGTATTCCTCAGGAAAGACTGATGTACCTTTCAAGACAAAACAGAACAGTGTCCTTGCCCCAATAATGCTTGTTCTTTTTGCTCGATATTTTCAGTAGGGCTGATTGCTGAAAAGATAGAAAGATGAATTATTCATTAAAAACTGATCTGCTCATTCAGATCTCAAGGTTTTACAGACTCTCCTGCTACGGCATGTCCTGGGAATACAAACTTCCCTCTTTTGGCTCACTCATTTATTGTTGATTCAATGAATTCCAGTTGCCTGTCTGCAAGCTGTATCACTTTCTGACCTGTGTTCTTCTAGCCATTGGGTAAGAATAATTGTAAGTCTGAGCCCTGAATAAGATGTTCTTGATAACTGCAGTGGTGACTGATGCTGTAGTGGGGCTTTTTGTTTTCTAAAAAAGTGTATCCTATGTGTAATCAAGGAACCTGAGAGGAATCTAGCCTCCAACTGAAGAAATTATTTTAAAGTATTTTTAAAGTTGTGTGGAATACACTGCTGCCTAGAATGAAAATAATTCTATGCTTAAAGAGTTAGCTTTACAGGGTTACTTTCCTAGATTGGGACCTTTATTTAGTCTACATTTTGAAATTCTTGCTTATTTCTCCTGTGAATACTTTGCTGTCTTAGTTGTTATGAATAGAGCTCTTTGTTTTCTGTATCTGGAATTTAGTCTAAATAATGACCTCCAATGAAGTACTTCTGTAAGGTCACAAATGCCTCTTGGAGCCAAGCTAAAGTAAACATCCTAAATAATGATATTTTATTTTTTATGAACCTAATATATCACTGACAAATACTGAAAGCTCTCCAGTAAGGGAATGGTAACTCACCACCTCAGTTTCATTGACCTGCAGGCTGCTTTTCTTCTGAAGAGTTTGTTTAACTGCAAAGGACTGAAGTCTTGAGTACTCACATACAGCACATATGGCTGATTTAAAGCCAGCAAGTTTGGGAGAAGATGGTTAAAAGAGGCTGATTCTGTACCAGTGAGAGTCCCTCAGCCATGCAGTGTAGAGATGTTTCATTTTGAAGCCCTTGCTTCTAATCCAGAGGATGATAGTCGTGATGTAGTCACACACAGAGATGCCTGAACCAGACAACCTGCTTTTTCCTTTAAGGAAAAAAGATAACCTGAAATCCTGAAGAGTGTGTTATCTGATCCCACCATTAGGGAAGTCTGCAGCTGTTCGTATTTTTTCTCTGCAGCACGTGTCACTGTGGCAAATGGAAAATATTTTCATCCTCTAGGATTACAGAGCTGCTGAAAAGCCATAAACAAAACATAACTAGAATTGTGCATGTAAGTGACAGTTAATGTGACCTCTCAGAAGGTAAGGGTAGAGAGGAAAAAAAATACCAGAGACAATTCATACTTTGATTTGCAACAGTACACTTCAGAGAGAGTTTCGGGGAAATACAAAAACATAAAACTGGGGAAAGTATTTTTTATAAAGAGATGCATGTGTGTACTTCTGTATGTATTTAAAAGTAAAGCCCCAGTGAGTAAAGTGGGGATCCATTTGAAGTCATCCATTTCAGAAGAGTCACACTGATGTTAATGTACTTTAACAGTTTCTGTTCCCAGGGTATCTGACAGACTTTCAGGCCCTATCGATAATGAAGGAGAGTGTGTCAATACTGCCACTTTAGGACCTGATTCAGAAGCAAAGTGATTTTTTTCAAGGTCAGACAGAAAGCCTGTGTCTTAATTCTGAATTTCATCAGGCTAAGGCCCTAATCCTGACAGTTTCACTCTTTTCTTTTGAGGACAATGTGGCCTTAGAGTTTTTCCTCAGTTGTTGCTCATCCTTTCTATATCCAAGTTTCCTGCAATTACAGAGAATAACAGAGGCATTTTAAAAAATGAGAAGGAGAAGGGGGAATTTAGAAACCTGCTTTTAGTCTCGGCATCTGCAGCTACTCAGCTCCAATGGGGTGCTGCCTGCCAGCTCTTTCCAAGGCAGAAGGAGCTGCACCAAATTTCCCAGTTGTGCTACCATACATGAAAGTAGATGTGATGTTTCTTACAAGTACAAATGATCCAAACCCCCAAAGGACATGATTTTATGTCTTTTTGCAGCAGTGATAAGGCTGTTCACTATAAGTAGTCTCAAAATAGATCTTTATAGAAGTTGTTACTTGTTGGTTAAATATGGTCTGCTAATTCACCTTTGTTGCTTTTGCAAGTATTCAGACCAGTGCCTAGAAATAATTCCAGACATCTAGGCACTGAAACAAGAACGATATTTTGGGGTTTAAAAAGTTAATTCTGAAGACATACACTATTTACTGTTTAACAAAACAAAAAAAAATGACATTGTTACTACTTTAAAAATAATGTGATGAATGTGATTTGGTAACCAGCTGGAACTGAGTGTTCACCTCCTGTTGAGAGCACACAATAAATATAACAAAATTTTAAAAAGGATTTAAAATGCTCTTTTCCTGTTTGGGTGATAGGAAGGACACAGCCAATAGAACATTTCGCATCATGGACATCAAAAGCATATGACGTATTTCTAGCAGCAAATCCATCTATTGCATCAGATCACATTCTTGAAAGTGTACTGCTGAATTAATATTTATGATTTAATAAGTGTGTTTTAGTGAGAAAATGTTTTGAAATTGATTTTTACCCATCTTTTTTAATTCCACCACTTAAAAAGCAGTGTCATATGAGTAAAAAGTACCTGGACATTCTTCATGAACAGATCTTATTCTTTTGTTTGGGATCAGCTCTTGGGAACATACTGCAAGGTGAACAGTGATTTCACAATGTTAATTCTAGGCATTAGAGGAGGGCAAATATGCAGAAACAGGAAAAAAAAGGGACATTTATATCTTGGAGTCTGAATGAAGTGAGGAAACAGTTTCATATTTAGAGTTGGTCCTTGGTAAAGATTTTATTTATTGAGTTTGGCTATCATGTAATGTGGAATTTCACTTTTATTCAACTAGAGACAAAAAAGATCATGCTCTTTGTTTACATGCTGGCATTGAAGTTCCATTGGCACGTTGGCTTAAAGAGAGTGTGCAGGACTTGGCACTCTCAGGCCCAGCAATGTTTCCAGGTCCTGTGATGCATTTGGGACTGGGTGGAAGTGCGAGATTTCACTTTTGCCCCACAGTCCCAGAAAGACTCCACCACAGACGAGAATTGCCATTGCAGATATGAACTACACCTTACCCTGCTCCTTTCTCCTCCATACTTCCCCCACCATGATGTGGATTTACTCTACGTGCTGACTGTAGTTCTTAGCCAGAAAATTCCCACTTAACATTCCCAGATGATCTCTGACATTTGTTGCATATCCAGAAGGAGGCAAAACTAAATGTGTAACTTATGCAATTGACCTGGTTCAAGTGTGTTTTGCTTTTCCACTTTGGAGCACAACTTCAGCACTTTGAGAGGAGCCACAGGGATGCAGCTCAGCACGGAGACAGCTGAAGTGCAGATCCAAAGTGGCCTCACACTGTCTGATGGAAACAACTGGTGGTGTCTGAAGGCAGTTTGATGATGTCATTCCCCAGGGGGAAAATGCCAAACTTTAGAGTGGTTGATCCGTCTGGAATAGCTAAGGATGAAGCTTCTTATCTGTTGTGGCTGCTGGATGTTCCTATGGCTTCAAAGGTCATGAGATGACCATGGAGGGTTGGGTATGGGCTACTACACATGTGGTTTAAAAAAATATCAACAAAATATGTTTTTCTACTATCCCTTTGTCTCACATACTCATGTCTTGCAGTTTGAATGTTTCTATGGTACCATGTAAGAGGGATGACAACTGAATGACGTGTTATTATTTTGAAGTGCAGGAACATTCGTGATTTTTGCAACGAAATGCTGCGTGAATGGCTGGCCGACATAATGATTTTTTCATTTAGAAGTTAAAATGGAGCTAACATCCATTTTACAAATGGAACAAATGGCTTGTAGGAGCAGGTGGCTGTTCACAGGAATTACTCCAGCAGGTCTGAGTTTACGAAGGAAGAATATCTTGTGCTCCATTTTAGTTATGCCTATACAGTTTCACTACAGATGGCAGTAGCAGTTTCCCCAGTAGGGCCTTCTAAAGACTTCACTGATTGACCATAAAACAATTGTTTTATGTCTTCCCGAAGGCACAAAAATCAGAGCTGTGCCTAAGGAATTCTGGAATTCCTTTATAGTCACAGTAACACTGAGGCTGCACAGTAACATGTCTAAAATACTGTTTTCCTGTAACTCAAGCTTAATTGGAAATTATCATCTAACAATACACAGAGTGTGTATAGGTACATATACATATGTATATAAAGACACACAGTGTTTAGGTGTCAAATCTACTAAAATACAATCTTTAAACTTATTTAATTTTAGTTGTAATCTTTGTGACTTATTATGACAGTTATTTATGTGGCTTAGTGTGGAAAGCGATTGTGTTCCTTTCCTAGAGACAACAAAAAACAGGAGAAAAAGTATTTTCAATTATTGCAATTGGTAAGGAAAGGAGAGATTTAAAAAACAGCATTTAAAAAGGAGTTTCCTATGAAAATGTTGCCTTCATAATAAATTGTTGAAACACACATTTTTTGCTTGGATTGTTTAATATTCAAGCTGCTTCTTATGTATAGTTGTATATCAAGGGGAAAATAAGGGGAAACTGAACAAGGAAGCAATTTAAAATTCACTCTAAAATGAGAAATAAATGTCAGTAAAGTTTGGTTGGGGTTCTTTTTTTAATTTTATTTCTTTTTGGTTTGGTTTGGGTGTTCTTTGCTTTTTTTGGTTCTTATTACATGGTAGAACCTTATTGCTTCTGTGAGATTTCTCTGATTGCCCAGAAAGATGGCTGTTGGTAGAATTTGTATAAGGGGGATTGTGGCTGTTTCATGGAAATACACACACATATAATTCTTCAGATAATTAATCACATCTATTCTGTGTCATATCTGGCACACTTACAAAACCATGACAGATCTGGCCAGATTTTGGCTCTCCCTTTGGGAAAATACAACTACTGTATGTCAAATCTTGCCAAATTAATGCATGTAAAATCCCTACTCTTGCTACAGTGGTAATAAGTCATACTCAAATACTATTTTCCAACTGTTTTAATTTGGATATTTAGTTAATAAACTAGTTACTTTGTTATTTTAAATTGGACAGTGTCCACAGTTATTGATGGAAAAGGGTTAATATATGCATGATAATACTCTAGGACCTGTATTTCTAATGAATAAAAGTACATTTTTGGAGGCAATTGTAGCATAGTTGTAGTTATCCGAACTCAAATATTTTGGGTTTTCTTGCATGAGAATGAAGGACAAGATTGTGTAGGTCCCAAGTGATGAAATTATGTCACTTAATTTCTTTAGTCTGTGGAGTTAGAAGTCACCATCAAGAACATTAAATTAGTGAAAGGAAAAAAAACCCAAACTAATTATTTAGCTTAAAATTCAATTTTATCTTATTTATGTGACATGCAAGGAAAGAAATGCTTTGTAGTTCTGTGACATCTTGATTGTTGGTGAACTACAGCCCATCATCTGTAATAGCTCCAGCTTTGAAAGACAAATCCCTGTACATGGGGAGGGATACATTGCCCTGCATCCCTCTGATACTTTCCAGAACTGAAAACTGTAGCCAACATTAAAGGCATTCTGTGGTAAAATTCTTGTAAATTTGACACCCGTGATAAAAAGCAGCCCTGCAGCACCCACAGCTGAACGCTAAATTTCAGGCACCAGTGGCATGATGTCGTTCCATGTCCATGAAATTACCCATGGCATGTATTTCCCTCTCCTTGTGTTCAGGAAAGTGGCTGCTCCCTGTCAGTACCTCAGAAAAACACAATTGATGGAAGGTGGATGCAATGGTTAGGAATAAAACACCATATAAGAGCGCTGTAGCATCCAGAAAATTGATATGCCTCTTGCAAAGTGAAAAAGAGAAGCCAATCTAACAGCCATTAGAGAAGAGAGCTGGGTTTAAACTGAAGCATGTGGGGGACATTTTATTCCAAGTTCTTCTTGGAATCCTTATTCTGAAATAACATGTGTAGGCAGTATGTAATTTCCTTCCTATGTCTACCACCTCATTAATACAGGTTGGCAGGAGGAAAAGAAAAATGAAGAAGAATGTGCAAGGCTTGCTGCATGTACAGTAAAAGGGGCTTTTGCATTCTGTAAAAACAGGGAGGTTTGGGTGTTTCCTGTGTTATCACTACTGAGCAATGAAAGCAGTGCTTCCATAAATACGTGGCATTAGATTGTGACAACAATCTGAGCTATCACAAAGCTTAGCAACCAACCTGTGACAGCCTGGACTTTGTGTAAACACCAATCCTAGTTTCAAAATGTTAGTGAAGTGCAAACCAAAGGGCTTTGTCCCTGTTTTAGGGGTGAAGTACGTAGCGCATGTGCTCGCATTTCACGTACAAACACAGAGTTTGGTTAGTGGGTATAACAACACATGGTTATTGGTGGGGGAAGATTTAATAATCCTGTGCTCACACCTAATATTTCCACGCTAACAGATGTGCAGCAGAGTTGTGCTTCTTTGGGCCTCGTCCCCACGAGGTGTGTGAAGAACCTCTTTCAGGAGACTGGAAGATGTCAAATGTAGGCCACAGGGAGCTCATTTGCACAGGCTCCATGACTTGCAGCTGGAGACCTGGGGGGTTTGGTCTGTGTCAGGACATCTGCAGCAGGTTTAATTTTTATCTGCAAAGTAGCTGGCTTGGTTCACTGCTAGGGTCAGGAGTCTCAGGGGCTGCAAGGCTCACAAGGCCAGGAAGGCCATGAAGATTTGTCTTTAGCTTTGCCATTGTCGTTGGTTTGGACTTGTTGAGCTCCCTCATGGTTATTCTTCTCTCGCCTGTACCCCCATGGGTTAAATACATGGATTCTCCTGAATTCAGAAACTGAATTCAGTGTTTACCTGCTTCTTTGGTACAGACCCCACATAATACCCAGTATTAGTCAAAATAGGCACTGTGAGAAGTGAGTAAATGATGGCCCATTTCATGCAAAGTGGTGGTAAGGTGGCTCAAGAAGGTTACAGGAATATTACAGTGTTCTATAGAAAATTGAGTGCACCTCTTATACCTTTACATTAATTATTTTTACTTCATAGTCACAGCTGACTTCCCCACTTGATTTGTAAAGTGTATGCCAATGGAATGTAGCTTTTTAGTTTGTAATTAGTCTTCCTTTGCAGCTTGTGTGTGGAAATATTCATAATATCCTGTATTTGAGCAAAAGCTTTTTGAAATTATCTTGCATCATCCATTTTAATAAAATATGTTCTATATTTTTGGACATTAGAGTGACTGTAAGTTTTTCTAAGTTAATTTCAGGAGTTTAGAGAGAAGGAAAAGTGTTACGCTTTCTATTTCTTTTAGGTCTTTTATGACCTAAACTGTTTTTCATCATGGAACCTCTTGCTACAACAGTTTTTTGAAAAGAAAACAGTGTTTACAAAGTAAACATTTTTTCTGGCTGCAAGATTGTTTGCTGTCCAGGAAGCAAACACATTCTACTTCATTACATATATTTTGAGTGTTTGAAAGGAAAATAAGTTTATACATTTTAAAAGTACAGCTCACAGACTTTCCGGCTGGAACCCACTTGGGAGTCATAACACATTTCCAGGACCTCCCCTAGTGAGACTCCTCAGATATCAGAGTAGTAGTGACTCATCGACCGCAGGAGAGGCAATTGAATTAAAACTTAAATATTTATGTGTCTGACTCACTCAAATTGCAAAACAAATACAGCCCGATTGCTGGGTGAGATATCTGTGTTTCTCAATAAAAGTTGAAGCTGGTATTTCAAGAGCTGCAATGGCCTGAATTTGGCTGTTGGCCCTTGTTTTCACACTACTTTTTTTTTTTTTTTATTAAGTGGTTTTCACAGCTTTAGAACCATAGAAGTAAGGCTATCATAGCTTAGTTATTAAATATGTCTGGAGTGCTTGACAGAACTGAAGCTCGTATGAGATGGCTCAGCATGCTCTCTTGCACTCCTGGCTATTGCTTTTGTGGATTGAGGGCACCAGGTAAAGGGGGCTGTAAATGTCACCACAGTTCATCCTCCCATCACTTCCCAGGCACATGAATGACTGAGATGTAGTACAACAAAAAACTGAGAGCAAAGGAAAGGATGCTGCAGCTACTGCTGCTATGCTGTGTTTTTTTTCCAAGCCCAGAGATTGACAGTAACAGCCACCAGGTCAAATGTCTTCCTCCCCTCAGCGCAACATCACAATCTTTGCAAAAAATTGAGTTTGATCCTCTGAATTTGCCTCTGAAGCTGGTCTTGCTAAGCACATAGAGCACAGATGTTGCTCCCCACACTGCACCACCCCTTCCCCTGCTGTCAGGTGCCAGGTCTGGGACCCTTTCCCTCCCCAGGTCAGTCTGTTTGGAGAAGGCTATAATATGTAATTACCTTACAGCTAAGAAAAGCCTTAGCATATCCCGCTTCTTGAAAACTGAGCATGTGCTCTCTAAAGTCATAATTCGAACCTAATCATTTTATTACACATTTGCTGCTCCAAAGTCCTGATTTTTCAGCTTGCCTTTGAAGAAGAAGTTCAAGCATTTTTCTGTCATTGGCAAGATATGAGGTATTTCATGAGACCACAAATAAAGCTGTTGTTTTGCAAACACAAGTACAGCAGGTGTTTGATTTTCTTTAGACAGTTTTCTAAACAACACAAAAGTGTGATCTGAAAATATAACTAAATGTTCCATTCAATATACTTTATTTAAGGAACGTCTGACATGCTACTGCCAATAATTATCAGTTCCTCATTGCCGCTGGAAAAAATTGTATGTTTTGTTTCAGTCATCATTCCTCTTTTTTTTCCCCCTAATGTTCTTATTTAGCCTTTGTTCAGAAATATCTCCTGCCACTCCTGTTCCCAGGTCTTAAACTTGTAGATTTGGCTTGAAAGATGGCATCAATACATACAAATTTAAATTCTACATGAGAGATGAATTTTCCAGATGTAACTTATAATACTGTCTCATTAGGCTATTCTTCTGATGCTGAATCACTCTGCTTTGCAATGTATTGTTTAGTCTTTTTCTTCTGGTTTCGGTAGGGATGATTCCATATATTAGATAAAATCAAATTACGCTGGATTTTGGGCAAATCTTGGAATCTTTGAACTACTTCAGCTTCACAAATGCTTTGAATTAAATTTGACTGTTCGGTCCCATTCCTAATTGTAGTAGTAACTGCATTACGGCACAGTTCTTAGCAAAAATTCACATTTCAATATGATTTTGTGATTACAGGAGTGTATTTTTTTATACTTTACCAGAAATATTAGCACAGCAGGGTACTAGATTTTTTTTTTCAGCACACAAAAGCATTTGGTTAACTTTGAGACACCTACTTTTTTAGTACATTTGGTACTGTTTCTTCTTAAATTCTGTTGCATTTGTTGCAGGAAGGAGCTAAGTCTTTGGCTATAGCAAAAGCTAGAAGGAGTTCCTGTGGTGTTTAAAAAAAGGAAAATAAATAAATACACTGCTGCCATCTCTGAAGGTCATAAAAATATTACGGATTTGAGGGGGCTTGATCAGTTTACATAAGGGATTACAAAAAGTGGTTGCCTGTAATACCAAGGGGCTGTACTTGATGACCTAAGAATTTTCTCCAGCTTTCCTTTATTAAAATCCAGTTGTAAGAGAGAAAAAAAAAACTGTGATCATTGATGTACTACATTCCATGCACGGTACAGAGGCTGCTGCTCAGCCACTAAACGCTGAGTTCCTGGAGCAAACAGAATTGCATGGAAGGGAGTGAATGACATGGCTGAGCATCAGATGCTGCCCAAGCTGAGAAAAGCACCAAACAGTGTTTCACAGATTTCCACTTGTGATTTGCGCATTGTGAGCAGTGCATAACAGGTTATGCTGGGAAGAACTGAGCTCTAATCCATGTAAAAAGGTGAAAAAAATGCCAGTTTTTCCTGTGGGGCCTCTGACATCAATAACCTGAAAGAGCATTCTGTCCAGTTGGCTAGAATTTGCAGGAGAATCAACAATGTGCTTTAGTTAAAATATCAGAAGCTGCTTATAATGCTAATTTAAAAAAAATAAAATCACTTAAAGGCAGCCTTCCCTGGGCTGTTGTCCTGGTGTGGTTTCAGTTCTATTTCCACATCATTTCAGCCTGTTAGGGACAAATAACAAATATTACGGCATTCAGTTGTTCATGGAGTTGCCTCATTATCACTTCTTTAACAACTGTCTATAGTCTGGCAACTATTTCACTATTTAGTCTGACAATACTGACAAATTTAACTATTTTCATTAAAAAAATCTACCCACATTTTGTTGTAACCATCCACTCACAGGAAAATATTACCAGGCAGTTGGCACTATTTGTTAGTTCTATGGAATTTCTATATTATATTTGTATCAACTTCACGTACTTCTGATGAAAGCTACGTTTGTTGAAAGCAAGCTAAGCATAAATGGTGTGGGGGGGTTTATGCTGTTTTCTTTAACAGCCAAGAAATTAAATTAAAATATATTTAAATAAGTATATTCTCAGGATGTTTTTCAGAAACATATTTGTGGCTTGAGTGCTTTCGAAGTGCTTTAGTGCAGCTTCTAGAGATCACCTAAAAGCTTTAATTATATTATTTTACAGTCATTTTAATCACATAATTATTATTCTTTAGCTGAACCAAAATCCTAATGAATGTGCTGTGAATTACTATATTCAGAATTAATCTGAAAAAATTTCAGGATAAGGAAAAGTATGTGTAATGCACCATGTTTTAAAAGTAGCATAATTTATACACAGTCAGTGAAAAGAAAGGTAAACTTTAAGCCTTGTGTTTTCTGAGATTATTTATGACTATAATAACTTTTATCCTTTTGGCTGGTTTGGCACTTTGAAAAGATATGAACTCACCTTTACAGAATTTAGGCAGACAAATTGAGCCAAATCTTTTGAAATGCCCTATTGACTTATGTTGGTGAAAAAGAAAACCTCCTGGCTTCACCTGTGTAGAGCTTTAGCACGATCACCTAATTTTAATCTTCTAAATGTGGTGGGATTCTTGTTTTCTATAAAACTGTTTTAAGAATCTATAACACAAAATAGAATACTGTGTTCTACTGGTTTTTTCCACACAAATCCATTATGCATAATCTGTTCTCGGCAAAACTTGTGCTTGTAAAGCCTGACTTAGCATGATCATTTAGCTGTTGCTCTTTAATTCATCTTATTTTTTTTCAGTTTACTTTTAACCCATCTTGTGTGAAACCTTTCCTAAGATTTCAAATGATACAAGTATCTTCACAGAGAACATTTTTTCTTTGAGGATTTACAGCTATGATGAACAAAATGTTACTTGTTTTGTCAATGGATTGTTATTATTGTGAGGAAAAGGAAAAGGAGTTTCACAAATGTGGGTGAATGACAGGAAAAGGAAAAGCAGGTAGTCACAGCAGAGATACAACTGGGAGCTCATGGAAAAAAAAAAAATCAATTATGGCCAATAAGAGAGATAGAAATAACTTTCCAGGGATCACCACAGACTGATCTGAGGTGATTTTATGAAAAAGTGTGTGAAACAAAGGGCAAAGGAAATATGCCATGGCAAAGAGAAAAGTGTGAATTATATGTCACTTTTTGCATTTCTTTTCTCTCTGCAGAGTTTTCTCTCTTAAACATGAAGGTTTTATTTGAATAAAACCTATTTTCTCGATCCTCTAGTCCACTTTGGGTACTCAATGTAAGACAGGGTTGCAGATATATTCCTGCTAAACGTCTGTCCCATCTCACTGTGTAAGAAAAGCTCAAGTGATGGAACACCACAACTTAAAATTTATTGCTTTTTCATTTTTCCACGAAATGAAGTTGTTCGAGTTTCTGTAAGACAACCTGGCCTGTCTACTCAGCGGGGGTATTAAAGTAGTTGTCCAATATTACTTGTTTCATGTGAGTTTATTTATTTATCTTATTTGGTTTGGGTTTTTAGGGAATTGCAGTGAATTATAAGAGTGTTCAATTACCTTTGAATGCCACAGTTTGATAACAAAGCACTGAAAAATATTTTGGAGAAGCAATATTTTTACTTTTGGTTGCTACTTTTCTTCTGTTGGTTGATACAGAAGTTAGTACTGTTTCAAAGGTGCCAGTAAGCATCTGGGAGCTGTGAGAGCCTCTTCCTTAACAAAAGCTCTGAATTTTACAATGATTTCAGTGTTTCTTCATCTCTCTAATTCGTGTAACATTATGTGGGAAACAGGCTAACACCTAGACACTCAGGCAAAAGGACTGAAGAGTTTTTGAATTCAAAGGAGCTTATTTGGCATGCAAGGACCCAGTGGATCACCAGTCTTACCCCAGCCACAGCAAAGGCTGATCCAGCAATTCCAGGCACTGAACAACTCCTAAGCCAGACAGCGGCCGTGAGGCTGTCCACAAGAAAGGCTGTCTTTTACTGCCAGCAATCACTGCTACTGTACCCATTTCAGCTTTTTTTAAAATTTTAAATAAGGCCTGATCCAAGATGAATGTGGGGTTCCAAAACCCAGCTGGAATTAGCTAGGTTCCAAACTGACTGATGTTTGCAACCAGCATCTAGTGTCTGAACAAGCCCAGTGGAAAATCACTGGCAGAGCTTTTCATCAGAGGTGTAATCGGCCACATCAGTGAGCAACAGGCCAGGCAACAGGAAAAGGGGCACACTGAAGTGTTTTAGAGGAATGTTGTAGTTAACCTGCACAGGCTGCCTTTGTGTGAGTGCCAGAGTGCAGTAATCACACATCCCTCCTGAAAGACCCACAGACATCTCACTGCAGAGTCAAGACAGAGAAGATCCCTGCAGAGGAAAAATATATGTTAGGTGTATGCATCTCATCCTCATTTTCTTTCAGTATCTAATATTGGGTACAAATCTTTCAAGATTTCTCCCCGCTGAAAGCGTGGAGGGTGGCGGGTGCCTGGTTAGTGAGGGATGAACGTGCTGGGCTGCCTCTGTCTGTGCTGGAGTCCCCGTGCCTCAGCTCAGTTTGCTCTGCAAAGCCAAGCCCTCCAGGAGGCGAAAGCTTGAACACGATACCTGTGCACATATAAATATTTTTGGTATAAGTGATGGATCCCAGGGCATTTAATAGTCCCTCCAGAAACAAGAACCTCTACTATTGTGATTCTAATCATGGTGTAACTCTCACCTGTGAACAGGCTATTGTGTTTGACGTCTGTGAAAGTCTGCTTCCTCCTTGGGCACACTGCCCTTGCAGTGAAGTGCACTAAATCTTCTCAGCAGGGAAAATGGCTTTAACTGATAGAGACAATATGGGCTGGAGTCCATAAAGATTTACTGTCCTCAGTGCAACTAAGCACTGAAGTCCTTGTCTTGTGAATTAACTGTCACACGTATGTTGTTCCACTGATCCCTGAAGTCTGTGTCCAGATCCTATAAAAGTTCAAAAGTGGAAGTGTGTGCATGTAAGCATGCAGGGAATTAAACAATTTACAGAAATGAATGTTAAAAGCCAGCTGTGTTCTGAATGCTGAGTAATATAAGAATAACACATCTTGAGAATGTACTTAGATTCAGTTCAGTACAGCACAGCAGAAAAACACCCAATCCCAAAGTGCAGCAACTCCTGCTGCTCGCAGAGGAGCCACCAAGGAGGTAGAGCAGTCAATAAGCCAGCTGCTGATCCATGAGTTGCAGCCAGGGATATCTATCACTGGAGGTCCTCTAGTGCAATTTTTCTCAAAATTGGAGACAGAAATTCTCCAGTGCCTTACATTTATGCTCTGAGCACAAAAATTTTGCATATTACTCTGCAATTTAACTACCGCAGCTTTTTTTGCTTTTTGACTTAACACATCTGAATTCATAACCAAGGTGTTTCTATAGTCAGTGAAGATGGTCATTCCATCTTGTTGTTTTGGTTTTTTTAAAAGATGCTCTTTCTTTAGTGACTCCTGCTTTGTTTTGCAGCAGCAGAGTCCTAAGAGATAGAAAGATTTGAGAATCACTGAATTTCAGAAAAAAGTCCTTGAAGGAAATCAGTAAATAGATTGTACTCCATGGCAGGGAATTACCTCAGCTGGAAGGTGCCATGTTAATGTTTTATTTTGGATTTTATTTTTATTTTATAGACTTGCTTCTCGCTGTCAAGATTCACTTCGTTCATGACATATAAACCTACTCTTATAAACGAAGCATTCATCTAAATATTACAGAAAATGATCTTGTGAAGGGTTTTAAACTGTCTCACAGGGTACAGTAACATTTTCCCCTACGAGCTGTTCCTATGTATAATACCTAATCTTGCTATCAAAGCAGTCCTGTAACAGAAAGAGTAACCCAAGCATAATTACCTCCTGATTAATCGTCTCATTTGCATGTTTGCTACTCCAGTGCCTGTGGTGATATTGTGCTAAACACAGATGGGTTCTTGGGTTCTCCTTGCATTTAGGTTTTGGTGCAGCTGCACGTGAAACCAGTGGTGGGAATGTAGACAACGTGTACAACACAGATGTGGCTGCAGCCAGCCTGGAGAAACATGAGCGGAGCGGTTGCACCTTTATTATGTGGAGCTGAAATTCCTTAGGGGTTATCTCCTTCCCCACGCATATTTAGAATTTTTGTACTAATCTTGCCCTTCCGCATCACATCCTCAATACATTTAACATGTGGCAGTGATTTCCACTCCAAGTGTGTTGTTTGGGACTCCTACCAGCAACAGTTGCTGAAATGTTCGGTGTCTCTCTCAAATGCAATGTATTTAATTTCTTTATAACTTTTCTTTTTAGGCCTTTTTCTTAAATAAATAAGTTAGTTCATTCTTCCAAGAGTAAATAGATTATAGGAAATCTTCTTGCATCCTAATGCTGTCAATTAGGCATGTTTTAGCTCTCTGAACAGCCAGCACAGACACAAATCTGGGCTTGATAGAACCAGAATCAGATTTTCTATGGCTGGTCCTGTATTTCATCAGTCTCTAGCCACATTATAAAAAGATGCCAGGAAATAATGTTGTGCTTCGTGATTTATCACTTGCTTACGCACAGATTGACATTTGTATCCTTTTCCACTCTCTCTCTTCTGTTCCTCCCGAGATTAACTGGGTTTGTAATTTGACGGTTTAGTTCCAGTACTTGTCTGTCAGAAGCAGCCATATTCATCCAGTAGGCTGTAAAAGCAGGTGTTTAATATTATTGTCCACTGTTGGAGAACAGTAGCTAACCTTGGTACAGATACCTGCAATTTTTTGTGGTTTGAAAAGAGGTTTTGCTAAGTAGGTGCACATTGAATTCAGAGGGTATTACAAATTGGGCTGTCCTTTCCCACAAAACAAAGTGTTTGTGGAAGGGGCATGTTGTTCAATTTTTTTGGTTGTTTTTTTGAAGTTTTTTCTAAATATTCCATGTATTTGACATTATCATTTTAAATGCATTGCAAGTACTGCTCTGCTCCTTCTAAGCATTTCTCCTATGCTATAACCAAGATAAGGCTACTTAGCCTCTCTTTGTAGTACAAAAAGTTGTTTGGGTAAAACCGCAGCTCAGCCCCCTGAAGAAGTTCAGTGATAAAAATATAGAAGAGATTTATTTCTTTGTCTTTGAACTAACAGAAAATATAACTTGTGGAAGAGGTAAACAATTTGCAAAGAAGCAGCTTGATCTGCTGAAAAGGGGCAACTTAAAAATCCAAGGATTTTCACGGAGTAAGTATCTGAGATTCTTTTAAAAACGCGCATCATGAGAGCTGCTGCCTTGAGGTTAGTGGACAACTGTGCTATGTTAGTCATGTGACTGAGGTTCTGAAATAAACAGCATTTTATACGAATCTGAGAGAAATTAAAAGTGAAAATATAGCATTAAGAGGACAATGATGTGTGCAGTATGAATAAAGGCAGATAAGATCACTCATTTTTCTAATTTGTTTTTTTTTATTTAGCACTTATTAATTTTAATTCTTTTTTTCCTTTGGGAGCCACTTAAATCTGTTTCAAAAACATGTCCTTCAAATTCTGATGACTTAAATAATTTAAGTTTTGAACTGTGCTTCCAGATGGTATTAGCAGAATCCTTTGCATTATCTGCAGTGTAGGTGGTAAATAGCTGGCTTTCCTCTTTTCTGAAAAACTCTGGCCAGCATGGGAAATTAAATTTAGAGAACAGCTTGATTTACGGCACCAGTGAATTTACTTCCGTGACATATTCCCCAAGGCTCTGGCTACGCTAGCACCAAAAAGGTTTTACTTCGGGGTTCCTGGGAGTGAAACTAACTTGAAACTTGTAATTCATTGAAATATACCAGAAATTAACTTCTAGAATGAAAAGTCTTAACTTAAAATCAGAAAATTTCTGCTAATAGTTAGCTCTTTAAAAAAAAAGTCAGATGTGATCTGTCATCTTCCTGCCTTTTCTTCCCTCCTTTTTTCCTCATCTTCCAAAAAAAAAACCTTCTTAAAGTTTTTAATTTTTTTTTAAGTTTTAAAGACCCTATTAGTATAAATTAGAATTTTATTAGAATGAAAAACTCTAATAGCGTTACCTTTGCATTGTTTTTGTATTGTTATCATTATAATAGTCATCAAACACCAATATAGCCTTTTTGAAATCATCATTTTCATTAATTGCTTTGGAAGAAAGAGCCTTGGTGAATACCATTCACTGAAGTGAACCCCTCTGTGAAGTTAATGCATTTCCCTGGGCAGCAAAAGAGATCTCTGCAGAGTTCTGGAATATGATGCCTGGTGATATTGATTTTGTATATGTGTTCATGCCACATTAACAGCATCTGAAGGTAAATGGATTTTGGAACCTACAGCATAAATGATGTGCAGCCCCTGCTTTCAAATGCATACTTTCATAACACGAGTCTTTGTTAGAGAGTTCAGTTTCACCATTTTCCTGCAAGTGCCAGCTGTTACTCATCAGGAATTTTACAGTATCAGGATCTACTCTTGGACTATTTACCTGATTCACATGTAGTTCATGGAACAGCCTCTGCCTTGTATTGACTTTCTGTCACTATTTAACTGACAGAATTTGAACCAATAACCTATAGGTGATAGGCAATATATTCCTTAATTCTTGGAGTATTTGGATCCTGCCACTATTCCGTTCATAATTCAAGATTCAGAATAAATGACATTTCAGCATATTTATAGTCCACAGCTCAATATAAAGATATGTTCTCTTCCAAACTCTACTCTACTCTTTGGGGGTATTTCCCAAATTTCTCCATCTAAAGGTCATTACATATATATATCTTTTAGATCATGTCTACACTTTTTCATACTCAAGGCTCAAGGTAACTTGAGTGACTTTTTTTCCTATTCTATGTCTGGAAATACTTTAAAAATAAGCAAGAATTTTAAAACCTCTGTGTCTGCGCTCTACTGTGCTGACAGGTTAACATTCAAGCATTCAATTCCATAGCATACTTATTGGAAGACTTCCAGAGCCTCCTTAGCATCAGGTGGTAGAATTGCCATGTTCCTTCTAGGCCAGTGCAAGAGTGAGAGTTTTTAACAGAGGCATATTCCAGGTTCTTTCAGCCCTTTGAAGGGGCAGGGTTGGTTCTTCAGCATTTTCATTACGAACACCAGAGCAAGGCTTGAAGATTTTAGCCCACCTTCACTGGACATGTTTATATGTAAAGAAAACTAAAGAAAATCCTGGATGATTCTAGAAATAAAAGACATAAACTGTAATAATTCTTGAGTAATAGTATACCTGCCTCTAGAGGTCCTTATGTTTTGTTAAGCTGGTGAAATATCAATATTTAGGACTCCACCGTGTTTGTGGCTGTTTTGATGATTTCTTTTATAACTTTGCAGTTTCCAAAAGAATGTATATACACCTTTATTTTAGTTCTAGAGTGCAAACTATAGAACAATGGTTTGAATTAAATTACTTTAATAATGTAGTTTCAACAAGACACAGTTCTTGTATCCTTACTAATTTTAAATATTTTGAAGACTTTTTTCCTCAGGTAATAAATGATGGAACTGTAGCTTTTCTTTCCTGTGCCTCTTCCTCAAGGTTATAGATTGGATTAAGGTATTTTAAGTGGTTTTGCTAGTTGAGACAAAAACCTGAAAACAAACAGGCAAATGTAAAGGAACTGACCACGTGAAACTTTGAGTCATTAGCTGAGCAATCAGTCACTTAAAACTTAAAACTTAGAATTGGGGTTTCCTTTTCTTATCTGAAGAATAAACAATAGGAAGTACCTACAGTAGGGCATCTGGCATATGGGTATTTTTGTTGAATGGTTGCAAACATCAAGTAATATGTGTTTTAAGAGCTTCTTTACAAACCTATGAATAAAAATATTTTTCTTTGGCCCTAAAGTGAGGGCAATGAAAAATTTTCTGAGGAAGTGCAGAGATTATTTTATTAAGTAATATGTTATCAATATGCAGTTAATTCTAGCCACAACTACTCAAAGAATGGTTCACCAAACAAAAGATCAGGTAAAGCAGGGACACATCCTAGGTGCTGGCATTTTATACCCAAGGTATTGAACTTCTGGTGATTTTCAATTCAGTCAACAAGTGTCTTACTGTCTGAATAATGAAACAGTATATTTTTGTCTCTAGAAGCCACTCAGCAATTTATTCTGTTGTGGAGAAACTCTCATGCCAGAGGAAGACAGAAAGCAGAGCTTGAGCATTTCAGTGGTTTGCCTGACACAAGCTGCTGGTGCAGTTTCAGGCCACTGAGCTTCCTACTTGACACAAGGCCGTTGAGAAAAAACAGAAAATGGAGTCTCTGATAGCAGATTGATATAAAAAGAATCAGGCATAATCATCTTAGGACAGTTTAAAGTGCAACTTTTTCTATTACTATCCCATCTGGTAACAGCTGCCTGTGTTTCTCGAATGGCTCTGTACAAGAACAAGAAAATCCTTATAATGATGTAAAAAGAGAAAGGAGAATCTTTCTCGTGATGTACATTAATAATTAATGTTTGTGTTTTCCTTTTTTAATGATGAGCATAAGAAAAGCATGAAAATAGTGTAAATCTGTGATCCTTATGCCTTTACTACTTGCATTTCTACTATGCCAGAAGAATACATTGCCAGTTTATACAAGGAGTGTGATACATTTCTAAGTACAAAATTGGTAACAGACCAAACTTCTCACACATGTGCAGCTTCAGCATAAGTGCTTGCACATCCCAGCTCTGGAAATTCCTCATGATGAGAGGGTCTCCACAACTTGTCTTTCTTTCTTCTGACACCACACAAAGTAACACAAGCTTAGTTTTGAGCTTGTGAAGTGAATGCTTTCTGATTATTCAGAATGCAGAGTCGTGTTTCTGCCAGGGTGATGAGTCTGCATAGTGGGGAATTTCAGCTGATGACTATCTCAGAGTTGGGTAAGCCACATAAAAGAGGGACGGGCATGGCAGACATAGATGGAAGGCTTTTTTATAAGAAACCATGATCTGGTGGTTTAATATAATATCTGTTGATTCCACAGTAAATAAATGTGGTAGCAATTTCTGTGTCTTAGCTGTTAAATGAGATTAGACTTTCTAAGCTATGTGTGGTTTGCATAAATGAGATGAGTAATATCACATTAAAATTTTGAATTGGTCTTGATGGATGTGAATACTGAACTAGAATTTGCTGTAGTTTCTCCTCTCTTGCTTACATATGAATATGTTCTTTCATAATCTTAGTGATTCTTTAAAAAAGATGTGCTCCAGCAAGAAACTATGCTGATACACAAGGATCCCTAGATTCTTCTCGTTTTGTGTCACACATCTCACTTTTAGCCACCTGCACTTCAAAATTGTTTCTGGTCTCCCTTGGCAGAGTTCTGTTCTGATGTCCCCATGCGTCCTCTGAACTAGATGTATAAAGTCATGTTTAAACAAGGAGATCTCTTTAATTTTGCCCGGTTTTCTGTCATATATTTACCTATATTTTTAATCCGTAATTATTTTTGCAAGTATTTACAGTATGTCTGGGATGGTAGGTCTATTATAACTGTCCTGAATTCTACAGTGAATGAAATGCAATTCTGGTTAATTTGCTTTGTTGTGGGGTTTTTTTTTGTTTTGTTTTGTTTTTTTTTTGTTTTGTTTTGTTTTGGTTTTTTTTTTAATGCATTTAGAGCGTATTTTCTAGAAATAAACCTGTACATGCAGTTTTCAGGACTATTTTTTTCAAGGCATTCAATCTGTAAAGAGAACTGAAAATGTAAAGACATCATCATAGATGCAAAAGTTGGATAAATGCAAACAAAACTGAAGTCAGTGATGGCTGAAAAGTCAGTCACATTGTACGTGGGAGGATTAATTTTCCCTCAGTATCTCAGCATTCTCATTTTCACTATGCTTCTGTGTACACGGGTAGTTTCACACACATTTGACTTAAAAGTCTAGGTGAGTTTAAGGAAGACCTTCATGTTATATTTATTTCCTAAATTGGAAGAGGAAAGGAAATCGAGCAGGACACTTTTCTGTACCCTATAATAAAGTTTTCACAGCTGTGCTGTGATTGCTCACAGACTAAGCATTCCCTACGGAAAAGATCCAAATCCTATCTGAGATTAGTGGAAGTCTTTGGATCCTGCTCAGAGTAATACAATAACATGTAATCTTTATCACAAAATGTAGCTGATATTTCATCCTTCAAGATAACTTCTCTGCATCGGCATGAGGGCAAACAGGAGATCAGCATAGCAGCAGGAGAGTCCAGTGGGTCAAACACCTCCCCAGTGTCCTCTCCTTGACTTTTATATTTGAAAAATAGGACAAATTTTACTGTATTAGTTTGTAGAGGGTTTACAACAAGTTCTAAAGCCAGATCCCTAAACTGTGATTTTTTTTCCAGTCTTTCAAGGGGAAGTATTTTTATTCTGTCACTCTATTTTTTTCCCAACTGCTTTTGAAATGCCACTTAGGTACAAAAAAAAAAAAAAAAAAGAAAGAAAAAAGGAAAAAAAATAAGGCCAAACCATCTGATGTACTTTGCCTTCTTTGTTGAAGTTCCACTGAGTCATTCTGAGATAAATGGAATTTTCTTCTCCAATCCAAAGCTTAATTATGGTAATTAGCCTGTGCAATTTGTAAAGTTTGGCACTCAATTCAGCTCCTAATATGCATAAGCCTCTTTCTGTTACAAATTGAGTAGGTTTAATCAGTTTTAAAAAGACAGTGTCTCACTATGTCTGCATGGCACACTCTTAGATTTTCAGATTGGCTGTTATTCCAAACTCTGCTACATCATTAGCAGTTTTGATATTTTTAATATTCATGAAGCTTTCATTTTAGCATTAATCCCCAGCATCTGTGATTATGATGGGTACTTTTGGGAGCTGTCTATTGTGTGTCTACTGAGAATGAAAAGCCCAGCAGTTCCTGGCAGTAAATTAACCCTCACAATGCCAGTTGGTGCTGAACTCCTTTTGAAATGTTGCCTTCTGCTACGTTCCTTTCTATTCAGATTTCACACTAAGGTCTGATTCCCTCAGCAGACACAAGCTTCGTTTCATCCTGACAGCCATCTGTGACACTAAGAATTTTTCCTTTTTTCATTCAAAGAATGTATCTTTCACTGTGTGCCTTTTCCCCCCCAGATTCAATATGGCAATCAAATGGGAGAAAAATAGAGTCCAGAATGCAGATTTCTATCTTAAGTGAGAAGATGAAGGCATTAAAGAATTTTATTTTTCATGAATGCAAGGAAAAGAGAAGGACGTTTTTCTTGGGATGTTTTTTCCTAATATTCATGGTAAAATTTTCTTTAGGAAGGGATTTTTTGCTAAACTTCAAAACGTGTTTCTACAAAGAACTTTGGCTGTGCAAATGAAGTCTAGTGAATAGAGACCAGACTTTGGGTACTGTTTCACTCTCTGCTGCTAACTTGTGGAATACAGCAAATTAAGCCTCTCTGTTTTGCTTCTTTTCTGGTTTAGAGCTGTAAATATTTGGGGGCAGAAACCCTGTAGGATTATTTACAGTGCAATATCATGTCAACTGTTTTAGACATGCAATTTCAGCTGCTTATCTCTAGCTGAAAAGTACTTGATAAATGAGGACAGGCTCTTCCAATCATAGTTTTACTTCAGGTGCATCAGATCACTATGGAGGGGGTAGGTGGCATCCAAATTAGGATGTCAGGGATAGATAGTGTAAAATATGTACAGTTCCTTTCCCTGTTGTGCAAAGCACAAAGATGTCAGCACCAGCAGGCCATAAAAGTCCAATAGAATAAAATAACATTATTTTAAAAATGTTTTTATGCACTGCCATGATTACGGTATAGCTTGTCATTCTTTGTGCCAGACATGGGACTCCATTCATATCCTGAAGAAGTTTTGAGCAGTTTGGGGCAGCTTTGGGTTTCTCTGTAGGATCTGTCAAAGCCTCTCTTAACATGAATTGCCTAAAGACTGAAGTCTCTCTTGGCAAGTGTCACCTGCTCTTAATTGCCTTAGCAGGCTCCCCTCCTGAGCTCCGCTACCTGATCACACAAGTGCAGGGTTGTCAGGATTTGCTTTTTCATCCATTGTTCCAAACCCTCTTTGTCTCAAGCTGCTTGGAGGCTCTGCCTGCCTGCTAGGAATGAAATGAAATTTCTGTCTTAAATATGTGTACAAGTAGGTGACTTTCAGTGCATTGTAAAGAAAGGTGAAGGATTCTTTTGTCTTTATTCATCAAGCTTTTTCTCCAAGGCTGCTTTGCTGTTTACTGAAGCCATATGGATTTTATTACATAGATTTGGAGAAATACAATTGTGGTTAGGTTGCTACCCTGAAAGACAATTGACCTGACATTGGGAGCCATGGATTGGCCTTGCTGCTAAAGCAACTGTACTGCCTGTAAAGGCACTTGCCAGCACCCACTTCCAGCACTATGGGGAGCACAGGAAGAGCCCCATGGGCAGCAAATGCAGTGAGAAAGCTGGGAGAGTGCTGCAAAATTAATCACAAGCCAGAAAGGAGCTGCAGAAAAAGAATGAGACTGCAGTGTCCTGATGATAACAAGCATTTCTGATGTCCTTATGGGACAGCCCTGGATGCCTGCAGCACTAATGGGGACCAAGGTTGGGCACACACCAGCGTGCTTAGTGGTGAACTGTGTGGCACTGCTTCAAAGCTGCTGTTGGCATACTGAAAGCTTAAAAAAATACACTGTGGCAGACTATTCCATACTTTCTCAGTGTTTCTAGGAATACTGACAGCAGGAGCATGCTGGCATTTGGGTGGAAGAGTGTGCATTGGGAGGTGTGCAGAAGATTCTATATCCATAGTAATATTCTTGCGCCACAGATCTTTCAATTCCATCTCCTTCTCCCTTCTTGCAGCAAAGGAGTGCAGAGGGCTGACCCTCCCTTGGCACTGCTATTATTATATTCCTCACAGCTGTACAGACTTTTCAGAACAGAGATCTCAGCTCAGATCTTAAAGCTTGGCATATTTTCTTAATTGTTGTGCTGTTTGTAACACCCTGGGAACAGTCTATAGGTAGATGCAAGTGCAAGAAAGCTCACCCTGTTGTGTTGTGAGTACAGTTTCACTGGTGCTTTTTGAGAAATATTGGATATTCAGGTTTATGGGCATCCCCAGGCTTCCTAGTGTCTGGGAATATTAGGAAAGCATACAGAATTTTCATTCACTGTCTGGACAACATTTTGAAACTGGTCACTTAAAAGTAAGAATACTCTTCTACTCTCTGACTATTCACAAATTAAGTGCCACCTTTCTCACTCCTTTGGTAGAATACCAGTTTTGAAGTGTATTTTCTCAGTGTGGACTCAGATTCTCAGTAGATTCTCAGGTTTTCCATCTGTAGAGCAGGTTCTGTAGTTATCTGATCCTAAGCACAGAAATGACGAATAACGTCAAGCACTAAGGATGGAATTTAACAGAGGTTCAGTTTTTATTAAGAAAGGAACAAGAGCTTTGTAGTCTAATAAATGAAAGAAAGGTGACGGTTGGAATTTGGTTTAAGGAAGCAGGACTTTAAAACACAATTCCTTCTGTGTAATTCAATAGCCATTGAGGAAGTACTGGAATCTACAGTATGTGGTCTGTTAATCTAATTAATCTACCCTAAAGGTTAAGTCACACACCCGACAAGTATAAGTGGATTTTGATCAAGTTTTAATGGGCCTATAAAATAGTGAATATATGAGGATGTCCAGATTTACTTGTGTTTGCACTGGAAATAGCTCAGCTTTGTAAAGTCGTGTACTGATGTACGTGCACAGAGGGAGGAGCATTTTTATTTAACTTTCTCTTTCCAAACATAACATGCTGTGGACTTAAGAATTGATTTTTATGATGCTGAATGTTGCTGAAAAAGTACAGCAAAAAAAAAGGGAGAAAACTGCTGTTCTTTGCCAGTAAAGGTGCTGGTTAAAAGGAGTATTGAATGCTAAAGCCCATTATTTTTAAAGATGTAAAAGAGGACCCCATTTAGTCCTGTGTCACATTTGGTGCTCCACAGGTTGCTGTCCTTGGTTTGCATGCACTCTTTCATCCTGAGAAGCACTGAAAGCCAAGACCAATCTTCTGTTCTTAATTTTTCTTCAGTTGCAACCAGATTTCTGTGACAATGATTCTTCATGACAGAGATCGGGCAAAATTAACCTTTCTCCCAGAGTTTCAGATGAGAGTAGCTCACCATATATTACAGTAAGGTAAATCCTAGTCTGACCTAAGAGAAAACCAGTTAGGATTTAACAATACCAACTCCATCTGTAGAGCAGTTTGGGTGACAGAGACTTTCCCAATTGTTTAGTTTAAATCTGCATTCTCTGTTCTATCAGACCCCAAATTCTGCTTTTCTCTCCACGGCTTTCAACAGGTTTTGTGCCTTCCTGCAAACAGACTAAATATACAGCACAAATATATGTGTCAATGCAGTTCTGTTTGAAGGTTCTCATTTGTTTGCCAGTGCATCTGCTACTGTCACTGTTATAAGGGTGACAACCCCCAAAGAAACCTACACATGAAAGAAAACTTCAGAAGCAAGGGCAGACTGCTACACGCTTTTGGGGATCTCAAAGAGTTTCTGTTCTTCCCCCAAAGGTTTTTCTCATCTGCATTTAGTAGTAAATGCAGCTGGTGAGGCAGTGCTCAGGTTTGTCACAGGGGTCAGTTGTGAGTGTGGACACATTGGAAGATTCTTTCCATCGATTTCTCCTACTTATCATTGTAGTTGTGTTCATTCCAAAATTCAAATTAATTGCTTACCATAGGATAAAATTATGCAATGGGGCTCTAGAGAACATAAATATTTAACCATGTTTTTAAATACATTCAAATGTGTGTGTATGGAGAGGGGAGGGATCAGTGGAGGCAGTATATTGAAATAAACATGTTTGATATTCTATTGTATAATATATCAACCCTGCAAACTCATACTAATTAGTATTTCGAGCTCTCATAGTGTTACTAAACCATTGGCACCAGATGAATAAAATGTTTAGAAAACTTTTTTATGATCTTATTGGTGCATTCACCCTTATCAATGACCAAAATTTATCTTGCTTTAGCAAATCAACAGATTTCTTTCTTCTGCTAAATGCTTTTGGCAACACAGACTGAGAACACAGCAGTCAGGGCCCTGCTCAAAGGCACAGATAACTGAATGGGTTACTTCCTACATTAAAACCAGCTTGTTGACTTGGCAAAGAGCCCTGGTCAAGTAATACAACCAGTGCTGCTGCCATTTGTTAATTCTGCATAATTAAACACCAATTATACATAGTATTGTTTTCTAGCAGGCTCCTCAGCTGGCTTTTCTTTATTATGATTCTGTGCCAGTTTCCTTCCTTATTACTAAAAAGGTCTTTTTATTTGTTATTATAATTAGGAGGTTTAAAAGATACCAAATTTTTCTAAAGAGAGAATAGGAAATGATTATGGAAGTTGGCATATCATTTTACATGAAAGACATTGCATATAATAAGTGTTTTGATTTTTTTTGCATAATCTGAGGAATCTGCACTGTACTATTATAGGACTCCCCAGAACAAGTCTATTAGTGAATATGTAATAATAAGTGAATGTATTTACAAACCATCTCTTTTTTGAGACACCAAGAAATTCAAACGTAGAACCAATATTAATTTCTCAGCACTTTCCTCCTCATTTAGCAAAGGCTAAGGCCTATTGAAATGAACAAAATATGTGCCTAACTGCTGTTTTAAGGCATAAATCTCAGTATTCTGTTGAAGTTGTAATATTTTAAGCATCCTGTCATATGACTAGATGCTAATGGAGACTGTATCAAAGGATATTGATGACTGTCCTGGTGTTTTTAAACTGTGGTGTTGTCAGGGATACATCCCTATTAGTAATGATGACTGAGAAATTTCGAGAAAGGTTTTGCCTGTGTTGCTGGGGAATAGTGGAACATGAGGAGGAGAAAGATGGAGGCTGGTTTTATACTCTTTTAGAGTTTGTCTTTCCCTCAGTACTGAGGAAGGTATCTGTTATGTAGACTTAATATTTATTTCTAACTACTTAAATTCACAAAAATATTCTGGAAAAAGATTGCTTGGGTTTTTTCCTCCTTTCTTTATAATTATTTATAAAACAATATTACCAAAGAGTAATACATACAGCCAAAATAGGTATGGGAAGTCCCTAGAGACTCTTAAGTGTGTACAATACAATCCATAAATTTTCTTGTTAAAAAAAAAGAGAAAGGAAAACTTTCATGCTTGATAATCATTACAATTTAAAAGCTCAGGAAGGATGTTAACTGTGTCTATGACTCTTAATCCATGGATTATTCAGCTGCCACATAAACATACTGAATCTCTATGCAACATCCTCATAAACTTTATTGAGAAATGTTTCTATGAGTCAGCAGCTGGAGTTCATTTCTCAGCCAATTTTTTTCTTCCCTCATATCTCCTTGTGACTCTACTCTCTTTATTTCCTTCCTTTGAGTTCACATAATTATTGGCCCCCAAATGAAAATGCAGGGTTTTGAGCTTGGCAGTTCTCAGTTCTTCATTTACTGGATCACAGGCAAACTCAGCTATAAAGAGGAGAAGACGTAGTTGCCTGCTTAACCTGCAAAGCCAGGAGGTCAATGGGACTTCCCACAGCACATTATAAAAAGGACAAGAGACTTTGCAAGATGAGGCTTTTGGTTCATATTACAGTTTTGTCAATGGAGCCATTTTAAGTTGTAATTGTCAGTAAAATCTTTTCTTGGCTCTCTTTCAGAATAGGTCAGCTGTTTTGAATCAGGGTGTGTTGTGTGTGAAACATATATTTCAAATTCCATAAGCTTGGTAAAACAATACTGTTTTGTCTTACTTGCTTTAAGAATCATGGTATTTTGGCATATTCTTTGGACCTTTTATTGTCATAGCTATTATTCTTGCTGTCTTAGGCATATACTTTCATTTTCATTATGGTTTAAATAGAAGAAAAATAAAGTGTGATTCTAGGATTTTTTTCAAATTTGTCTTTAGATAGAGCTTTCCTACATCAAGTATGTCTTCATTTTACAGCTGCATCTAACACAGCAGAATTTAACTAGTGAAATATTTTCACCACAGAAAGCTTCCTTTTAGTCTTTTATCCTGAAAGAAATCTTTTAGAGGACACCCATGCAAATCTTGAGGGGAAGAAACAGAGGAAATTACAATGAAAAAGAAGTACAATTTCTTTTTTTGTTTCTCAATACATTTTTTTTTAAATGGCTCTAGGCTCTGGGATGTTGTTTATTATTGCTGTTACAATAATGCCCCAAATATGGCATGTGTAGAGTTGTTTCCCTGACATGTAGTCAAACCTGTCCCGAGTTTCAAAATGCCAGTTTGTATTCGAAAGACCTGGGATTACACCCCAATCCAACAAAATGTTCTGCAACATGTAGATAATTTCTCTAGAAGTTTGTGTCATTGATTTCTATGTTTGTATTTAAAGAACACTCCCCAGTCATGGCACTAAGGTTTGGTTTGAAGCAAAGTACTCACCTAAATCGTATTTCGGATTAGAATAAATGGGAAATACAGGCATAAAGTGGGTCACAACTGTATAATGGCTGCAGCTTGACTTATCTCCCCTAAATGCCAATTTTTATTTATATTCACATGTATTTGTTTATAATATATTTATATATGCACATTCTGAGTGTATTTTGATATCCCAGTGGTTAACTGTAGAATGATGTGATAAGGTGCATTTATAGTGCACCTGGGACTGCTCCCCTGCAGCAGTGCTCCTGAGGCAAATCTGGTGTCACCACTAATAGTCTTCCCAGGATCAAAGGTTGAAGGTCACCTGGCTAACAAACCATGAAGGTTAGAAACAGGAGCATCAAACCATGAGAAAGGATGGACTCTCAGCTCTGCTTGGGAAGATCATTAGCCTCAAGCCATGGACAGTCCTGCAGCACTAGGCCTTAATAAGAAGTTGTTTTTATGCCTGTAAAACCCATTTCAGATTTTAGCTGGAGTTTTTCAAGCTAATTTTACTTTTCTCTGCTTCTGGGCTCAAAAATAACGTGATTCTCCTCCTCTCAGATTTGAAAGAAAAAGAGCTGGGAAAATGTCAATACATTATAAATAAGTTGGGAAAAAAATTTGGAAGACAATTTTACCACACAGCAATGACACATGGACCCTCCATATGGCAGTTGTAGATGCCAAGATTTTTTTGTCTGGACTTCTTTGTCTTGAGAATAACCTGGATGTGCTACAGCTAGCCCAGCTTTATGAAGTAAAAATATTTAGACCACATTATTTATTCTTTCCAAATTAGACTTTTTGCTATATTTAAAATGTCGCTAACTTCTTAAAATACAAAAGAGCAAGCTGTTGTAGCTTCTTCACCTAGACATGATCCCATAAATCAGTTTGGTGGGTGACAAGGGCTGCTTTGACGTAATAGAGAACAAAACACGCCTCATTTTGTAGTTAATTTCATAATTAGCAGAACCTGAGCCAACAGTCTTAGAAGCTGCTAATGAGGTTTCTGCAAATGTGGGGTTTGTGCGCAGTGAGACACTGGGAAGAACGAAAATATATCTAGTTTGTATCACTTCAGGATCACAGTGGTATTGCAAAACATCTTGTTTGAATTCTTCTGGGGGCTTCTGTAGTATCACAGAAATACCAGAAACCATTTTGACATTAGTTTATAGTAGTGACAAAACCTAATCTGTTAAGATTTTGTGTTTATATTTGGTAGGCAAAGTTCTATTTTGTAGCTTAGTCGTCTCATACTGAGAAAGTTGAGTTTGTCAGACTAAGTTGTTGCTAATAATTTAAGAGAATTACAGAAAAAATATATTTTGAATGCTTAACATATTAATATTTCTCTTTTTGCTAAAGAAAACCTCTGTTGTCATTTCCAAGATGTGAATGGTGTTATGTGAGATAAATCATTATTTTACAAAATAGTGAATACCTATTCAGGCTCATAAAAGCACTGGGTTTCAGGAGTAGTGGTAAGTTTAGGCTCACAAAAACTATTTCTTTTTTAGGCTGCAGCAGTTGATGTTAGTGAAGATGTTATTACAATGCAAATACAATATCCTCTTTGAAGTATAAGAATAGTAAGACAAGAATTGTGCTTACAGAATTCTTAACATTCTAAAGTATTGAAAGTTTCAGTGGTTAAGAAATGTCTTAGATAAATTTATGCTTCATAACTTGACAAACTTCCATATTTTTACCAAAACATTTTGTATATTTAATTTATAGTAATAGCAAAGACATGAAGACGCATTTCAATTTGCTGTGAACATGCAAATTGTATAAGTCATTAGTCTTTTATTCCCGTTTGATAGAATGGGTAAAGAGAGGCTCAGGAATAGATCCACAGAGGTCTCTGGCATCTTAGTACCTGTCTGGATTCGAGTACTTTTGATCTGATCATGGTAACTCAGCAAGAAAGTGACAGATGAAGATATTTGATTTCAAAAGTAAGCAGCTGAGATGGTTTCCAGGCTAGTATTCTTTCTTTCAAAATGTCTGTCACTCCTTAAGATTTCCTCTTCTTTAAGCTGTCTTCATTCTGGGAGCCAGAGCACTCTCTAAAGTAAATTTTCCTTTGTTTTCTTCCCGAGCAATCAGTCACAAACTGTTTCCTGTAAATTAAAAGAACTTTTGTAAGCATGACCTTATTTTCTGCAGCACATACAGAGCTGTGCCTCAGCAATCACTTTTCTTTCACATGCATACTTAAAAATGGCAATAGGGTTTACATTTTTTTTTTTTGCTGGGAGAAGGACTAAGAAGAAGAGAGAATAATAGAAGACAGCAATCAAAGCCTGCATTTTATATTTGATTTCATGTTAGTCATATAAACATAAACCTAGATTTTTTAAAAATGAATATAACAGTTAAATGTGTTTTGAAAAAGCAGACATTAAACTTGTGTCTTATTCAGAATATTACAGATTAACTATTATATTATTTAAATATAGTCAGTGGAAGGGAAAAATTTATTACATGCTTACTGATCCTTTCATAAGAATTGGAAATGCTCCTTTGTGTGCTAATCAGCTAGTTATTTATTGGCCTGGAAATGTTCATGAAGCCAGAAGATGTCCCCATTTAGGCTTTATAATACCTTTGGCTTGCTTGATGCCTTGGGCTAGCTAGGTTGAACTTTCAAACTAGTCAACCTTGTGCAATCAGACAGCAACTGAAAGCTCCGAAAGATCATCAGGGTTTTGGGACATTCACCAGTGTCCTTTTTCTCCCTGTGTTAGCTCCACCACCACAGGCTTCTAAACATGGGGGTGGAAGACTTAGTTGTGGAAATCTGGAGAGTGACTTCCTTCAGATAACTTGTCTCTAGCCACAGTGACATCTCAGATGTCCAGCTTTAAAATTATGATAGCAGATGATAACATTACCTTCTCCATCTTGCAGACGTCTGGGGAAAATATATTAATTCACCATTGGAGAGCATTCAGCAGTGGTGTCTGTGAATTTAATGGTTTTAAAGAAGTCTGATTCCTGATCATCAGTCAGTGTCTATACACCTTAAACATTTTGTACATCACTTGTTATCTAATCTCTGGACTAGGAGAACATTCTGAAAGGGTCATGGAATTAATGACTAAGAGGTGTTTTGGGAAGTTATAGTAAGATCAGTCATGCAGCTTCACTTCTACAGTTTCCTAAGTTTCAAGTTCGTGGCTTTTTGACCATAAGAGCCTACAGGAGTTTTTTACTTGCAGAGGTTTTGGTTGGGAGTAGTAAAGGGTGTTATATCAAAACTGCATATTAGTTGTTGCTGTTGACTAAAATAACTGTCACAAGGTTTGTTGAAGGAGCCTGTGTCTTGCTGCACTCATTTCAAAGAGACTCAGGCAGCAGTCTGAACTGCTTCCAATTTTTGATCATTACCACTTATTTCTGTTGTCTATAGATGCCTGCAAAACATAAAGACAGAGGAATCAGACTTACAAGGGATGGCTTTCATCCCCCTAAAGGGATTCCTGAGAATATTAGAGGGATGAAAGTGAAACTCTGTGTTTTCATCCCTTCAGACTTTCTGCTTTTCTCCCCTGCCAGCCTCCCCTTTCCACGCTATAATTCCATCTCCTCCCCTCCCAGCAGCAGCAGCTGTAGCTCAGCTCCAAAGGCCCCTGGAAGCTCTCCCCGGAGGCACCTCCCTGACCCCGCTGGGGCTCCAGCCTCAGCTGCAGCAGTCAGAGGCTCTTCTCAATCCCAGGCTTTCCCTGTGGTTGAGCACCGCATGAGACACCAGCTGGATTTCACCAAGTGTCCTTGCAACAGGAGATCTGGTTCTGTTTTCCTCAGATATCTGTTTTCACTTTTTCCAGTAATAAAAATACAAAAGAAATCAATTGGTTTTTTTAAAAGGAGCCACAGGCTGGACCAAATGTGTGCTCTCTCTGCTCCCTTTCTCATTTCTCCAAAGAGATTAAATCAGATAGTAAGATAAACTTCACCTCCCACTTTGCAGCTTCCCTTGACCTTGAAGCAGCTAAGGGAAGCCTGTGTGAACACAGTTTTCACACACATGCATCTTAAACTTCATCTTATTTTCTGCTACAAAACTTGGAACACTGAACAACCTGAAGCATTGAAAAAAATGCCAGGAGTCTTCAGGCATGATGGGGGAAAATGTTTGCTGTTGAGAAACAGGTTTTTTAAACAAAGAAAATATCAAAAAGTTCCTTGCAGAGATTAAACTTCCTAAATGCACATTGAATAAAATAATAATGGATTGAATTAGACTAGGAACGAAGGATTGATCATTAGTTGAACTGTCAAGTTGAAAAACGAAAACCAGTTGCATGAGAATAGTTACATTTTGTAAGGAGGAGGCCAAAAAAAAAAAATTACACCACTTCTAGAATTTTTAAGAAACACATTGTGTTAATAGGGTAGTATTCAATTTGTTCAGCTGTATTTTGGTTGTGTTCTAGTTCAGTCTGCACTATACTTTTTCTCACAGGAAAAAAAAATTATGAAGCCATTTGCACCAAGTGCAGTCCATCCTTTCTGCCCATGGAAGAAGATCATTTCCCTTTCTTCTGTTGATCATCCTTCTTCAAAACAGCCAAACATTAGGGTGGGAGTCATATGCTCTGCTCTTTACATCTCAGTGGGAACAAAAAAACAAACACCTTTTAAGTTGCCTGTGAAATCAGATGTGCATAGAAATGGAATATTTTTCCCTCTTCTAATCCTCAGATACTGGCAGGCCAAACAAATGGCCTCAGATACCGGTTTCATTTTGCCCTTTGACTGGGCAAAGGTTCACAGGCAGTCCAGTACCCCTGAGTTTTGTGTGAAAGTGGTGCTCAACATGTATCAGATCCTCAACTGATAGAATTCTGTTCAAGTCCCTTTTAGTTCCTAGCAGCACAGCACTTCCAGGGATCACCTAGTATTTATTAATGTGATATTTCCTGGTGTGATTATATCTATACATCCTATAATTTAAGAACAGCAAATCCATTGTATAATAATAATTCCTAAACTGCAATTTCAAACATTTATCATTGAAATATTTTTCTCTAAAATTAATATCTCATGGTTACTTTCACCTTGGTTGGATGATGTATATAAGAATGAACACAAAAGAGAATCAATAAAGCCATTAACTGACTTGCCCACAGGATATGATAAATGAGGGGCCAGTTTAAATTCGACTAAATTTTCCTTGATAGTATATCATCAGAAAAATCTTCCTGTGCCTATAGCATTTTTCATCAACTCCATTTTTTTTTCTACTTATGAGTGGCTTTTATTTTCAATTGTAAGAATCCAAAGAGTTGAATTAGTCACTCATCTTCAAGAAATATGAAATATGAAATTTCTATTAATGTGAAAAATTCAGATTATGAAACATATATTGATAAAATAGATTGAATGGGATGAAGAAGGGCTTGGAAGTATTTTACTTTAGTCTGGTTTTCTACAGAATAGAGTTTCTGCCATCAGAGTCAGCATCTGTTGTATCTCCTGCTCTTGTCTTTTCTGAATTCACTTGCTGATCTTAATTAACATCTTAAATAAAGATGGAAGGAATCTCAAAGCTGTACCTGAACCAGTGGAAGTGAGGTGCAATTGCATTCTGCCTGCACGTTAGGACAAGATTTTTGCTATACACGAACTTCTGTCTTTTGAGACAGAAGAAAAGTACCTGTGGTGGGAGGCTTCAAGGAAAGTGGGAAAGGTTTTGTCTAGGACTTTGATTGGGATGACTGGGGGCGGGGCAGGACCCTGAGACACTCAGCCTGGATCTAGTCAAACATAATTATATTCAAGTTTCAAGCTGAGGAGAAAAGCTTTAATAGGAGCTTACCTAGGGAGCCTTCTCAGGCATGAGTGCCAATCAATGTAAAACTAGTTAACATTTCAGTCAAATAAATGGGAGATTATGGGAGATTTTATTTATTTATTTCAATTTTTTACCCAGTTTTCTTTTTATCATTGAACGTAACTTTATTATTATATGTGTCACTTTTCTGAGACTAAATGCATTTTCAAAATCATAGCCATTAGAAAAATAAAAACTATAGGGAAACAGATTGGTTTCAATTATATTATTTCTAATTTAAAAAGTATTTTTGTTTTTATTTCTCAGTGTTTTGTAGTTAAGATAAAAGTTCTAAAATATTTAACAGTTTTAGAATATTTTCCTGAAGTGCATTTGAAATAGTCTTCACTTCAGGTGTGAAGTCTTTCTCACTGGCTTGTTTAATGCTTCAGTTCTGTTCAATTTTGAGCATTTATGTGCACTTACACTTATTTATTTCCAATGTTAAGTTTTCAAGATTGTATCACATCTCCTTTGTCACTCTACAGTTGTAGAACAGCAACACGAGTTTTGGTAGAGTTGAATAAACTGTACAGCTTGAGTAATAGGAATGATGGGATAAAGTCAGTAGTTTCTTTTGGTTTAAAGTTTAAATTTTCTCACTATATTCTGAGACTTTTTTTTTCCTATTTAGAAATATTTAGAAATATAAAATAATAGCATTCTGTGTTGTTTTAATTTCTAACTGTGTTCAGTGTCAGATCAGTCTCTAGCTGGATGTGTTATTTGATCCAATGTGTTACTCTCATTTTTTCATGTCCAGCACCTTCTGAAATTACAGTGCTTTTCCAGGAATTTTCTGTAGTCTGGCCTCCTAAAAGGAAATATGATTAATTGCCTTCAATACGCTAAATATGCTTTTCTTTCTCTAAGGTTCTTGTGCTTTTGTATTGTTCTCCTGTCTCCTTTTTCCATAATTTTCAAACTATATTCCCACCAACACAAATAAAATAAACCTGAAGCCAGTAAAAATATTAAATGCCTTTTCATTTTGTTCTGTTTTGTAGCAGAAGTTTAGTAGACTCGTTGGAATAATGTTGGATATACCTAAAAATCTTTAGTATCATAATATGCTGAAGTTTCAAGCTAGCAAACCCTTATATACAGCATGCAGTTGTTTAAATTCAGTAGTAGTAGTGGTGTATCACTGAGTTGTGAGCCACCTCAGAAGTTTGTGATTGATAGGTAATTTATACAGGTCTGGATCAATGGCTCTGTGATTATCAGTGCCTTGATCTTCTGAAATACTCCGTTATGCGAGATACCTAAACCCTGCTCTACCTATTTAGGTTTAGGCTCTTCGTAGTGAACTAAAGTTTTCTACTGGAGACCTAACCAGAGTCTAAGCTTCTCCACTGACCAGACAATAAAAACATTGCTGAAGGACATTTTCTTGGTCTGGTGTCACATCTGCAGCGCTCTAAGCCTGCTGCCCACCTGCGGCACCCAGCAAGGGCTGGGGCTGCTGGCCCCGCTGCTGTCAGAGGTGTCACAGCTGGGGCACCCCTGACTGAGGTCTCAGCCAGGACCAGAAAGAAACCCCACGGGCACCAGGGCATGCAGGAGCTGGGCAGGGGCTGCTGACGGCCGCCTCAGGGCTCCGGCCCTCTACTCACATCAGCAGCTCGTGGGAGCGTGCAGTGCTCAGATTGAAGCCAGGGCCTCATCTTCCCTGTTGGAATTTCAGTGCTGGGTAGCAGTCATCCTAGCCTGTAGGGGTGAAGCATCTATTTCTCATTTTATCCAGTCTGACATGTTTAAATTTGCTGAGGATCTCTGCTAGAGGCGCTTGAGGGCCCCAACAATATGGAACCAATCACGCTGGAAACACATGAGATGTATAATGTTGCTTCAGAAGTATTTTTTATTTCCTGCCCAAAGCAGCTGCACCAACACATTAAATGAAGGTAGGACAAACAAACAGTTGAGGCTTGATAAAGAAATTTTTCTTTTATCAAGCTGTCACTCTTGCAGTGTTGTACTTTAGGTCAGCGGTACTAAAGCTGTGACCCAGTCAGCAATGATATACTTGGGAAACTTTCTACACGTAAATCTGACACAATGAATTCTTAGTCATCTGTGCTTCCATTTTCAGTTCATTACTGGTGATAAATGAGTCCCTTATTATGAGAAGCCTAATTTCCTGGTCTCTAGCACTATGGGCGTTTTGGTTTTGCTTTTTAAGGGGGGCATAGCTGTTTCCTCCCATTTGCTATTTAGTTGTTTTTCTGTATCTCCCGATGCACAGACTGAAGCTTCTGATGAGGTTCTGTCTTTCTGTCTACCTATTTCAAAGGTCTGGTTGGTTTTTGAACATAGATGTGTGATTTGGTTAATCTTTACCATCTTGATAGTCTCATCCATAAAAATTTTGATGTGCCTGCTTTTGTTATTTGCACTGGCATTGTTCTCATCATATTTCTGTAGTTTAAAATTTATCCTTCTTCAATGTTCATACTTGATTGTTTTGGGCTTTGTGCTTCCAGTCACAGTTCTAATTATTTCTGTGATTCCTGTGGATCTATTGAAGGTCCCTTTTTGTTTCAAAATTACTGCCTCTAGCTAATAATTCCTATGCCCAATGTACACAGTATTACAACTTAAAAATATTTAGAGAAATCTGTAAATCTTTGTAAGCCCAAATACCCCTTGCTGTGTTGTATGATTTCTTATCTGGTATTAATTTTGCAGAGTTGAATTCTGACAAGATAGAAGAGTTATTGATTGTTCTTCTCCTCAGCTATTTCATTTCATCATTGTTCTATTTTGTCTGGAGTTTAAGTTCATAAACTTGGAGTAATTTTTGACCTTGTGCTTTCTTTTGAGGCTGACATTAATCACTCTGAGAAATGAGATTCCCAGCTGGAAGATGCTAAAGAACCATTAGGAATTATTAAATTAACTTACCACTATTTTATCTTTCCCAGTTCAGACTGAGAATTATTAAGCTTATTGGGACATATCTGTATGTTCCATTATGAGCTAGATAGTAATTGCTAATTCTTTATTTGTGGCTCTTTCTCCCACTTCCCTGAAGTATTCACAGCTGTGCTAACAGAACCCTGCATACAGTCAATGGGAGCATTTTGCTGCTTTAACAAGAAAGGGCTTCAAGCCTAATATCAAATTTTCCAGGCAAATGCTTACATGCTCCATCATTTGTTTTCTTAAGGATATGATTTTGAGCAGTGAATAGTCAGCTCAGGTAAACAAAGCAAGCAGGAACACCTGTTGTATGACTTCTCTCCAAGGCACAAACTCAAAAACCTTCTTTGTAAAATGCATTTCATTACGCTGCAAAAAGCAGTTGTTCTTCAGAAGAACTTTACAGAGAGAATGCTTGTGATCAAATAACAAAAGGAAAAAACTTCCCTAAAGTCCTTACCTCTACTTAGCATGAATAAAAAAGGACAATTTTTTAAAATTTTTGGAAAGTATTGTTGCAAGTGAGTTTCATTTAATACATTTGGAAGGTGAATAGAAAAGGGAATTTTGGACAGACTTGACTGACTACCATATTGTATGGATATGTATGTGTGGTTTGATGATGCTTGTAGCTTGCTGTAAATTTATCCTTGTAGAGAAGCACTGATTGTCATGGCATGTTTTTCAACTCCATGCATTTTTACAAGTCAGTGGGAATATCATTTTACCTTGCAAGTCACCTTTTCACTTCACTTCAAAGTCATCCCTGTGCATTACCTACCAAATACTTTCCTGCTAGGCCACAGTGATTTTAATTGTCAACTACAACAGGGTTAAACTTTGATTTTTTTAAACCCTTAAATCACTTATAGCATGTTTTTGCTTTGTACAGAGGACAAGAATGTGACTGGCTTTAAGTGTGGAAGGACAGGGACCTTTACAGCCTGTGCTGTCTGCTGGCTTCTTTGTCATAGTGAAAGAGCTGGGATGTGGAAGGCAAAAAGGGAGGGAAAGCACAGAAGAGCAACAACTGGACAGGTTTCCTCTAAGAAATCCATATGCTAAGGGTATCAGTAATCACAATGGGGGTGAAGTCATTGTTGGAAGGTAGAAAACATGTGTTGGAAACAGCAAAATGTTTCAAAATGTTGCCCTTTTAAAAGGAGGGGGAGTCAAACCAAACCAGAATAGATAGGAGTGTCTTCTGAAGGCGAATAACCTGTGATTCTTGTGATACCAGAGAGACTTTCTTGCTTAAATATCTGTTTTAATAGGCTGAGTTAATGTGCCAGTGTATTGCCTTGCTGGACAGTGTATTAGTGCAAGTATGTCTATTCTTTCTTTAAGCAAGCATTGACATGCATTGATTTAATATTATTCTTCATGCTGAGCTCTGCAGATAGACTGGCAAAATGCAAATGACACAGCTGTGCTGCAGATATATCTCTGACAACTCAGAAGATGACTTTGCATATTCAGAAAAGCAAAGGAATGAGAAAGGATGTTCTCAGCTCTTGGATTGTGTACATCTCCTTTAATATTCATTGTTAAGGTAGTTTTAATTTCAAATCATGTCACTGCAAGGCTGCTGGTATGCTGAATAAGTTCCTGCGTTTTCCTTGTCTGTAATTGTCATTAATGAGGGAAATTCATCACCTTCCCAGAGTTCACCACTCAGCTGAAAAAAATAAGGGGTAATTAAGCATGGTGGGTTTCTTGCTGTGTTCCAGCTCTACAGCAAAGAGCAAGTGAAGCCAGTTCTCTGCTGCTCTTTTGGGGCATCTACTTGTAAAGCAGCTGCATAATTCAGCCTCAAAACATACTTGCAGGGCTGAAGCCATGGAAGAGGAGCTCCAGGGGTTAATGACTGGAGGACTGGGTGTAGTCTCAGAGTTTAATTCAATAGTTAGGGGATTACTGCAAGAAGTCCAGTAGAGTTGGAGGATTGCATGGGAAGCTTGCATAACCAGTTCTTCAGCTGTATGTGGTATTAGTTGCTATTATTTAAATGTCTTGATAGTAGTTCCCACAGCAATCAGAACTTTCTGTACAAACATGTAAGTTTACTTGGAAGAAAACGAAATAAGAGGTCTTCTACAGGAGAGAACATTTCCTGAAGCAAGTTAAAACTCATAGTTTGCAGTAAAGAGAAAATACAAAATACTGATGTGAAGAAATCTATGTCAAGTAGGTCTTATGCATATGCCATATTGAACATAGTCAAGATGACTGGTGAGCACTTCAAAAAAATTAATTTATTTCAGCATTTTCTGAGGAAACATTGCTCCTTACCTTGAAGTAGAAAATTCTGTTATAAATCTGGTTCTCTCTCCCTAGAAAATGGCTTCTCGTCCTAATTAATCATAGTGCCTTGCACAGGCTACTGATGGGTCTCTTATCTACCTCTGCAACTAAAGCAGCTGGGGCCACCACCTGTTAAGTCGTTTCCAGCACCATTTAAATAGCCTGAGTGGCTGTTACCTTCGGGTTTATCTGGCAGGGAAAGAAATGGGAGCAGATGCCACACAGGAGTGAGCGCTACAAGGGGTAGCCTAAGAAGTACAAGGAAAAGCCAGGAGAAGTCAAGGAGCAAGAGCAGGTGGAGAGAAGACAATAGGCAGGTTTGGCAGCATCAAAGTCCTGCAGTGCAAGTTTGTTGTGCTCTCTGCTAAACACCAAGTTTTGAGAATTTAGGTGTTCAGTCAGAAATGTTTCTGTGTAATTGGATTCATAGAGTGACACATGACTTCAGCTTATGGCTCTGCTACTCAGTAAAATATGTTTGCTGAATCTGTGTTGAGGTTGCTGAACACCTAAATAAATAAATAAATTGCAAAGATACAACAAGGTTGTTTCATGCTTATGCATAAAAAATCCTCTCTGAGTTACTTTTTTCCTTAGTTAGAGGCTGTTACGGAGTGAATTGTAAAAATAAAGGGAAGGAAAGGTTTTTAAATGGCATCCGCTACTGAGGTTTTGTCAGGATTTCAGTCATGCGCTGTTCTTTGAAGACAATAAAAAAAAAGATACTCAACCCATTAAATAAAAGCTTTAGTCTTCCTTGTTTTAGAAAAATCTATTTCTAAGGGGTTTCTTTTACACTACAAAGTGTTCTTTTCTCATCAGAAGAATGTATTTTGAGTGCAATGAATATGATTTCTGTACTTGTGCATAAGTGCACATTTCATTTTTAGAATACTTATTGAATTGCTAGAACACACTTGTACAAGCTATTAATAAAAAAGTATCCTTGTTGATTTTTTTATAATTTACTTGAGCCAGATCCTCACATTAAGGACATTATGAGAGCAAATTCTTGCCTTTTCCCCTTAGCTTGAATCTTTCTTAACTTCTAAAATGAGGCAGCTGAGAAGTGTAAATTTTTAATGAAGAACTACTTATTACTTGTGGAGACTCAGCTGATGAAAGTGGTTATAACTGCCTTAGTTATCCAATTTAAACAAGTTTGCTGGCTGAATGTGAAAGTCTCTAGAAAGATGCTGTAGTAAGTCTTACAAAAAGAATACTTCCTTTGAGCTATTATGAAATCTTGGTAAGGATATTCATCAGATTAACCAGTCTTGTGCTATACAGGTTTCTGAAACAGACCTGTGAATGTTCACCAGGCTGTGTGAAGTCTAAAGGTGGCCTAATTATTCCTAATTCTGCACATAGTCTGAAGTTTTTCCTTTTCATTCCAGATCTGAAGTTTATATTCTTGAAAGCTTGTCTGTCTTTTTCTGAATAAACATATGGTATTAGATAGTACTTCCCTGTACAAAAGTTGCTTCTTATGGATTTAGTGATTTGAGTTTTATAAGTAGTTCTCCTTTAGGTAATATTCTTATTTACCTATACCCTGATAATATAATCTGTTTTGTCATTATGTATAACTAAGTGAAGAAATAGGAATAAATTAAATATTTCTTAAGACATATTATAGTATATTTCTACTGTAACTCCAATGAAAACCTAGAATAAATCAAAATACTGCAAAAAAACTTGTCTATTAATTTAGTTCCTTATCTTAGGCTGTGGTTTGATGCAGTCCCAATTGGGCTTTTTTTCTGATGTCTCTTCCTGAATTTGTCTAGATCACTAGAAAGGAATCGATGGGAATTGATCCAATTTGTAGAACACAATTCTAATATTGATAGTAGTTTATATTCATTTGCTTCACTCTAATCTTTTATTAATGCTCATTTGCAAAATGCTGTTCATGCTGTTTCTCCCAGTTTTGTACCACCAAGCTGATGATGATAATGAAATTTAGAGAAACATAACAAGAAATAATGAAGTCATAAATTTTGGAATTAAATATGGTAACAGCTACTAGTTTTATAGTCAGAAATTTTTCAGCAGGTGACTTTAATTTCAGATAAACAAAGACCAGTGCAGAAAGTCAGACATGTGAGATTCTTACAGCAGTAAGAAGTTGTGTCTGTTTAGGTCTTTTCAATTTTTCTTTATGTCCACCAGGAGGCTGGGCCAGGGCATCAATACTGAATCATCTGGGGATTTTTAAGGATGCATCATCAATAAAATGTGTCATCCAGATATATCTCCTGGTTCAAAAGAAGCAATAACTGATGGCATCACTTTCTCTTACCAGTGGGGAAAAAAAGTCACTGGTGACTTTTCTATGAAGAGCAAAGCCATGGTTAAAAGCATGTTTAATATAATTTTTGAGGTTAGGATTGTAAAATGCACTTGAATGTAAGTAGCTGTGAAAATAAGTGTGTCGGTCTGGTTTGAGGTATTCTAGGAGCTAAGAGAATGAATAACAGGAGTAAATATTTACATCTTGGATTTTCTGATAATTTCAAAGAGCTAAAGATATGTAAATTAAAGCATGAATGGTGTGGCCATCCGATAAAATGGAATAACTTCAGTAGAAATTTCATTGGAAAAGGCTTCTCACATTCATGTAAATCTTCTGTGCTCTCCAACTGCCACTGGCACCTAAAATTGTTCTGAACCTGTATGACTGTGCAAAATCCTCTTTATGCCTTGAAGGGGTCATGTGCGCTTGGGCTGACTAAGCCTGAAAATATTCCACCAAAAAGCTGGAGCACTCAGTGCTGGTAAACTTAACACTCTCCTATCAAGTCCAAGCAGATGTTTGTTGTTTTTTTGGGGTTTTTCTTGATGTCTTGCACAGCTTAATGAATGGTGACTGTGGAAATTTCTGTGGAAAGAGGGGATGAGATATTATTCACCATAATGAGGGTGTTCCCCCTCTCAGATGAGGAGTGTCTCAAGTGGTCCTGTGAAAGAAGAGTGTAGTATCAATTGCAAAGGGGTGGCATGACTCTTATTTTTTTGTTAGTCAAGGCTTTACTTTTCAACTTCCTTTTCCCAAATAAACTCATTTGGGACTACTTTTAATATAAAAAATGAAAGAACAAAAAAAATAAAAAGGAGGAGGATTCCTTTTGACTTCTTCCTGAGGTTTTGCATACTTATAGGTAAAAGTATTTTGTCTGTTGAATTTTTTTTTGGTGGGGGGGAGGGATGCACTGTGTTGGTTTTTTGGGCTTGTGTCGTTGTTTTTGTTGTTTGGGTTTGTTTTTTTTTTTTTATGTAATGAATCAACCAATTACTGCCTAGGCATCTTTTTAAAGCTTAGGTTTTATTTCAATGAAAATGAGCTCCTTTTTTTGAGCATCTAAGAAAAAATAGAAACCTTGGCTTAAATATTTCTTGTCTGATACAGAAATTCAACCAAGATGTCCAGCCATACTGGAGAGTTTTTTTAAGGGATATCTCTCTCTGTCACTTCTGTGAAACTTCTTAAGGACTGGTTATGACATTTCTTTGAGGGATGAGGCACGAGGTTCAGCCTCTGCTTTGACTCAGACCGAACTGTAAATTCTTCATACAGCAGGTGACTTGCTCTTGGGTTTATAGTTCATTTGCTTCACATTTTTTGGCATTGTATCTAGCTCAAAAAGGGTAATGATGTAAAATTGTTTATTATGTTTAAGAGAGCCAAGTTGAAAATTGTCTGATCCTACAGCATGGTAGTCATAAGAAATATATCATGTCTTAACATTCAGGACTTTTACCAGCCATTCAACAGAGTGCCTTCACAACAGTCCTACAGTGAAATGTGTTATTTAAGTCAACAGTACTTACCTCTATTGAGTTTTTATGGGGACTGCCAAGCAAAGATGGAACTTGTGACAGAGCTGAAATTAAATTCAGCCCAGCACAGAGGGCAACAGCCTTAACTGTAGCACTTATTGTTCAAATGGGTAGAATTCATCATTAGTATGTCATTTCCAGCCGGAGACCATAATTTAACATTAGCTGAATATCATCTTCAATATCAGGTGTTAAAGTAGCATTTCTCAAAGAATGAGAGTGAACAATGTCTGTATAGTTTTAGATCATAAATCACAAGTGCATTGTCCTGATCCTACAGCATGGTAGGATAGATATCTAACTAACAGATATCATGTAAGTATCAGTAGTGTCAAAAAGAGATTAATTCCCTCATTTACCTCCACTGAGTGGTTGAAGCCAAGATTTGCAAGCCTAAATAGCTGCAAGTAGTTGTAGCCTGGTTTTTAAAGCTGATGTTCTCCTAGCTTGTTGGCTTTATTGAATGCACAGCATTTCTGAATTGAAGACTGATCCTGCTAAAACTCCTAAGTGAGCTTTGCTAGGGGCATTAGCATTGGTTGATTGTGAGGTGCTGTGGGGAGGATGGCCCACTGCTTGGAATTCCATATCTGAGGGGCTATCTTGGGTAAAAATTCCAAGTCATAGTGCAATTATATTTTCCACATGACACCAAACATTACACTGACACACAGAACACTTCCAGTAGCTTTCAGTGCATCTTCTTCCTCCTCCATAATTTTGATAAGTGTGTGGTTAAATCTCCTAGAATGCAATCAGTCTCTCAGGATGATGATCAGCAGGTTCATTGGTTAAATTTGGTCTGGGCTCTCTGTAGTCGATTATAAACCGTTGCACTAAAAAAGGTATGCACAGCCTCTGCCACTTAAATTAATAAAAAGTCCCGTCCTTCTGTCCTTTACTGCAGTAATTTAAAACTTTGACCCAATCAACCCCTGAATGCAAATGAGTGAGCAATCTGGAGAAGCAGAGTGTTGATCCAGTCAATCTACAGCCATTTTCAGAGCAGATTTTAAAGATGTACGTGACATTGGCCATTAGTGAGCCAGCAAAGATGAATGGGCCAATAAACGAACATATTTCACTTCTTTCATCTGCCAAGATGAAACATCATCTTGGTGTTCAGCTCCTTTTTGTTGTTTGGTCTTTTATTTTGTTAATTTGCGCGACAGTATTTTGAAAGGCATGCTATCAATCCTTTAATTGACTTTTCTAAAGAAATATTTTTTTCCAATAAGTCCCCTTGAGTGGGTTGGTCTTGAGGATTTTGGTCTTCTTAAAGTCTTTCCTTAGCAACGCATTAAAAACATTTTGATTTGTAAAGATGTTGTCTATAAGTTAATTTAGAAAACAAATAGAGAAAATGAATATCTGGCATTGAGTTTTAAAAATGAGAGTGACTGAGCTAGTAAAATTAAGTATCCAGAAAAAAAAAAAATCCACTTATGTTTTTCTTTTTCCAGTTTAGTTACATACGCAGTTGCTTTAAGTGTTTTGTGAAAGTTCAGAGTAATTTTTAGCAGCATGTGGATTTTGTTGAAAATGAACAGTTATTTTCAGTCATTATAGAAGTCCAGACTATGTCTGAGAGAGCAAAACACGTCTTTGCAATAATTAATAAATTATCTGACACCTGTCAACAGAGAAAAAAGGAAATAAGCAGCCTATTGTTGTGCCAGTGTTATTTTTGCAGACGCTTCTTGTGGTTTTCTTCTGAACAAAATATGAATGTTTCTTTTTAGGTATTATCTGTTGGACAGTGCACTGTCAAAAGTAAATTAAAATAGGATTTTAGTTTAATAAACAGTTTTACACTAACAGTAAAAAGATCTAGCAGTATTGGCGACAAATTCCTTTGGGTTGTGTTGTTTTGTTTTCAGAGCAATTGGGATTTTATTTTACTTTCTTGTTTCAAATGATTTAGTTCATTATTACGAGTTTTCTTCATGGTGCTTTGTGGTGTTTTGATCAGCAATTTATCTTGGGGCCTTAAAACATGTGTTCATTTATGTGTTTAGCTGACCAGCTGCCGCCCCTGTTTTCGTTTTTCCAATGTGACATTAAAATGGAGTGATTCCTTGCAAGGATCTTTAAGTGGAAAACACATCTTACTCCGTGTGATGCTAAACTGTTGCCTTTTCATAGAGGTCTCTACCCCTTCCCCCTGCCCCATCTCCCAGCAGAGGTAGAGCAGCCCCCCTCCGTGCTCGCCAAGCCCCAGTCGTCCCCCCGCCTCCTCCCCACAAAGAGGTGAAGTCCCCTGAGTCTGTAATTGCCAGGAGATGAAGCGATGATGGGGAGTGATCACAGTCAATAGCTTTGATTAACAATAAGGTGGAAAATTAGCAATGCTAGCATTCAGCTCCCCTGCCTTCCCGTCCCCATATGCTCCCCGCAGCCTGCGCTGGCTGGTTAGCAGGGTGGCCACTGTGCCTGGCGGGCTGCAGAGCGACACTGGAAGTGGGCAGAGGGGGACAGCGGGCAGCTTTTTGGGGACACTGGACAATGCTCCCGGCCGTGTCTCTCTGGGCTCCGTCACGCAGGCGGGGGAAGGACGAGGTGTGCCGTGCGCTGGCACTGTGGCTCTTGCTGTCATGTGTGGATTTAATTGTGTCTGGACGTGTTGTGATCAAAATGGCAACTACTGTTACTCCTGTGACCCCATCAGCAGCTCTGATGTTGTTTCCGACAGACTCCGAAGACCTAGAGCGGGGGAACGACAGCGGGACACCACTCCCCACCTCTGATAACGGCGACAATTCACTGGGCTACACAGGTAGAGTGCACCTTTCCAAAATATTCCTGACTGCCTCCTTCTGACACCTTCCAGCTACATCTGCCATTGCCACCTGTACACGTTCTTTTAATTGTCTTTGCTAGCTGGCTCTCTTTCACCATCACCTTTAGAAGTTCAGCATTGTTGGTACTGTTGGGAAATATTATTGTGTCTTTTAACTAACCAAGATGACTGTCCTTGTGTGTGTCTGTTAGTACATGTCAATGATTTAAATGTTTAAATTTGCCTTGTTGAGACAATGCGCCCATTATTTTCCTTTGAACTGTTTATATTAGTGCATGAGGCAATATATAATCTCAAAGAAATTTTTCCAAAGACCAAGGGGATTTTTCCATATGTTTATTTGGGGAATTTTTTTGCTTTGTTTCTATTATAAACAAAAGTAAAATACATTGCAGCAGGGAAGAAAACCCAAATGAGACTAAACTGTGATTGGAGAAGAGTATGTTTCATTGACTTCTGCTTTGCATAAACTAAAGAAATGTGTCTCTAGGCCAAATAAGAAAAGCCACAGAATAAGCAGCAACACACAGCAGTGATCCCTGAGGAACCCAGTTCTGTAACTCCTCTGCAGCCTGAAATGTTACCCAGCTCCAGGAGTCACTGACCACAGCCCAGTTTCATCTGCAGTCACGGGTTTTCAGGAACAGCTGGTGGTCCAGTGTGACTCAGATATTCCTAACTGAGACAGTCTTGCAGGGTACAAGAAGAGAATAGGCAGGTATATAAGACAGAAAATAAGAAAGAGAGAGCAATTTGTCTATTCATAAAACTTCAGTTCCTGTTATATGCCACTTACAGTGATTGCAGCTTTCATCCCCTACCCCTCACAATCATCTCTGCATGTGGTTTAAAACCTTGACACATAATTTTATTTCAGTCTAAAATACTTTTTTTTTTCTAAAAAGGTAAAAAAACCTAAAGCAATACAAATTTCCCCTCAGTCAAGACAGGTGTGTTTTCAGGAAAACATAGCATGAATCCTGCTGCATGTGGGTTATTTCGACTTTTCTACCTTCTGAATATTCCTATTAATTTTGTTCTGAATTCTTCCCCTTGCAGTCTCCAAGTTTGTCACATGTACATTCTCTGGTGCATATCGGATCATCATATTGACAAAATATAGCTTAAAGAATGTTTTTTTCCTTACCGTAAGTTAGACTTTTGCTTTCAGAAAACAGGGCTGAGAACCGTGATCCCTGGGTCTTGTGTTTAAACAGCCACTAATTTACCTGGAACAGCGATTCAGACTCTTTTAATAATAAACTGGCTTAGTTTTACCTGGAGATGAGCAATCGGTTCCCCTCCAGCTTCCTCACCCATTCCTGGCTCGGGGCTGGTGCTCGACAGGCAGATTCCTGCACCTGACAGCCCCACACCATCCCGCAAGGTGGGAGAGAGAGCCCTGTATGCACCCCCCAAGAACCCCCTTAGGCACAAGAGCAGCAGGGGTGAGAATTTATAGGGAGATCCCATCAGTTTTCCCACTGGAGAGGGGCTGGAGGTGTGACGCAGGCCCTGCCATGACGAGTGCACTGTCATGATGATGGCAGGCAGAGGGTGCAAGGCCTGCAGGCAGTCCTGCTCCAGTATTTAAGGCAAATAAGGCAGTGTTTAAGAGAATATCTCCCCTCTGAGCCCAGGGGCATGGGACAATGTCCCAAGCAGAGCACAGACCCTTTTGCATCTGTCCACCCCGAGGATCCTTCTCCCGTACCAAGGTGCACAGGAGCAGCTGGGCACTGCATCCCAGGAAAGGCTTCTGCGGGGTGTTGCAGCTGTTTAACCTGCCTCTCTGGGCCTAATGGGATCATTTGAGAGGACTGACAAAGTCAAGCCCTGGTCTAGTAGCTCCCCAGAGGCTCCACTTCTTAACCCCAGGCCGTATTTTAATAGGTGTTTTCCAAGTAGGCACGAAAGTCAGGATCGAGTTAGAGGCAAACACAAGCTGAACAAAAATTAAAACCTAGAAGGTGACTGGTTTGGTTTGATTGGAGATTTTGTGCCTCTATTTGAATGAAAGACCAAGTTTTTCATGTTTAAAGATTTAATGATCCAGTATTTTTTCTCCACTATGTGATAGTAATCAGTAGCACTATGTGTGTATACCTTGGTCTATATGTAAAAGCCCTGAGGTATTTATTAAAATTAGTCCAACAGGTTTCTGTAGTAACCAGTAATAGATTTTAAAAATAATATTCATTGGGGTGCAACCTTTTAAGTAAATTTACTTTTTATTTTTTTTTCCCAATTGTGGGCTCATTCATATGGGACTTATACAGAATTCCTGGATTTTACAGAAGTATTCTTAGATAATTTTTGTTCTCTCTTACCTTTAGAATTCTATTCTCCAAAAGGAAAGCCATTCCAGAAGCTTGTTTGTACTGAAAAGTCTCTAACTCTTTCCTAAAATCACTTGGATTAAGTCCAGGATGTCTGAACCCAGGGGTGAAATAAAGAGCAGTTTATTTTTCAATCATGTTTCTATCTTCAGGTGGTGCCTGAATGGACAAAACCCACACAAGTTGATAACTGCTGTCATACCATAGGATCGTACATTTTTGCTCATACTGAGAGCACTGACACATCTGCAGGGCATGTCTTCCATTCCATATAAGTTTAGCTGCAAGGTATAGAAGCAGAACATTCGCTTGTATGGGAAGTTTCAGGATTAAAGATTATAACTTTTTCCTACATCTTTTTCATCTTTTTCTTTCCCTGGATGTTTCTCATGGTGAATATATGCAGCTGTTTCGTACTGTTGTTAAGTGGATGTACATGACTCATAGGGAGGATTTCGGTGTGTTCTCCTAAAGCCCCCTTTATCACTATTATTCATTCTCCTAAATCACTAAATCAGGAGAAATTAGGTTTTGTTGTCTTCACTGTGGATGTGAGCACTTGATTTGAGAAGTAACCTCTTACCAAACAGTAAACTCATCAATTTCAGGGGGGTAAGAGGACATGGAAACCCAAAATGTTTCAGATAAAGTTTGAAATTGTTAATACATTTCAAGATTGTTATAGCAGGGAAATGGTGAACTCTTATTTGACTTTTCATGATTCTCAGTATGTTACAGGACTGAATGCTAGATTTTTTAAAATTATTACAGTAAAGTGACAACCAGTAGATGTTACACTTTTTATAGACCATCAGGGTTTTATAATCAAAATAATTATTAATAGTTATTAACTGTAGACACAACTAGAGAAGCTTTATATGAACCTATGTTAAAGATGATCCCTTCAAAAAGCATTTGTAATGTGCATAAGTAGGGGCTGAATAAATCACAGAATCAAGAAAAGAAGTTCAGCCACTAAGGATTGTTCCATATGCATGACACTGATATTAGACTGAAGGAGTTTATAAAAAGATTTTTTTCCTTGCATATCTAGTACCAGAGAAATACTAAAGATTAACAAAAACCTTTAAAAGCTGATGTGACCCCATAGGCAGCATATTAAAGATGCTAGATGTAACTGGATTGATTCAGCAAATTATGGTTAAAAAAGGGAAGAACTTTTAACTGTAGCTCTGTCAGTTTAAAGAAATGAGGCAGGAAGATTACCTAGTCTGCATCTTCACAAAAGATCAGTTCTACAGTGTCAAGGTCAGATTAGAAAATAATTGCATACTTAAGATGTGTAACAGCAAAAATCTAAATAGCTATTTAAACTGTGTGGATAAAGAACAGGCCAAATCACAGTGAGATTCAATAGGATAAAAGCATATGAGTTAGATATTAGTGTTGTATTTAATTTGTCCTAAGGAAGATACCCAAAGCAGCTTTCTAAAATGCTGCATGAGCACGCCTGTTTCTCTTCCTACAGAGCTTACGGGGATGTTAGATGACTAGCAGTGATGTAGACACTTTAAAATGATTGCAAGTAATTTCACGTCCCCATCAGTTTGGATCTAAGTTCAGAAAGGAGAAGAAGGTTATAGGAGTGTGCACCAGAGAATATAATGAAATTTAATTTGATCACCAAAGGAAGGCAGGGGAATGGAAGATGAAAGTAGGAATTCAGTCCTTTGTCAGGTTTAGGCGGTGGAGGTGTCAGACCAAGCTTTTGTTTGGACAGGTATTTTAGAGGGGAAAGAAACCCTAAAGTTACCAATCATTGTTTTGTTGTTGTTGTTGTTGTTGGTTTGGTTTGGTTTTTTTTGGTTTTTTAAAATTTTTTTTTAATTTAAATCCTGGAGAAAAGAATAGGGACAAAGAAGAGGAAAGGAATCAAGAAAAAGATCTAGCAGAGTTCCCACTGTATATCAGAGAAAGGATATGGAAAACCATCTGAATAAGATACTGGAGGAACTCAGGGGATGGAGAATTGAGAAACAAACATCATAGAAGAAATGCCTTTAAAAACATCAGGGTTTCCAAGAGAAGGGCGTGTAGTTAGTCACCAAATGGAGCAGATGATGTGTTGAGTGATGTCCCGTAGTTCTGGAGAAGCTTTGAGAGCAACATCTCTGCAGCAGGGAGTAAGGAAACCTGAGGAGCATAGAATAAAACCATCTTGACTAAAGTCACTAAACATATTTCTCTGTTTAATATTTACTGTTAGAGCAGATTTTCAAGAAAAGACTAAACTAATTAATATTTCGACATCAGATATCACATGTGGTGTGCCAGCCTTAACAGTAAAGAAAATGTTTCCTCTTGGCTCACAGGCTTCTTGTTTCCTCCTCAAAATAGTGCAAAGGCAGTAGGTGTCAAGTATGTGCCTCAGTTATTTTCCACATAATCAATGGCTGCAGAGTAATCTCTGAGATTGCATTGTGCTCTGCTATTGAAGTGTGTGCATGCAGGATATCCCAGGAAGTAGCACATTTCCTGTTAAATCAACTGTGACATAAATATTGGGGATCATTTAACAGATCACAGACATCGCTTGTGTTACAGCGACCAGAATGATGGCTTGTTAAATTAACACTATGCAGTCAAACATTTGCAGGCAAGGATCACCACTCCTCATTAAGTAGAGTCGTGACTTTTTAAAGGGATGTTTCCAAATACTTTTCTATTCCTAGGTTGCTCAGACATCTCTTCCAGTATGCAAAGAAATCCTGTGGTTCCCAACGGTGACCCAAAGTTAGTCTTCAATTTTTCTCTCCCTGACTTTAATAATGAAAATATTGTGGTGCTATTCTTTTGTATAACAAAAGACTCATTTTTTTCTCACATTGCCTTTCTTCTTTACTACTATGTTGTTATGTCATCAGGAGATTTGTTCTTAGTGGATCACTGCTTGTCCCATGTCAAATAAGGCAGGTTGGCCTTGGAGAGCATTTTAACAAATGAAGGGGAACTCTGTCTTCATTTCATGGCCATGTCTGAGACATTTCCCTCTCTAGTCCAGTTATTTTTCATTGGTTATGCTATGTATTAGAGGGTGCTTGTTTTGAAAAGTGGTAGTTCAGAAACTATGTTCAAGAAAACATTTCTTTGAAATCAAAGGCAGAAATCCACACTAATAGTTACCCTGTGAGAAATGGGAGTTTGTTTCATTTTTTTTTTGTGGTTTTTTTTTAAGGTTAGTAGAGGTAGTAAAAGTACATACAGATTTTGTGGCTGAGAGGCAGAAGGAAGAGGAGAAAAAGCTGTGATATGCAACAGGATGAGAAATAAAAAATTTTGGAAAGAAATATTTGCTATTTGATATTCCTTCTAAATTATAATATTTTAAGTTAGAAAGAAAGATCAATATTGAGGGAAAAAAACACACGGCAAAAAGCAGTTTGGGTTGCAAAAAGTGGTGGATGAAGGTGGTGGTTGCAGAGTGTGGATATTTTTTATTTGAAGGAGGCTGTAATTTTGGATGGGAAGCAGGTAGATGGCGATGTCTGAACAAAACAAAAATCTTATTTCCATGCAAGAATTCCAAGTGAGCTATTGGCATCTGTCATATTGCACTGTGTTCATCGTGGCAACCACCTGTAGAGAAAAACAAACACTTGCACTGCTGAACCAACAGACATGTGACAGGCTGAAGGAATCACTAGATCAGATAGCAGCAGCATTAATTTATTTGCAGTTACAGAATCCTTATTGCTAGTACTATACATAGTAGATTTCAGCTTGACTTTTACATCTCAGGATGCATACAAAGTTTGTAGTTAAAACCCTTCTCCCAGTCCTTCTCTTTTTTAAAACTTGCTAACTGAGCAAGTGTGCTCTTGAGTCACTGGGAGAAGGAACGTAAAGCCCCATGATACCAATTTTAAAAAGTTACTTCTTAGAGTACATCTGCACTCTAAATCCAGGAACAGATGGGTACTGTTATGCCTATTAAAAAAAAAAAATAAATAAAAGAAAGAGGAAAAGAAATCCAAATGTCTTGTCTATCAGCAAAGATCTCTGCTCCCCGTGTCAATCTAAACAGTCAGAAAAGTCCTTTCAGATTTATTCTTCTCTTTGCAGGCATTCTTCTGACACAGATGCTGAGGATTTGTTTTTAATATGTATTAAAATATAAATATAAAACCAATCAACAAGGTTGTCAATGAGAGCAGGCAACGTTGATACTGAGGCAATAATAATTTAATCAAAACACATATTAGCAACGTTGGAGCACAAATAGTCCCACTTACATAAATCTTGCACTGCCAATTTTTATGAAAAAGTTTATAGAAAATCTCCTCCTCCAAATATTGTGTTATACTCCAGGGAAGAGTTTTTTATTAAAACAGGAAGCTATGACAATGTCCCATGTTTCTCAATCAGTGAGAGCCAAAATATTGTGTGAAGAATTTGTCTAATACTGACTTTAGCAGCAGTAAATGCCTCTATATAGTTGGGGTGCTAGGAATTTTTCTAAACAACCATATCTCAGGAAGATTAATTTGAGCTTGAGAAGGTGCAGGAAAGAGCTATTAAAATAGTCAGGGAATAGAAAGCTTATTTTGGTGGAGGCCTTAATGAAAGGGAAATGTGACTGGCATTTGTTGCCAGCCTTGTGATTTTAGAGAACAAATAGAAAAAAAGCACATTGCTTATTCAACTTGGAGAAATCTAGTTATTGACAAAGAGCCTATCTTCAAACAGTACTCAAAATGTGGGCTTTTATAATAGGGGATTCTAAACTTTTATTCATATTACCACTTGACAAATGATGAAGCAGCTAAAAAATGGGCTTTAGTTAATTTAGGATAGAAATTTAGGATGTCATACAGGAGCAGATTCTAGAGCATTTCTCAGCCAGGAGTTTGAAATCTCCTTTCCAAATATTTAAATTTGTGATAGGCTATGAGAAGCTGTGCATGCTTGATTTGTTTCACCAGGATGAGCATTTTAATCTTGAGTTCATGTGTTCCTAATTAATTATGAGACAAGTAATATCAAAATAAAATGCATTCACAGCATATTATAGTTTCTCTTTTCCATTTGGGCTGTCACAGACAGGAACCCCTGGAGTTGATGAGAGGCTTTCTGCTGAGGGCCTCCTAGCAAGAGCAAAGACAGAGCAAATTACCCTCAGACGCTGCTGTCAGTTCAGTGAATTAAGTATGCAAAGCAATTTGTGAAGATGTTCTGAAGTGCAAATTTCTGCCACTAGGTCAAAAGAGTATGAATTATCACAGGATGAGCAAGGTAAGAGGACATCATTCCCTATCTTCATCAGGGTGTTAGACAAGTTAGTCTTTGATTTTAGCCAGGCAAATTGTTTTATTTAAAGAAGCAGGAAGTCAGTAATGGACATGATTACATTAAATGCATGGCAATGAAATGCCCTGCACAGATGACATTAATTTATTGTGTCTACAATAATGGACTTTCACGAGTAGTACAGGAAAAGAAAAACATTGAAATTAATTTTCTATAATTTAGGTATTAGCATTTTTGGTCATTTATCATAATAATTACTATATAGGATCATGGATGTACAGGCTAATTCAGGTTGGAAGCAATGACTGGAGGTCTCAAGTCCAACTTGCAGAACAAGCAGGGTCAGGTATGAGGTCAGACCAGTCTGCTCAGGGCTTCACCCAGTTAGGTCTGGAAAACTTCCAAGGACAGAGCTGGCACAGCCTCTCTGGGCAGCCTGCTCTCCTGGTTACCTCTCCTCATAGGGAAACAATTTCTCCTGTTCAGTCTGAACCTCTCTTGCTTTGACTTATGCCTGCTGTCTCTTTTCCTGCCACGGGCCACTGTGAAGAGCAGGTCTCCATCTGCTCAGTGGTCCCCTGTCAGTAGCGGCGGGGAGGCTGTGCTGTGGCTCTTCAGTCCCCTTGGAATTGCCTCTTCCCACGCTGAACAAGCCCTGGTTCCTCAGCCTCCCAGCTCCAGCCCTGAGCATCCTACTCGGCCCTCTGTTGAACTCAGCCCAGTTTGCCAGTGACTTTACTGGGAACTCGGATGCAGTACTCCAGGTGGATGCTGAGTAGAGGGGTATAATCCCACTCCTTGATCTACCCCTGTGCACTCCCAGAGCCCAGGATGTGCTGGCCATCCCTGCTGCCAGGCCAGGCTGAACTTGCTGCTGGCCCAGAGCCTCAGGTCCCTCCCAGCAGAGCTACTCCCCAGCCTGTATGGATGCGAAGGGCTCTTTCTTCCTGCCTGCCTTCCTACAGCAGGACTTTGCATCTGTCCTTGTTACATTTCATGAGGTTCCTCTTGGCCCATTCCTCCAGCCTGGCTCCCAGCAGGTAGCAGCCCTGCGGTTGGATGTGTGGACTGGTTTCCCCAGCTTGGTTTTCCCTGTCAGCAGGAGGAAAGTGCCTTCACTCCCCTCCTCCAGGTGACTGATAAGGACCTTAAGCACGCCAAGACACACTTGGAGGTCCCTCTTTTGTTCCTGTTCTCCATATAGGCTGCAGCCCATCAACCATTGACTTTTGAGACAGTGTGTCATCACGTTTTTGCTCATCTGGTGGCTATCCAGACCATAACATCCCTGTTTGGATACAGGAGTTCTGTGGGAGACAGTGTTGAACCCAAAACATGGGAGTTTAAAAGCACAAATAGTTTAGGATTTCCCATCAAAACTAGTCTCCCTTATTTGCACTGTTTTAAACTGGAACTCTTGTCCCTGAGTTAATACATTAACATCTATCGGAAGATCAGCAGTTATTTTTGTCAGATCCCTCTGGAAGTGCTGCCAGACATTTATTTTCAGTGCTTTGTGTGTGTATGTGATTCTTGTGTGTTGCTTATCCATAAACCGTAACAACTTGAACCATCACCTGCAAGCGTTAAAACATTGTAGAGGGCTTTTTAGAAGGAACTATATTGATTTTCAGTGACCCTTGTATAAGGGAGACCTTTTTTCTGTGGTACAATTTACTGGAGAACTTTTGATAGCAAAGTATAGTTTCTTCCATTTCAGCGAGGTGGTTTACTTGTGCTCTGGTGTGTAATGAAGCCTTTCATCATTTCATACATAGATTACTTTTTTTTTTAAATTAAAAACAAGTGGATATTATTGCAGTCTTTCCATCAATGGAAATTACAAGCTTTGACAGGAACCTCAAGACAAAGGAAAAAGAAGGTGAAAGGAACATGAACTTATTGATCAAGTGATTACAAAATTAGTGTTCTGGATTTCTTCCAAAACCTCAAAAGACAAATTTACCATAAGAGTCTGCTGGGGAGGAAGATGCCTGTTTCACTTGGAAAAACTACTGTGCAGAGTTCAAGTATTACAGAGAGTTTATAGACCGTTTTTACTGGACAGTAAGTACATCACAGGAGGCTGAAAATGGCTGTAGGGTTATTTTGTCCTTCAAACTTCCAGCTGTTTAATTATATCTTCCTGACCATTATCAGATGGATCAAATAGGAAGCTTATCTGTGAAATATACTGTAGAAATTTGTGGGAATACTGTGAACACTGTAGTGCAATATGCACACAGTATCACCCATGAATTAACTGGATTTTTATGCAAAATTTAGGTGCATACATATAAGTACTTCTATTTCTGGCTTTATTGAGAATTAATAAAATTATATCCAGAACATGATCAAAAAAACCCAGCTAGTATTCAACAAGAAATTAAATAAACCTGTTGTAAAAAAAAATAAAATTTAAAAGAGAGCTGATACAGATATCACACTCAGCATTTGATACACACACACACATGTATTTGGAGGGCTTTGCAAGTATTGAAGATTTGGAGGAAGAAAATAAAGTTCTCAGTAATACAGTGTTTTGATTCCACACAGTTCCTGATGAAAATTCTTATAAATTCAAGATCTTTTAAGGATATACAAGCCACGCAAACAGCCTAATCATCCCAAATGGAAGACTTCATTATGAAGTGAGAAACATTCAGAGATGTTTGTTTAGGCGAAGGAGGTGTGCATTTTCGTATCAGATGAGATTACATGTAGCACATAACTAACAGCTGGGTAGTCACAATCTAGGCTTCACTTCAGCACAGCAGCATAGAGAGCCATTTTAGCTTATTAAGAATAGACAGTAATGACTTAAAAGTTCACCAGTTTGTAATAATAGGTGGGGATCTTATCAGTGTAGATAACTACCCAAAGAGAGGGTGCAAAGAGGACAGAGCCAGGCTCTTTTAGTGGCGCTCAGTGGCAGAACCAGAGGCAATGGGCACAAACTGAAATGTAGGAGGTTCCCTGTGAACATCAGGAGATGCTTTTTCACTGTGAGGATGGCTCAGCCCCGGCAGAGGCTGCCCAGAGAGGCTGTGGAATCTCCATCCTTGCTGATAATCAACAGCCACCTGGACACAGTCCTGAGCACCCAGCCATAGTGGCCCTGCTTGAGAAGAGGGACTGCACAGGATCACCTCTGTAGGTCACTACCAAGCTTAATCAGCCTGTGATCCTAGAATGTAAAAACTTTCACAAAAAAGAAGCTTTGTAGATCTTAACCTACATGAAGATAACTATTTTCTTGGCCAAAAATGTTCCTTGAAAAACTAAAACTTACAAGATGTGAGGAACAGCAAGGTTATTTGTCTGCCCTTTAAGTCCAGAATGCAGAGGTATTTTCTTTCCAGAAAAAGATGGAAAACATCACCGAGATTAGGAGCTGTTTGCTCTTTCTCCCAGGAGCACAAGCTAGAGTTATAGAGCCCTATAACTTAGTGAGAGGGATGTGCTTTTGCCTTGCAAGTGTGTTAGAATATGCTTCTATAGTTCATGTGCTTCATAAACTAATTAATCTACATATAAATTCAATATGTTAATTATAGGCTTATTTACCTGTATACAGGCCAGGGAAGTGTTTTAGGATAGCTTGTCTCTGTGTTTCTGTGCTTGCCAGCATGCTGAATATCAATCCAAACCAAGGCAGCTACAAGTATTATCAAGAGAGTAAGGTCTTAGAGGAGAACGGAATAGAGAGGATAAATGATTTATTTCTAATTTAAACACATGTGATGGTAAATATAATACCTAGAAAGAATAAACCTGTTGAGATCTCCTTCTTACCTAGGTCTATAAAAGTTCTCTGAAGAGTGAATGGATCTAGTTTTCAAATCTGAATAATTAATTCTCTTGTAATACCCAGATGGCATCTTTATGAATTTTCTACTTTTTTTGTTGGGAAATGTCCTTGTATTAAGGTTAAGGTCTTTTTGTAGCTGCAGATGCTCTTAAAATCTGCTGTCCAGAAGCTGAACTGAGATAAAGAAAAAGCGTCACGACACAGTTATTTTGGCAGCCTGATCAAAGCAGGATGGCTGTATTTAGGCAGACAAGTGTAACAAAGGGATGCAGTTTGAAAAGGCTGAGTTAGCATTCCCCAAACTGTGTCCCTGTGATATGCTCTGCAGTGCTGCTGGCAGAGCACACAGTGCTAGGAAGTGTTGTACATCCGTCAGGACACAGCTTGAACCAAATATAGTGAGAAATTATGATTCACAACAATCTCTTGCTGCTTATATTAATTTCCCTCTAGCCATAACACATCTGTTCATGGTAAGACTGATCCAATGCCCATCCAAGTACAGTTGAATTATTTCAGCAAGCAGTGGATTCAGTAAATACTATCCATGGGAAGGTTTGAAAAAAAAAAAATACTAAAAACTGGGTTAAGAGAATGAGTCCAACCAGAACAACACAGGGCCGTAAGTCCTCTAGCAGCTTCTCAAATATAGTTTCCTTCTTTTTTTACCATGATGTGGAAAGTCCTGTCCTGTGAAGTATGAAGCAATCCTTAATTCAAGTTTTTTGCTTATTTATTTGTCTTTTCTGGTAGGGATAAAGAACATACAGGACTATATTAGAGCACTCAAATAGTCAGGACAAGAACTCGGATTACATCCAGCCTCTTGTAAAATAACCTGTAGTTTAGAATAAAGTGAAATATTCCAAAGAAGTGGAATCTTATATTTATTTACATCGTACAGAGAAATGAGTGAGTGAAGCACTGCAAATACCCACTCTGCCTCTTCTACTGTAATGGAGCAGCAGTGGAGAAGAGCTTGAGTGATTAGCTGGTTTTTTCTTTGCAAAAGGACTCCTTACAAATTATTTAGTCCGCATTTCCTTCTGAGTCAGTGAATTTGGCTTCTTAGTGCCATTCCAAGGATGGGAGAAAAATGAGAGTCTGGGGGTGAAACCGAAGAGGACTGGAACAGTTTGGATGTTTTCTGTACTTTTTTGTATTATGTAGAAGTGCAATTAGAAAAGCTAGTTAAGACTCATGGCATGACAAATATTGTATGCAGTCGTCTGGTTTACTGGTTTCTTTATTTGTATTTATATATCTATATATATATTTATATATATATATTTTTATATATACATATATATATATAAAGAATACTGGTCTATAAGAAACAGGTTGCCCTGAGAAGCTGTGGATGCCCCATCCCGGGAAGTGTTCAAGGCCAGGTTGGATGGGGGTTTTGAGCAACTTAGTCTAGTGAAAGGTGTCCCTGCCTGCAGCAGGGGGTTGGAACTTTATGATGATGATTCTTAAGGAGTCTTTAAACCTAAACCTTTCTATGACTGTTTGTTTCTATAAATCAAACTCATACACAAGCCATAAATTGACTTAAATTTTCTGTAACATTCAGTGACATCGCTCAAAACAAAGCCCAGAGAGACTCTTTTTTTATTTAGCCAGAGATGACTGCTTCTCTCCGACATACGTAAAACCTACCAAAATTCTAATATTTTCACAGTATTTGAATATCTTTTGTTGCCAAGAGTTAAATAACAATTGCATTTTAAAAAATGCTATCAATTACTATTCTCGTGTCCTGTCTTCGCACCATTATTAATAACATCTAACTCTGCTTTGTCTACATAATTTTTTGTATTTATAAATTTCAATATTTTTAAAGCAAGAGAGTTAAATAGGAAATTAATCTTATAAGGTATTTTAAAGGCTCCCAGGGTCACACCCGATAATTGTTGATTCTGTTTGGAGAGACACCAAGGGTGTGAGTTTCCATATGAATGGTTTCGCGTCTTTTCAAGCTCTAAATAGCTTAAGGCTCACTAATTATACTGGTACTGGGACTACCTTAACAACAGCAAGCATCAGAACACATTTTAGATGGTCAGCACAGATGAACTAGGTCAGGGATCTCCAGGGATTTCATCAAAAGGTTAGCAAACCTAGCAGCACACCTTGAGCACCAATCACTGAGGCTAATGAGACCTCATTTAAATAGTTTTTCAGGGAATTAGAAAAGATCCCCTTCTTTTGGGAAATGAAATCTTACTCTGATACATCTAGTAGTAGATCTTCTCAATTTTTATTTTTTTTTTTAACAAATATACTCCTTTATCCATGCAAGGATATTAGATTAATAGACATATGTAAAATAAGATGCCATTAGCACAAAAAACTCTACTTTCCTGAGAGAGAAATTGAAACAAAAAAAAAATTCTCCACAGATTATCCATTTTCTTTAGAATGGAGTCTATTAATCTACCATATTAGCTACTAAATGAAAACAATAACATACCTTATTTTCTTTTTCAAATCAATGAATTCCTTGATTAAGACCATTCAGAAAATAATCTGAGTGAAGACTAAGTATGTTATCTAAGATGATAAAGATTTATATATTTCATTATCAAGGTTTTTAAGTGAAAGGGTAAAATACTATTTATAAATATATAAAATGCATGTATAAGAAAAACATTAAATCTATTAATTTAATATAATTTAGTAAATAAAATATGAAGTTTTTATTGGCCTTCATTTAAAATGCAATAAACAGACCTACCACATAAATATTCTTCAAAATAGTTCCACTGAAGCTGATCCTTCAGTGTTTTAACATTGAAAGGTCTTTCAGCAAAATCTAAGGATGCAAAAAAATTAGGCCAGCATGCCTTCCATGCTTATCTAATCTGAGAATTATTTCCTATGTGTGTTCTTTCTAATTTAAATTACCTATGGGCAACACAAGTACCTCCTCTGGCAGAGAAACAAAATAGTTAAATACATAATATTCAAATAAGAAGCCAAGAATAGTGCCACAGAATAAAAGCAGTAAGCAGTAGCTCTGTGTCATTCTGAAATTGTTTTTATTTTCAATGTGTCCTTTCATGTACAGGCAAGAATCATAAGGGATTTGAAACAATTAAAATTCCTTTAAAGAATGATTGTCTAAAGACAGCCTGGGAATATAATACTAAAATAGTAGAAATTAACTGTGCTGCTACACTCTAACTACATTTCACACCTTTATGTTCCCCAAAGGTGCCTGGTGTGTGTGTTGTATTCAGACCATTTGTGATTGATAGATACAAGTTCCTCATGGCTACCAAATCAAGCATAATACCTTTTTGTTACACGTTGTATGGCTCTCAGTGTGAAAGGATGGAAAATTCTAATTCACTAAAGAGATTTTACAGTAATGCCTGATATATATCAAAAATGTCTTTCAAAAAACCTGTTCAGGATACTCAGATTTTCATGTGGTAGCTCCATATCATTAATTTTTTTTAAATGATCTCCCCAGAGGTTTTCATTGTGTTCAAGTGAGGGGAGTATTGAAGGGTTGGTATTATTAGCTGCCACTTATAAAGTAAGAATACAAGGATTTCTCAATAAAAGTCCTGGGGGTTTCTTTTTTTATCAAGCAGTTGAAAAAAATAGAATGCTGAACACAAGGATATAATTTTTTTACGTCTTTGGGAAATCATTATGATTTCTATGAAATGCCAGTAGATGAAGCATTATTTTGGCAAAAGTTACTACATGGCATCCAAATCTCATTAAAGACCCCTTTTGGCATGGGTAAATTTAGTTAGATTGGGCCTGTTGGTCTTTGCCAAGTGCTGTCTTGGATTATTCCATACTAAAATGCTGCATGTGTGTTACTAAATGCCAAGGTCCCATTTATATTGATTATTCTAACCTATAGAGTTACAAATGAATTCACAATTGTTTATGGAGATGTGGTTCAGTTCCAAGTGGTCAGAAATTCAGGGGGTATTGCTTTTGATTACGAGTCCTTTACTCAGTACTGCTCAAAGGAAGGGTTAAGCCTTACAAAGATTTATATGGATCCATGACTGAAATTCCATCTAACTATGGATCTGACCTCTGCCAAACTCCACACCCCTTCCTCAAATGTATTCTATAGCAAAACTAGTAGAAATAGATCTAGTTGGATTTAAATCAATAGGAATTTTACCACAATAGGTGTGCAAATATCAGAGTAATTAGTTGCCTAACTGAAGTGGTGAACATCTCATTTACTCTTCAGTTTTCTACTCCTGTAGCAACCTCTGAGAGTAGAGAGGAATGAATGACCAGCAGTGTGTTCAGCTGGTAAATTGTAACATTTTTGTCTTAGAATAAATAAGGTTTTTCCTCTTGAAATACAGGAGTTGGTTAGGAAAAAGAATAAAAATAAGGAAGGCAAAATAGAAAGACTTAGATAAATGACCTCTCTGCAAGGTGAATAAGGTTTTAGAGTAGTTAATTTTCACACATACACTATATTACAAGAAAGTAAGCCTATTATTGGTCCAGAACACTAAACAAATGAAGCTGTGGACTAAACCATGTGGAATTTCACGGTTGACTGCATTGCAGAAATACATTTCCATTGATGAACCGCAAACATAAACAGAAATCAATGATGAAATTAATATTGTTTCTTTGTCTGTCAGAAGGAATGGATTTGTATTTGGTTTGAGCATTGAAAGTGCTACAGTAGATGGAGGATGCCTGGCTATTAATATTAAAAATATTAAACATGATTTTCATAGATAATCGCATGAAATGGTAATACAAATGCATGAAGTTTCCCAAGTAAACTTTATTTAGAACTCAGAGAAGAGAACATTTCCTGATATAGCTGTCATACATCACACCAAATCAAAAGAAACAAAGAATAAGCTTCTCAAGTGGAACAAACATCAGAAAACATCTTCTGTCCTTAATGACTTCAACAAGCTACTGGTAATCTAATGTTATAAGTTTTATACAGTATCACATTCCACAGCAAGGTGCACTGTAAGGAGCTCTACATTCTGTGTCTGGAATTCTCTCCCTTGGGTTTTGGTTAAATAAGAATGATCTCCACAAGCAATAAATTACAAGAGTTCATAAGAAGGTTGTGTTTCACAATTTAATTCAATTTCCATTTTTTCTTGACTTTATGATCCGTATAATTCCAGCTGAATAGGAAAGAGCCTCTTATATTCCTCCTTCTGAAGGAAAACCTCATTTTAAATTATGGTTGCAATTGTTGCACATTGGAGTAAACAGAATCTAAATGAAAGGAAAGTATTTATTAAAGGTACATTACATTTTGTTATATGACAGAGAGTTTGTTTAGAAAGCACAGTTAAGTAATGACAATGGAATAAATGCTCGGAATCATGATTTACTGGAAATCCCAAGGCCTCCCTAACACTGCTCTTCAGCCTTTTCTAGTAAATTTCTGTTGAAAAGCAAAGGAAGAGTGTTAGGGGCTGCTTCTGTACAGAACATAAACCATCATAATTAGACATTTTGGATTATTATAAAACATTATAAAATGTTTATGATGGCATGTTAAGTAGCAAAGAAGAAGTGAATGTAGAGTTGCTTCAAAGGCAGGATAATACATAAAATAATACATAAAATAATACAGATACATAAAAATAATAAAAATATTTTAGATTTAAGGCCAAATGCAGTCTTTATTTGTCTGCATTTTTACATGAACAAAACATCTGTGATTGCAGTCTTGCTTTTCACATTTGAATGTCAACTAAATTTGACAGAGGAGGAAGATCCTGGTTTTTCTCCAGAAGGCAGATCCCACTCTGTTTGGATTGCTTGACAAAAGAAGAGATCTGTAGGTGCAGACTTCCTTCAAGCACAGACTGGCTCTTGGCCAGCCAGCATCTCCAAAATGGTAAAAGGAAGACACAGGAGGGAGCTGAGTATTTTGATGCACAAGGAACACTGTGGGAGAACTGGTGAGGGTGCATTACACCGTGCATAACTCAGAGAGCACAATGAGAGCAAGCACCAAATTGTGGCAATCTGAATGCTGGGAGAGGAGGCAAGAGGCAAATTCTTAGGAAACCAGACTTCATTGATCTGGTTGTGCAGGAAGCCATTTGTTCTCATGCCATGAGCTGTCATGTATTATTCATGGTCAATAGCACTGGGCAATTACTGCATAATTTGAAAGAAAGCTAAAGTTATCATCATATTAAGGAAAATAATTTATCCATTCTCAGTTTTAGGGACTTTTTTTTTTCTCAGGAGCATTATATTACTCTCTGCTGTGAAGCAGGTAAACAGACAAAACATCAGGAATGATGCTTTCAGTATAGTATTGTTTCTTACTGGAGAGTAAGCACACCTAGCTAAAATATCTCCAGTGTCTAGAACTGCTTTGCCACAGTGCAGCAGCAGTTACTCAGAAAGCTCTCTTACCTGAAAGCACTAGAGAGTCAATTGTGCACACGTGATTTTCATTCAAGCACAGGGTCTGTCACACATTTTCCTCCCCTTCTTGACATATTTAGAAACCTTGGCAGGCCTACCAAAATTTTTTTGGCTTGTACCATTAGATTCTTCTAGCTGAAGGATGAAAGGTGGTGATGGGACTGTCATTGTTACCCTTCTTGCCTCTTGAGCTCTCTGCCAAGTCCAGGAATACGACAAATCTCTCTAGGAACAGGTTTTTAAAATGCATTGACTTCAGAACCGAGTTAATGGCAGTATGGAAAATCAAGGTGAAGCAGACACTTCACTTGTCCTAAGTGGGCATCATTGCCCTGACATATTGCACACAACACACACGCTCTACCCACAACAGAAGCCATCTGTCGGGATGGCTTCGTGCCTGCACTCAGCCCGTAAGATCTTTGTCCCTCCAGCATGGGTGCCAACAACAATAGACTTGCTCAGGGAACCAGAGCAACCCTGTGAGTAACCTCTCATCATGCAGGAAGCCCTTCCCTCTGTTGGCATTGAAGCATTGGTACCACATGCTTCTCTTCAGTTGTTAACAGCTTCTAATTAGCAGTAGTCATATTCTGAACCTCATTTGTCAGATTGTATCTTGGCTAAGCATTCAGCACACTCAGAAATAGAACTGTTGGAAATATTGTAAAATTGTCTTTTTGAGAGCATCATATTGCACTTGGCTGAAAGTAAGCTTTTGGGTCTGACTGTGATATAAATTTAACATGATTTTCTTTTCCTGTGAGAACAAACCTTTGAATATGAAGTTCAAAAACTGTGAAAAATACATTAGTAATAAAAAAATGGTCAGTTTCAATTTTCCGTGTTGCTTTAGTCTGAAAGGGAGCAAGAACCAATAAAAGAAATAAGCCTGACAGCAGGACCCTAGACTTCACAGCTTCAGTTCCAGATAAAAGTCCAATGGAAAAAAAAATCTGTTGCCCAGTGACGCAGCTTCATCCCTTACACAAAGACAGAAAATCCTATTATTGAGCACCCTTCTTCAAGTGGATGTGGAGAACTGCCAATTAACTACCTCTGCTAAGTGATAGACAACCTCCTTGATTGCCTTGAGAGCATGCCTGTCCTGATGAGTAGCAGTAATGCCGGATTTCTGTGGTAGATCTGCTCTTAGAGCCTCTTTGAAGGTCCCAGCATCCCACGCACAGACGTGATCCTCATTTGGAGTCCTATTTGCATTTCAGCACCTCGCCTCGCACTTCATACATCAGGCATGAGGACTGGATGAGCAAGGTCAAAAAAGAGGCAGTCAGTCTGCAGCTTGACTTAAGCAAAAGGGCTTGTTTTACACAAAGTACATGAAGGAAATTTTCTGTCTTCTTTTGGTGTAAGTGCAGAGCTCAATCATGTTTCCTGTTCTTCAGTGTCCATTTTTTTCCCCATTCCTTTTTAAACAGTCATGCTTGCATCCTACTCTCTTCTCTACTATGGTAAAGCTTATATTCTGAGGGACTAAAATTCTTTAAATTCTTCCCAAACTCTCACTTATAAGTATATATTTCTGGGTTTGATTTATTTCTCAGCATAGTAGTGATGGCTTCCAAACTGTATATTACGGGATTTTAAAAAATAATTGCAATCACTGAAATGTTACAGAGGCACAAATTTTGCTTGTCATTATTTATTGTTACTCATTTAGATAAAAAAATCTAGTCTAACTGCCCAATTTACCAACATCATGAAAGAGACCTAACTTGAAGAATGCATTTGAGCAATTTAAGAGATTCTAGGCCATGTCTGTAGCTTTTCCTTGCTTGTATAACATTAGAGGCAGTAGTGAAATCAGATTTTAGCTGATCAATCAACCTTGTTCCCAAATGCAACAGCAGGGAGAAATTAGGTGTGACTTCCTAAAAAGTTCCATATATTCTTCACAGAAAGTGGTATCAGTGGCTCCCTGTCTATCTGATTTTTCTACTTTGCACAAGAGAACAAAGGAAATAGAGCAAAAAGTAACAGATGCCATAGAGACACTGAGGAAGACTGTGCTAGGATGAAGATCTTGAACCTGTTCCTCTCCTGTGCTGACATCTGGCATCTCTGCTCCAAGCTGGGATAACCAGCATGCTTTGGGGCCAAAAGACTTTTACAATTTATCATGAACCAGATAACCGTGAGGAGAAGAACATTACACCATAATCACTTTATAGCAGTGTGGAGTTTTGTTATGTGATGAAGTAGCTCTGCAAGCTTGACTCCTGTAGGATAAAAGAACTGAAATTCTGGCTTTAACTCAAAATGCATTAAATAACGTTATCCCTAATGAAGGGGAGGAAACAGCGTTTATAGAGATGTTTAGTAAACTCAGGGTTGCATATATCAAAACCTCTTTATCCATATACATAAATCAATTCTAGCAAAGGGGCTAATCATTCTTTGCTGACTTAATTTCTCTTCTGTTCAATATTGTAGATAATATGAATTAAATCAAAACTTCCTAGTTCATGTCTGGCACAGGCAGACGCTTTCATTCTTACATTTAAATCATCTGTATATTCATCACACCCTTTTATCGGAAAATAGATATGGACTTGCAAAGTGGAATTAGAATCCTAGAATATTTGAGAAGCTTTTGGATGTGCAGAATAGGAATTAGAGCTCAAGTGAAACACTCCATTCACTTACAAAAAAGGTAAGAGCTGCATAATAAATACATTTAGGGCCATTTGAAAAGAAGGAATGAAATTGGATTCCTATTTAACAGTAGGCTCTCCCAAGAGCTCTGCACAGTACTCCATTACTCATTTGCAAAAGCAATGAAAACATTAATTGACCTCTTGATTAATATTTAAATAATAAATACCACAGTGGATTAATGCACTGGCCTTTTACCTCAAAGACATAGTTTAAAACTGACTTGACAAAAAAATCAATTTAATTACATGATACTAAAATTGCAAGTGCCAATAGGTGAGAGTTTCCATGCACACAAGGCCACACATCACATAATCATGCCAAATTGGAATTTATTCAGTGCTTTCTCTTTTTTTTTTTCTTTTTTTTCTTTTTTTTTTTTTTTTAATGAATGCATGTGTGGTGTGTGTTGAAAGAAAGCAGGCTGCCACCTGCCACAGAAATATCCCACAGAGCAGCTCCCATCCTTGTGAACTAAAATATTTGGTTTAAATGCTAGAAACCTGAAAACTGACACAGTTCCATTATCACATTCAGCTAATTAAAACATATACTTTCTGGAAAGAAATGTCAAATGTTTTCTGTAAAGCTTATATTTTGTGGAATCAATGCACATATATTAGTGGAAAATTAACTCAGGTTTTTAGCTTTTGGAACATCCTTACATGCAAACTTGATGTTAGCCAAGTCAATGGAGTCTGGAGGTTCTTGTTTATATTAAATTAGTTAATGCAAGGCTTTCCTTATGACTTTGACAGCTGGGAAATATCATAAACTGCTCTTAGTGGGCTTCTACCCTAAGGAGTGGAAATCTCATGAGGTCATTAATTCCTTTGAGTTTTCTTTTATCTTAGTCTGAAAACCCTGAAAACAGCTGGCCAAAACCGATCAGGAGAAGAGTCTGTGTCCCCCATTTGGGTGGGTCCCAGAAGAAAAATCCTTAGGGCAGATTCTGACATTTAACATTTCCCATGAGTACATCTAGATACATGCTGCATTCTAGGGAAATTAGATCTGAAACCTCCCCACAGTGTGATGTGATACAATTTTTGGCTTAGAATAGTTAACAAAAAGTAGTTTCCCCACAATCTTTCATTAATTGTGCGGGGTAAATAGTATTGGTTGTCCCGATAGGAGTGGAAGTGAGCTTGCTGTAGAATGTAGTAGATAACCCTAAATTTTGGAAATAGAGCAGTTGGAAATTTTTTAAACTTTGATTTATCCCAAACCAGATTATTTTCAGAACAGATGTGCTCTTCATTTATGCATATCTGTTTTTGATGAGTATGGTTAGGCTCTTACTATGTCAGACTGAAGTTTTCTTGCAACACTATTTTAAACAAGATTGCATTTTCAGATATTTTTCATAGAAACTGTCTCTTGAAGAAGTCTTTGACTTCTTATTGAAAATATGGAAATTTCAGTTAAAGAAAATGTATTTTGACAATGTTCAAGCTATTTTTTCGATTGGTCCTCTACTATACGTAGTTTTTACTTGATGTGACAATGAAAGCAAATCAGTTCTAAGTGTGCAGAGACATGTAACTGTGGTAGGAAAAAAAAAAAAAGAGATTACTTCAATTTGATCAATCTTTGCTAAGTGATTGCTTTGCTTTACCAGCTTTGTGTGATGAAAATTCAACTTTTGGCTCTTATGGAAAACCCTGTTGAAAAATATAAAATTTTCACATGTTGTAACAACGTGGTTCAGGCAACCAGAAACATATTGTGGCAAAGAAACCCCATGGTAACTCTGTTTGAAATAGTTTTCTCTTTCTCCACTGCTGTTCATCCTTAGTTGTCTCAAAGATTAGGAACTCTGTAGAGAAAGAATCATAACTGTTCATTTTGTAGAATACCTACGACAGCTTTTCATGGCTGTCATTTCATAATGTCTTCTTCACACGTTGAAAGTCTTGCTAACAATCTTGGTTAGGAAACTACGTATTTTATGCTCTCTTTCATATTATAAAAGTATGCCATACATCCACGGAAGAAAGAAAGTTGTTTTGTTGAGGTTTTGTTTTGATTTTTTAAAAAATTTTATTTTATTGAGAAGTAAGCAACAGAAGGTTTATTTTGAAAAGATGGACCTTGTATATTTTGTAATCTGTTTTATGCTTCATGACAAATCCTTCCTGCTGCTCTGTATGTCAGCAGTTACTGGCATATTCTTCCTTCAATTTGACCCAAAAAACATAATCTAGCTGTGAAAGCTACACCTGCTTTATAAGATTATGCTACTCATGAAAATTACTTAGATACAATGTGTAAATTAGTGTTGAAATGCTGTATTTTAATTTTATTCCATTGACACTTCTTAGCATTAACCCTTTAGCCAAGAGGCAGATGCCCTGCAATTTGAGAGGGCGATAGGAATTCAACACTAACAAGTCCAAAAATCATAGGCACGTTGTAATTGCAAGTCATGTGGGTGCATAGCTATGAGTGTCTGAATGATCTTAATTTACTCGTAGGTGTGCTGAAGTTCTGAAGATGTGACTAGTCAGAAAATTTGAAAACTGAAGGCGTAGTTCACGAAAACACCAATTCCTATGTACAATTTCAACCATACAAATAAAATCAATCCATTCATATGTCTAAGTATACTGCTCACTTGGAAAGAGTTTTATGGGCTTGACTGAAAATGCACTGTTAAATTATCTGTTGATGTCAGTCACGGTTGTCTCAAACCCACAATCTTTTGGAAAACTACAAAATTACATCACCAACACCTGCCTAGGTGCTATGTAGGTTAAGCTTTCTAGATTTCATACTAACAAGAACTACCACTTAAATAATCTTAGTCATATTTTTGACAAACTTTGTAAGCCCTTTTATGTGTTTTAGAACCTGCGAGAGAGAGAATTAACAATGCAAGTGCTCATTTTTGACAGTCACTGAAGCAGAGCTCATCACCTGTAGAAATGCAATCTTCTTTGGAAGTGGTAATCAGCATGACACTTTTAAAGCAGTATAATGTGTTTTGGCAGCACATAAATGAATAGCAATTGGAAACAATGCTGCTCTGTTTGATCTCTTGCCAAATGATTCAGTGTTGGGGCTTAAAAGTCATACAGGTGTTCTTTTTTTCTTGTTGTTATTGAGGGAAGAGGAGACCCATCATATTATTAGTGGTCTTGAATTTTCACAGCTTTATATGAAATGTTGTGTGTAGTTAAGAGATTAAAAGAGGATATACCATTATTAAAAGAAAATAAAACATTTGGGTCAATTGGCTTATAGGATAAAAATTGACTCGCTGGAAAAAAAAATCTGATGTATTTCTAGGCTTGGTTCAGAATGGAAAGGTTATAAATCAATTATAAACAGCTTTCTGTGCTCAGCTAATTCATGTTGGAAATTTATGTATTATCAAATCAATTTATAGGGGAAAAATGTGGTAGGAATGACCAGATTTAAAGAGCTAAGAAGAGAAATGCTATGCTGAATTAAATTTGCCCTAAATAAAAGCAGAGTTCATAAGAGGATAGAATACATAAAATTCCCAGTGCTCCAGCCTGCATAGCACCTGTGTAGCTAAAACAGCTTTCTCTATTAGCAACACCTAACATTCCAGATTTTGTTTGGAAGGTCTGCAGGTAAAATGATTGAGGCTTGGATGTGCATAGTGATTTCCTTCATCAGTATTCAATGTCTACCTTTTTATGACAAATCTGTGAACATTCTTATGTAGTACAGTAAGAACACAAAAAAAACCCTGAAAAGAATTAATTATTTTGCTGTTAATCACTCTCTGGGAAATTAGAAATGCTAACTATTTATCCCATGAAGTCAACAGGATTTTTCCATTTGTTTCAATGAGTCTAGGATCTCACTCTTCTTTCTAGACAGCACTTGTGTATTCAAACAACAGAACAATCCACCCCTTATGCTTGATTATTATAATTTTATATCAAACAACATAATTATACATCCACAAGATGCCTATCACTATAGCTGGTATATGACATGCTCTCCCACTTGCAGCTTTAGAAGGTAGATGAGTGCAACAAACGTCTCCAGCCTGAAAAGGGTATTTCAGAATCTGAAACAGATAGAAAGCCTGATAAACTGTCCTTTTGTGTCCATTCACTCTGTCTGTGATACAATTTATGTAGGGTGGGATTTTAGATGCAAGCCCACAGGACGAAAGAAGTCCTATATTTTGGGTTTTTTTAATATTTGTTATCAGAAGATATTGGAAAACTTGATGCAGGAGAGCATCAGTCTGTTCTATGTTTCTTACTGGAAGAGTAATAATCAGCTGAGTTTATTTAGCTTAATTGTTAAAGTAAGATCAAGGAGAAATTTGGTCAGTGTGTGTTACCATCCTCACTAAATGGCTCTCGATGTGAAATGCGGCAGCACAGAGCAGAACAGTGAATGGTGGTTAAACACAGACATTTGATTGAGAAAGAAGCAACACATTTTAACATAATGACCAAATAAGCACTGAATTCCACATCGTTCCACATTTCAAATGCTTAAAACATTTGAAGTGCAGTTCATTCTGTGATGCAGGTTACCAAGAGCAGGTTTCAGAAAAATAACATAAAATTAAATGGCTGTTTTATTTTTGTGGGGGTCGGCCTCTTCTCCCAGGCAACTAGTGACAGCACAAGACAACAACAGCCTCAAGCTGCTGAGATTCAGTTGGACATCAGGAGGAATTTCTTCATGGAAAAGATTGTTAAACATTGGAACAGGCTGCCCAGAGAGGTGCTAGAGTCACCATCCCGGGAAGTGTTCCAGAAATGACTGGATGTGGCACTTAGTGCCATGGTCTAGCTGACAAGGTGTGATGCCTCAGAGGTTGGACTCAACAATATTGGAGGTCTCTTCCAACACAAATTATTCTGTGATTCTATGGTACATAACTTAGAGGGTTTCACAGTCTTTGTGATTAAGTAATAGCCAGTGTTGCTGTGCTCTTGTTAAGTTTTAGTGACCTAGACTGTGCCAGGATGTTCCACAGCTGGTGCTTCCCTGCAGGATGCCATGCAGACCTACGGCAGAAAAGGCAGGGATATTCACTGAACACCTGCACCTAAACCTTTACATCAGTTTCACAGTCTGCTGGTGGTGACAACTGAATCTACCTGAACTGGTTGGCCTTGCTCATACATCTTCAGCCAACACCTTTGGTCTTCCGTGTCTTTTCCAAGCTTCACCTTGCCGGCAAGTATGGAGGATATGGCCCCCAGCAAGCTGCTGGCTCAGCTTCTCCTGCAAACACTCCCAAATCAATGAGTGAATGTGCAAGTCACTGCTTCAGCTCACATCATTCATTTTCACTGAACAGGTTAGGGGGCAACTGGATAGGAACCTGACTTCCAGCTGGGAAGTGTTAGGCAATGACTCATGGATAAATCTTCACCTGACACAGCTTCAGCTGAAAGATTTGTGTGTAAGCACCTACTGCAAGCTGGATGAAAATCACTGTGTAAGTGAAACTGATTCAATGCTATCTCTCCTAAACAAAATTAGTGGAACTTTTACTCTTCCTGCTACATCTTGCAGTGATATGCTGTAGACATTTTGTGCACCGTGATGTTTGTAAGCTACAGTACCACAAATAATATACACACAGTGCTGTAAATAATGAGACACCTCTGCGAATGTATAGTAATGCCAATACCCATATTTATGGATTAATATGTTCAGGAATCAGCCAAGCAGAGTACATGCATGTTTCGTGCTTCTGAAAACTGTAGCTCCCAAGGGAGAGTAAAAAAAAAAAATCTATCTCCACCATCAGGTAGCACTGCACCTTTCTACAGCTGTACTTCGGTTATTTTCATATCAACATTCCCAACATACATGGTGGAATGAAACTGATGAATCATCTATCCAAATATGAATGTAAATAGAAGCAAAAATGAATTTGCATTATATATAATATATATATAGATGTAAGTATGTATGTATAAAAATATATAACATTGTCATTTGCATGCTAATTTTTCCAGGCTACCTCTGTCACCTTTTAGATGGGTAAATTATTTGATTCCTCTCCTTGGCACTCTTTTTAAAGCTTTCCTTTTTGTATCCTGGAAAAGAGAATTTAATATGATTAAAGAAATTGTCTTTAAGATATTTGTTAAGCTTAAACTTACAGCCAGATTAGTATTTCTGAATTTTAAGGAAATTCTAAGAAGTTTCTAATTCTGAACTCATAACGTAAAATTTGCAACTAAAAATGCAAAACAGGTTTCAAAATAGTTTTTTTTTTAAAGAAGAGCTTTTAGGAAACACGAGTTTATACTCCCAGAAATCAAGATTTAGGATATCACTTGAGCATCAACTGTCCCAGATCTAAGTAGCATAAAAATTAGCAAAATCTACTACTAGCCATGTGTGTGCTATTGCTTGAGTGAGACAAGGAAAGACAGCCAGGCAGAGATCTCAGCTTTTGAAAAATACATCTGTTTACCAGTGAGCGAACCCAATTGATCTCACATAGCTTTGTTTAACAAAACTTTAGCCATCTGCCTTCCAGAACACATTGTCCCTCGTGCGCTTCATTACAAACTGTGAATTTCCTCTTGCTGACTCAGTTGCTGTGCTCTTCTGAAGAATTTACAATGAAGTGCATCCATCGCCTGTCACGCAGCTGTAGCTGCTGGGAGGCATAGTAGGAGTGGGAACACTTCTGAATGTGTTGTCATTAGTGCCCTGGTGCTACTCGTGGCACGGGTGTTTGCTGCTAGGACAGGCTGGAGTCGCTGCCTGCCACAGGAGCAAGTTAGAACCTTGTACCTATGACATTACAAGGGCAGCCACTGGGTTCCCAAGCAGTTTTGAGTGGGAAACCAATATCTCCACAGGCACGTTGCTGTTAATTACCTGACTGACCGTACTTTGAGGCAAAGTGCCTGCCAAAGGAGGAGTTTTACACCCTCACATTTTACACTGTCTTTTTCATATCCCTCGTTATTATATTATTATATTACTTACTAAAAAAAGAGCAGTGCCTCTACTAAGCCTATTGGAAGGAGGGAAAAAGAGGATTTGGAGATCCTCGGAAAGGTGTGGTCCAAAGTGTGGGGAAGTGAGTCCCTCATCTTTACAGAACTCACAGAAATGTGAGGAACAAAAGTTTGCTGATTATATCAACTGAGAGGTGCTGTGGACTCTCTTGAGGGACAAAAAGCCTTGCAAAGGGGTCCCGATAGATTGGAGCAAGGGGCAATACTTAATGGGATGAAATTTAACAAGCCCAAATGATGGAATCTTTACCCTTAATGGGGTAACATCAGGCACAGATATAAATTGGGATGGGGTGCCTGTAGAACAGCTCTGCAGAAAGAGAGCTGGCAGTGCTGGTCAGCAAAACCCATCCTGGGGTGCATCAAACACAGCATAATGAGCTGGTCAAGAGAGGTGATTGTCCCACTGTATTCACTATTGCTGTGGCCTCACCTGAGTGCTGTGTGCAGTTCTGAGCCCACAATTTAAGCAGGATGTGAAGGTCCTGGACTGCGTCCAGAGTACAGCAACAAAGCCGTGAAAGGGCTGGAAGGAACGTCCTGTGAGGAGCTGCTGAGGGCTTTGGGTTTGTCAGGTTTGGATAAAAGGAGTGTGAGGGACAACCTTGCTGTTCTCTACAGGTTTCTGAGGAGGGAGAGTGGAGAGGGAGGTGCTGATCCCTTCTCCCTGGGATCCAGTGATACGATGTGTGGGAGTGGTTTGAAGCTGTTCCAAGGAAGGTTCAGACTGGACATTAGGAAGCATTTTTTTACCCAGAGGTTGGTCAAACACTGGAACTTCCTGGAGAGGTGGCCAATGTCTCCCAGCCTGTCAGTGTTTATGAGGCATTTGGGTGGTGACCTTAACAACACGGTTTAACTTTTTCTCAGCTTTGAATTGGTCAGGCAGCTGGCCTAGAGGATTGCTGGAGGTCCTTTCCAAATGAAATATTCTGCTTTATTCCTGCAGGAACTCACATAACCATAGAAAGATCTACTAGATTTCTGTATTACTTCTATTTGTGTGGTAATATAGGTACTTGAAATAAAACAGACATTAGCCTTAAGATATTAGAATTTAAAAAATAAATACCCTGATGTCATTTCAGTTCTGATAGAACAATTGAGGTTGGATGAAATAAAGATTAAATGAGCATGACTACATAAAAATTGCTTACTTTAGGATGGAATGTAAAAATACACAAAGAACTTCAGATAATCGATTTAGAAGAAGCAGTTTCTTGAAAATATTAGACCATGTTTCCCAAGCTGAACTAACTGCTTTCTTCAGTAGCATCGAATAAATTGTTTAGTATGAAGTAACTTTAGGTTTTGTTCCCTGCTACTCATCAGTCCCAGAGACCAGCTCCTGGACTAGACAGGCTGTGTTTGATAAGATTAAAAGAGACTTTTACATTTTTAGAACATCAGAAATTATTTCCTGTCTGTGGGCAAAGGACCTAGCTTGAAAATGCCCATGAAAGAATTCTTCCTTTTTCCAGTTACTTTATCTTACAAATTGTAGCTGCTCTGGGTGCAAGCCAGGCCAGATTCAGACATCTCCTAAAGCAGTCAGAAGTAACAGCCAACAGAGTCATTATGGGGAGGTCTGTGCCACTACTTTTAAGAGTGGAGGTTATTCTTGCATGGATGTTAGAAAAACATGTGAATACACACAGAGTCCATGGACATATTCTGCTCCGAAAGGGCAGCACACCAACAACATGATTTGAATGGTAACAAGGAGTGAAATTTGTAAATTCCAGGACATTATTATACAGCATTGTCTAGTTTCCTACACCATGTCTGTGCTGTGTTGGCTTCCCTTTATCAACTGTAAGATATGTAGTTATTAGGAAAAATTTCAAATTCTTATTGCTGTTTATATATTCTAAATGCTAAAAGGATTGAAGTGATTTCTTCTCCTTCAGAGAAATATCTACTTCTTTTCATAAGGAAGATAATATAAAATATATAAATATAGAGTATTTTACATGTTTATTTCCTGAAATCTCAAATTACAGTATATGCAATAAAATGTAGGGTGATCAGACAACAGCAAAACATTGGTGTGATCCAGTAGCTGTATTTCTTGATTATTGATATGTATTTTTCACTTATAAGACACATATAAACCAAAATTTCCACACAAAAAGCTAAACATGAGGTCTTCATTGTAGATATTTTAGTTTCATAGAGAAGACATTTTTTAAATAACTGAAATCCATAAATTCTAGCATAAATATGAAAACACCTTTAAAAGTACATATAGGTAGATTGTAGTTACTCAAGAATGCAGACAGAGCAACATATCGAAAACTGACAGTTTAGGGAAAAATAGGATCATGCTGCTCTCATTCTTTCTGGATAGAGAATGTTTTTTTCTGCTATCTACTGATCTCCCTCTAGTGGAATCCTATAACTCTGCATGAGATGAAACTTGAATTTTATTTCCACAGTTTTTCATGCAACAGGGCTGAAACACACGATGCATGTGCTACAAACATCTGTTTTCAGTAACAAAGACAAATTCTGTCAGTTCCTTTAGGGAAAAGCAGTGTATGTAGTAAACACAGGGACTGGAATTACAAAGCCTTGAAGCAGGTCCATTAAAGAACAGCTAGGAATGTAATTTGTTTGCTTGCTAAACCTGTTCCTTATGGATTGCAATTTTTTTTTTTAATAAATTGTATTAATATATGGGCTAGATTGTTCCTGGTTATGACAACAGTGCAGAAGGCAAAGGGAAAAACAGAGAAACAGGTGTTTACAGAGAGTTCTTTATCCCTCATCCTTACTGGGCCAGCAGACTCTCAAGGGGACAGGAAGTACAGTATGGCCTCACCTCCCCTAATCTCCAAGCCAGCCTGCACTCTGTGTTTGGTATGCAGAAGGAGTGCATTGCACCCCACAAATCAATGTCATGCCAAATATGCTCTTTCCTTTGCATCCCTGTTTTGTGCCTTCAGAGAAGTGGAGTTCCCTGAAGTAGAATGTCCCCAGCTCCCGCTGCAGGGTGCTGGGACTCAGCTGCCCCAGACTTCCCTTGGGAGCCAGGGAATGGTGTGGTGAGCTGCTCTGAAAGCATCCGCTGGTGATTCACACGTGTAAATAACAAAATTGCTTCTGCACATATCACATGTGGCAGCCTGAGACACAGAGAAGCAAATCTGCTTTACAGATACTGTAGATAAATACACAAAAGCTGTTAATAAATACACATGTGCATTCATTCACTTATGTATACCCTCAAATGCGAATTGCCAATCATTCTAAAGAAGACAAAGTGGTTGCAAGATAACAGAAGGTTATTCTTCTCATATCAACAGCATTAATCATATATTTCACTGTGAAGTTACCATTAAAACATAACTTTGATTAATGATAGTGCCAGTGTATTTAATCAAGTGCAAGCAACACAGCACTGTGAGTATTTCTCCCCTTGACCTCATCCAGCTGAGGAGGCATGTGAGAGAAATCTGGGCCATTCCATTGGTGCAAACCTGGCATGAAAGGAGACTCCAGGGCCCATCTTTGCCCAAATGACTTCTCAAAACTCAAGAGAGAGGAAAAAGACGAGCAAGTCCTAAGTTTGAACCCACATCAAACATTACAGTGATTAATTATAGGCAAGGAAATCATATCACTGGATCCCAAATAAATGCAGTGTCTTCTTGTCCTAAACCTTTCAATTCCATATACTGAGGAACCATTCCAAAGAGTTGCCAGTTATTACAGACAAAGGTTAGCGTGTGCTTTAGGGTGCAAAACAAGTTACCAATCAATCTGGACATATACTTCGCCCCTGTACTCAGCATTTGTGAGGCTGCACCTCAAAACCTGTGTTCAGTTTTGGGCTCCTCACTGCAAGAACGACATTGAGGCACTGGAGCATCCAGAAAAGGGCAACAGAGCTGGGGAAGGGTCTGGAGCACAAGTCTGGTGAGAAGCAGCTGAGGGAGATGGGGGTGTTGGAGAAAAGGAGGCTCAGAGAGGGATGTGATCACTTTCTACAACTCCCTGAAAGGAGGGTGTAGCCAGATGGGAATTGTGCTCTTCTTCCGGGTAGCAAGTGACAGGAGAAGAGGAAATGGCCTCAAGTTGCACCAGGGGAGGTTTACATTGGTTATCAGGAAAACTTTCTTCACTGAAAGATGGCTAGGCATTAGAACAAGGTGCCCAGGGAAGTGGTAGAATTTCCATCCCTGGAAGTGTTCAAAAAAACCATCTGGATGTGGCACCTGGGGTGAAGGTATAGTAGTGAACATGGTGGTGCTGGGTTAACAGTTGGACTTGAGGCTCTTAGAGACCTTTTCCAACCTCAACAATTCTATGATTCTGATAGCCCTCTGGTGCAGTCCTGTGTTAGATCTGTATGGTTGAACTGTAGCTGCCTTTTTATCAACGTAATGGAACCCTACAGTTTTTGGAGGGTGCGTTACTATGAGGTGCATGTAACCCCTCGTGAACTGACACTGGCAGCAGAACAAAACCAAATGGAATGGCTTTTGCAAGTGAAAAAGACCAAAGTCCAAGGAGCAAATCTCTTAAGGGGGTAGAAGGGAGAAGAAAGATCAGAAAGAAATGATGGGAAGAAGGTAAAAAGATGGAGGACAGGTCAACTGCAGCACTTGCTGCATGTAAAGGAAATGGAGATGAAAATCATGTACAGATCCATCCGAAAGAAGGGGGAGAAGTCTTTACTTCAAGAGCTGGAAAATCATTGCAGTAGCTCCAAATACACCTTTCCCTCCACTGTGCTCCATTTGGTCTTGCTGCTTTGTTGACTTTTGTGTGCTCCCAGTAATTTGGGGTGATTTTGGCAATTGCAATCAGAAAGGTTCTAGAGTTGTGGGAATGATGTTATGTCAGCGAGCAGGAAGGAACTGGAAGGATTTTACCTGTCTGCGGCAAAGATAACAAAAACATCTCCCAGGGCACTTTGCCAGTGAATTTCAACTGCACCTTTAAACTGGGCAGCTTGCAGTGTTCTCTGTGCCAAATAAAAATTCTCTTGGTTTCTTTTTAGACAGCTTTTGCATCACGGTGAAGCCCAAAAAAAAGTCTCTAATAAGTGCTACTTTTTTCCACTCACCACTAACACAAAAATGCTGAACAGTTTGAAGGCAGGGGGATGGGAAAGGAAGAAGGATGAGTAAGGAGGAGTTCCATTGTGCTGAGACCAATTATAGAGGTCTCAGCCCAAAAAAAGACTCTTTCAGAAAGTCACAAACAAATGAAAACAGGGTACTGTGATAAATCGTGGCACAGCTTTAACAGCCATGCATCTCCTGTTCCCCTAAAAGCTGTAATAATAGGCAAATTGTAAGGGTTCATATCCCTCTGAGTACTGTAAATTCAATCAGTATTTAAATACTTTGCATCTTCACTGCATTAAATTGTTTTACTAGTAATAGATTAGGGTGTTTTTGTGTTACACAAAAAAGACTTGCAAAAAGATACCACTTTTAAAAATATTCTCGTCTTTCTGATACCCTAAAATAGTATTGAGAAAACATGCTTAAAGCTTGGTGCTGGAACAAAAACATAGCATCAGCTGGAAACAGGGCTTATTCTCTTAAATATGAATTCATCTACCTCCTTCAATTTTGAACTCTTAACAGCCTCCTACCACATTGTGGTTGTTCCCTTGTATCCTGCTGTATATTCATGCATCTTTATACTTTCTGAGCATTACTTCTCTTTTGCTCCCTTGAACATGTTTGTTCAATATGGGTTTTATGTGGCTTATCCCTCCCGAGTGTGCTTTCAGAAACCACTACATGGAAAACACTGTAGAACCTCCACTTTTTTCAAGCACAAGAGGGAAAATAAACAGCTGATAATCATTAGGAAGTGGGAACTGAAGGCATATATGACATAAGTGTGTAAGCTAGCTTTCATTAAAAAATGTTTAAATGGCTAACTGGAGTGGATAAATCTGTCCTGAAAACTATTTTGTGATACCTATCAGAGATGATCACAACATACAAGATACAATGTGGTGTTTTCTTGACTATATCTCAAGGCAGTTTGGAAGACAGATTATGTCACCACTCCGTTTCTGGTTGCCATTATTCATGCTTCTATTGAATTCCATCTATTTCTGTTCTCATCATTGTTCGAAAATACTGGATTGTGCCACCACAGTTGGGAATCAGTAAGGAGGAGCATGCCAGTTCTAAAAAAGGAAAGCTTTTTGCTTTCACAAAAAGGCTTTGTTAATTGGTGCTACACAAGGAGGGAAATGACAAAACTCCATACTTTTCCATTTAAATGTTTGTAAAAGTGATTTTGTTTAAATTTCACTGAGTGTAGCAGGAAATGTTAAAGCTGAAAGAGACCAGACAGAACATACTAATGTCCTTTGGAGTGGGAGTGAAAGAGGGAAAGGGCCTGAGGATTTTACTTTCTTTTTTTATACTCTTTCCATAGAAATCTGCAAACTTTTGAAGCTTGTAAAAGAAGTATTGATTTGACAGCCCCAAAGACAGAACTCTTCTTTTCATGTGGAGAGCCAACACAACATAAGCAGTCACAGTAACCAACCCCTGTTCACTGCTGAGCTGGAGACAAAGGGAACAATTCCGGAGCCAGCCCAACACCTACACAAGATGCCTCTTTGCATACATTTGGCTCACTATTTCAGAGCACCCTCCCACCAGGATACATCTCACCTAACCTTGGGTATTTAATTTGAGGCTACCTATTTACTTACCCTCTGTGGGTAACAGCTAAGGAGAGATTCTTCTAGAGCATAAATGAATTTCAAATGCATTCTTCACTGGCAACAGAAAAGAACTGCAAGTTTACACTCCTCAGCTGGATTCTTCAGTTACATGCCCAAAATTAGGTGGATGAATCTAGATCTTAGCATATCCATACAAGGACTTGGTGTTGAGTAGCAAGTATACTTTTAATTCACAGGCTAGTTCACAGTGCATTCATTTCCTCATATAGACAAGATATAAATCACAAATAACAATGCTGTTTATTAGGATGAATTAGTAAGATTCTGCTGCAGATAATTTCTGGAAACTGTATTACACCACTATCGAACAACTTTCTGTACATAAAAATAATGGGTACAAGGCCTTAGCTTTTTTTTCTTTGGAAGTAGGGTTGTCTTAAAATTGAGTTCACATTTGACTAGTCCTAAGAATACTATTTATTTATTAGTGGAAATTATAATACTTATTTTGGCAACCAACACTGATCTAATAAAACACAGATGTGTGAATGTAGCTATATTTGTGTTCATGCAGGTATCTGCAGTTTATAGTCACCTAGGGGCTTCCTGTACCCACAGAGAGTAACAGGCACTGGCTCCATGGAAAGCAAAGCCACAGAAGCTTTTCCGTTTGGACTTCAGCTTCAGAGAGGGAAATGTGGATGTAACTTTCATATAATTAATTTCCCTTTCTCTGCCTCTTCACTTTTTTGCCTGTTTCATGAGAATCCAGACTCAATCTCTTGTGGCCAACTAACTTTTCATTTTAGGTCAGAAATTAAACTGCTAATATAAAGATTAATTTTCACTGCTGAAGCCTGGAAAACAGATTTTTCCTTTAGCATCTGCTATCCAAGGCAGTCTCTCCTCCACAAGGTAATCAAACATGATGACATATATCTATCCACCCACTTTATGTCCTGCCAGCCGATGGACATGACCTCGCCCCAGCCACATTCATCCTCCTTTCACCAAATATTTACTTCTGCTCCACTACCCCAGAGCCTGTGAGTACAAGTGACATAAAACCTGCCTTCAGAAATGCCATGCCCCTGATGACTCCTACACCCATCACATCTTTTGGTGCTCGTTTTCTCCAGACAGTATAAGCTAACCCAGTGGCATAATGGCACTACAAAGACACTTAACCGTGTTGATAGTTCTTTGTGACTTTTTATGCCATGTGGGAGCCAAACAATAGGTGTTTCCCTCCTGTTCTGCAGGTTCATCCAACAGTTTTTACATGGATTAGATAACCTACACTTACCTGTGAAGTTTAATAATGAATGTCATGTTTTTCTTTAGTAGTTTATTGCATTAGATCATGTTTGCATGTTTCCTATTGTCTTCAAAAACCAACACACTCTGTTTTGCTTTGTTCTGTTTTGTTTTGTTTGAGGTTGTGACTAATTAAATGCTGGCATCACTAACATTATTGCTATCTTAGCTATGTATTTTGGAGTCATCCTTGAAAGTCAGTAACATTTCATAGGAACAGGTTTGGTTCAAAACACCATTAAGAAAAAGTAAATGAGAGCAACTGGCTTGTGCTTGACTTGAGACAACAATTCCTAGGGAAAGTCTAATCTGTCAGGCTAGCTGCATAAAGACATCTTTGAATATCAACCCTGTAGAACTTGGTTTGGTTCCCTAGAAATTCTTAAGCAAAACAGTTTATCTGAGTTTCTTCAACAGGACTGAGTTACTGGCTTTGTATGACCTTCTGGTTCTCAGTAAATGTTTGCTGCCAATCAAAACTCCATTACCTGTAAAATCTCATGCATAGTTTATCTTTTTGCTAAATACCTAAATCTGTATCCCAAGATTCTAGTATAAACTAGAAGGAAACTTTTACAGCTTTTTATTCATGTTTTTTTCCCTCTTAACCATATTATTTAATTGACCTCATTGACCGTCTTGTGCCGTTATGTGCGAAATGTGCAACAATTTACTAAAATAGGTTGTGAATTTGGCTCATGACATACAGGTGTAAAGCCAGTGTCCCAGCATGAGTTCTCACCTTGCTGGCGAGTCTCAGGAGGCATCAGGATATCTTAAAGCAGGTTTGCTTCACTGCCGAGCTTTCTACATAAAAAGTTAGTGGTGTGTAAATGATTCTAGATAGAGAAAGCCCCAAAGTCCTAAAAGTAAAGTTAATTTAATGCTTCCAGATTAATTGCCACATGCATTTCTCGTGGATTCAATCTGATCAGCCTGGTTTTGATTTGGTTATATGAGCAAGTATCTGTGATTTCTCATGAGACCGTGAAGTGTATTCATTCATAAAGACACAGCAGCAAGCTAGTGAGCTTCGAAATGCGCAGCTGCATTTTGGGCTTGCATTTGCAAGAATCCCTTGCTTATGGTCCATTTATTATTTGATACGAAGTGCTAATATACATACAAAGAACAACTGTACTTCTTTGTCTTATGTTAGTGCTGCAAAAAGCTCCTTACTGCAGCTTTTGAACGTGTCCTTTGCCCTGGGTAGCTCATTAACACTTCAACCTTAGTTGCACTGTATCTATTTAATTTTTAATGCAAAAATTCAGAGTGAAGTAGAAAGGAAAAGGAGAGTGAAAGAGGATGAAAAGGAAACAAAAGGATATTAAGAGACCAGTATGCATATATGCACATGCCAGTTTCACGTGGTGTCTGGATACCTGGAGGGAAGGAGAGAGCAGTCAAACACAATTGTTTGTGTAGACTACTGTGGGTGAATTGACAAGTGCAGCCAATAGATTGATGCAGAGAGACCCATTCACAGAGCCTAAAGTGAAAATGATTTATACTTTTTATGTCCACAGATAGGTAATGTGGTATGTAATAAAAAAAGCATTTTTGGTGGGACAGTGGAAAGCCCTTGGGTGGGTATGTTTATACATAGGACTCCTTCAATTGCCTCAGGTCATTCATTCCTCTGAAAGGTGTCTCTGATATTGTTCTATGGTTTTAGGGTCTTTGTGCTTGCACTGTGCATTCATTTTAATATATAGCATCATTTTTACAATATCTTTCTCAGTCATAGCGCAGTTTCATTTGTAATAGATAATAAACAGCCAAAGGCCCAAATTACATATAATGAACCATTAATATTTTCTAAAAATAGAAATACTAGAACACGCATGAAGTAAAGATTATCTGTTTATTCTATTCTGACTTCAGGAATTTCAGTGACTTCAGGAGTTTATCCTTGAATGTTTAAATATGTCAGTGATTTTGATTTGCATTTGCTACGAATCCTTCAACAAATCAATAATTTTAATTTTTTCTTTTTCTATCATTCAGTAAATATGCACTGTGTATCTACACCTTATAGTAAGAAGGGGGAAAAAAGCTCTGAAAGCCTCACAGTTCATTAAAGATGCATCAGGCTTTATTATCATTCAAAAAAGAGGGAAAAAAAAAGAAAAATAGGTGAAGAGGCCATCCTCTGCAGCGTGATAGAAGCTAGGCTCATATAAAACAAGCCAAAGAATTAGTTCCTTCACCAAGGAATGACATGAAACTCTAGCCATGGTAGTTGTAAAAACAGTTAAAGGTCTTCTTTGTGCTCATTAACACCACTGTGCTGGTATTCTGTGTTGGCAGCTTTTGGTTCTGCCGAGGCAGTCCTAAAGAAAGTTGTTACCAGCCTATATTCTACAGTTCACAGGCTCTCAAAAAGGACACATTAAAACAGCCAGAATCCCCAGGGCAATTGGGGAGATTAAGTAGCCCTCTCCCTCGACAGAAGATCCCGCAGACAAAGCTTGGCATTGTGCATTCAGCACACTATCTCTTTCCAGGACTGAACTTTGCCATTGTCCCGCCGGATCCGAGTTTACAAAGTGTTTGGGGGACTTTGCGTAACGGTTCACTGGCACCACCATTGACAGGCATCTGAGTGTGGGAACTGCTCTAAGGGACAGGATGCCCCCAAAATCATTGGCCTATTCTGCTGGTCCCTAAGCCAGTGGCAGTGTTTTAGTGTGTGTGTGTTGTGGGGGTGTTACTCTGCAGTTTTCTTGGAGTCTCATCTTTCACAAGAATACAAAATCAGGCAGGCAAAGCAAACATGGATTATTTGTTTCCCAAAGGATCAGGCCTTTTCAGGAGCTTTAGCTGTTCCACTGTCCTACAGAATCTACCATTGCAAAGAACACAAGGTGCCTTGGAATACTTGTAGAATTTTGGGGGGATGCTAAAAACAAAGTGTGGGGTCGGGGGGGAAATATTCTTGTGGTATCAAAGTCCTGCTGTTTAGTTACAGAAACCATTAGAAGGATTCTTTATCTACCCTGTTTATTTCCATTTTCTTCTGTGCTGAAATTTTTCAGATTTCTTTTTAATTAACTTGAATAAGGAATAATAAGAGATCTCATCTGGTGCTACAGCCCATTCCTTTTGATATGCTGGCTTTGATAGAAGACTTAAAAAGGACCTGGTACAAGAAAAGCAAACTTCCTGGAAAGACCAAATTTGGAAATAATTCTTCAGCTGAATCTTATGTTTCATTTTCAGCTTCTTTTATATTAAAAACAGACTTAACAGATTTTTTTGCCAGACTCCACAAATGTTAGCATGGATGCCTGGAAAATGAAAGAGGCTCATTCTGAGTAAAAGTATGTTTAAAAGCAAAGTTTTGGCTAGGGGCATGAGTTTTCCCCTTCCCACAAGTGCTTTCCTCCAGCAGCTGAGGGTACAGAAACGTGAGCCAAGGCAGTGAAAAGTGGAAGGTGCAGAGCGTGGTTCCTGGGAGGAGATGTGAGCAGTAGGAATTCTGATGGAGGCAGAGGGAGTGGACATTGGCTTGAAGTTCTCTGAGGGAGGTAAAAAACTAAAGTAGAAAGGACATGGTGGTAGAAGACGAGGGACATTGTGGAAGTTTTGGCAGGAAGCTGGAACTCAAGGTGGGAGATATCATTCAGTTCCTCACGCTTGCCTGACACATTCAGGTCTGTGCACTGGTAGTATTGGGTCTAAACTGAAGAGAAACTGTGGGTTTGCATGGTTTGTGTTTAGAGTATGGTGGATGGAAAAAGACTGTGTGTTACAGGGACGTGGATTTTTACTGTGAAAAACACTGTGATCACAGTCTTGTTAAATGATGTTCATATTTATGACTGAGAAAGGGAGGGGGAAAAAGGAAAGTGCAATAGGATTTTACATACTTGATGACTGTGAAGACAAATTAGGAGATGTATTTTTCTTTGATAACGGATTCCTTGAGATGAAAGTAAAGCAGAGACTCTATATACCTGGACTTGGGTACATTTTTTGTCTATTCAACATAAGCAAAAATTAAAGTACACTGCAGAAGACTGAAGTTAGTATAAGTATCAGTAAGTTGAGTAAGCAACTCAAATGGTGGTGCTGAAGGGTGAACTATAGAAATACTGAAGATGAAGTAAAGTAACAATGGAGTAATCTTTCAAAAACTTGCCTTTGCTCTGTCCTAGATTACTATTTTACCTAACCATCCTTGTATGAGAATATGATGTATGGCAAGACTTGGAGATATCATAAATACAGAAAAATATCAGAACAACATTCACAGAAATTTGTATTGACCACAAGGACTACCAAAACTGAAGTGAGACTGAATACGTGATGAACAAGGTCATAAACTAGAGGCCTTAGATTATCTACCACAAATTTGAGAATTCCCGATTGTGAAATGATAAAGGAAAAACACCTGAGTGTACACATCAGTCACAAAATGACAACTGGTAAACAGTGATGCAGAAACAAAATTGAGGGAGAAGGTTTGTTCCCAAAAGCATACATCAGTGAAAGAGAAGGTAATGATCAAACATAAAGACGATGTTGGCACAATGCTAAGAAGGCGTAAAATGGCTAAAAATATACTTATAAGTTAAAAAAAAAAATAATCTATGCATCAGAGGAGTAGAATTCTGGCACAGCCTTCCTACAGGGATATCTGGTGCAAAATCAAATTCTTTGGCAGGAAAGTTAATGTGCGAAATGGGAATTCATGTTTAGTAAAACAATTTTTCCTTTGAAATGGTGATTTATCAAAATCAAAACATACCAGAGGAGTTAAAAAAATTCTAAAGAGACTAAAAGGAGAAAATAAAATTACAGTGATTTAATAGGAGCAGGATTGAGTGAGGTATTTAAGTCTTCCTTTTTTAAATGCTTCTCATGGAACTGATTATGTACTTCAGTAGTAAACACAAAATTTAAAGAATGCCCTCTTCAGCCACCAAATACTTCAGGCTTTGTGTACTCTTTTTATTATTTCCCTGAACAGTAAAAAATAGAGAGTTGCAAGTTCCTTTTGAAGCCCTGAGTGCCATTTCCACACACCTCTAGTAATCCTGCTCAAAGCAGCAGGTTTGTGGATGGCCATTCTGCCAGAAGCAGTCAGAGCAGGGGGACTACTCTCTGGCCTTGGTCCAGCTTGCCACAGATTCCCAAATGAATAGATGCTGTGGAATTTGGGAAAAAAGTAGTTCATGGCTATTAAGAGGCAGCAATGCACTGGAGAGCAGTAGTTGACTGCCTGCTCTGGGGGAGAGCTGGCTCAAAGCAGCCATTTTAAGGCAGGTGGTGTTACTGTGGACACCAGGAAAGCCCCCAAATGAATGCTTGCTGCAGTATATCCTGAATCAAAGGCTCTGTTATAGGGCTCCCCAGGGATCTAGCCATTATGTCCATGGTCTCAGCAAATTTTGAGTCTGTGACTCCTGTGTAAACTCATAAATACAGGACAATAATAGAAATTCTTTAAATTATCAATAAGCTGTTCTTCAGTGGTTATTATTTATTAGTATAACATATTAGTATGAAAATTAACCTGGTCCTCTTCTGTAGATACTCTGTCTTCTTTCATACATGTTCCTGTGAGGGTGTATTTATTTATAGGCTCATAAATAGAAGCTTAAACTGGCATTAATTAGAAATATGTCACCTCTGATCTTGAAACTAATTGGTTTGTATGGACTTTGTTAAATTTGCATAATTTTCTCAGCATGATGTCTTTAGTCTTCTTTCATTTTAAAGGGAAAATGTCTTTATATCAATGCCAAATGGAGAGTTTTGAAAAATAAGCCTTCCAGTGATTATAGGTTAGGTGTAGCGTTTCATCCTGTAATAAATGGATATATTTCTGTCACGTATGTTGAGACCTGGAATTCAGTCAGAGGCAGAAAATGTTATTCATAGGCATGGATCCGTGTTAAATAAGCGTTACCTTTGCTTTACCCCTTCCGCACTGGGGATGTACAGCAAAATGTAGATTCTAGTGAGTCCTTACTTCCTCATGGCAATTACCGGAGAAAACCTGACTGGAGAGCCTGTTTTATCCCACACTAACTCCCTGGCTGGGTTTCCCCACACCAGACGAGAGGAAGTCTCAGCTCCCTCCTTACAGCTGCCTAAATCTTCCATATGCAGCATCTAAGAAAATAACCAACCAAACCCTAACAAAATAAGTCATTGGTTGCGTTTGCACTATTTCTCAGTAGCCTGCAGCTGGTGCCAAATAAGTCCTTTTAAGTAATCGATAATTTCAGACCTCCTGGTTTTGGAAAGCAGTGGGACTTAAAAGTTCTGCTTAACAGTGGTACTTTTCATTTAAAGTCGATTTAGAAGAACTAGGACGCTAAAACCTGATGTTTAGGAAGAAAAAAATGCATAGCCCCAAATTCCCTGCTGCTTTTTATCACTTGAAAGTGTATGGACACGTTCTGGCACACATGAAGGGTATTTTCTTTCTAGGACTGGCCACAAAATGGTGGCACAAATACCGAGGGCACGTAACTCTGTTCCACATGGATGTGGAGGGAAGTTATGCAATAGCACACTCATTTCCTCTCCAAGAAAATGGAGTGACACGAGTGCCATTGCTTGTTAGCTCACTGAAACATTGGGGTTAGCTCTGCTCTTAGTACCAGTTACTATGGAGTCTATACACAAGAAATAAGAGGCCTGGAGTTGTTGAACAGCTCTCCTGTGTCTTGTTAGCTCAAATATGAAATATTGCTCTCATTCACTGGTGGGATATAAGCCATATGACCTGCTGTCGCATGGTCCTAATATGAACATGCACTGGTTTACCTGAAGGAATAAAACATATATTAAACATATAGTTTTGTAAGTGGACTGTTAGGCTTGTATGCAAATGGAAATTCCACTTTATATATGTATATGCTGATGTAAAAGTTGATTGGAGTTTACCTTCTTAAACTGTGGTCTCTCAGGGCTAATCCCAGACCTTAAACCATCCTTTTTTTACCATCTGACACAATGTATTAAGCCACCAGGAAAAAATTCTTTCTACTTATACAACCTTCCTACTTCATTGAGATAGTAGAAAAGGAGATTAAGAAACTGCAGAAAATAAATTCATTAAAGGAGAAATATTACCACTGAAATTTTGGAATATGAATAGAAAGTGTAAAGGATCAGCGTACCAGAAGACGCAAAAATGGCAGATTCCTCCTTTAGTTTCAGTTCTTGTTAGGTGCAGGAAAAAATGCAAATTTGGGCTGTAAACAGTGCAAAGAAAGTTCTCACCCACACACCTTTGCCCCAAGGATAAGTATTAGGAAGGGCTTGGTTAAATGGCCAATATGCTGTGAGTTTGGAATTAAATTACATTGGCATCACCTGAAATCAGCACAATTAAAGTGAAAAGGTTATGCAGGAACACAACCAAGCAGAATTGGATGGAGACATAAAAGTACACGTTTTGAATGTCTGCTGTTCACTAATAGGTGAGCAGTATTGCTCAGAATACAGGGCTCTATGGCAAGTCCTGACTTTAGGACAGTTTTTATAAAAGTTCTGCAATTTGGTATGAAGACAGTTCAGTTTGCTAAATCTCGTAATCTGACCAGCATGGTGAATTTCAACAAAGCAGCAGAAAATCTCAGCATAAAGAAGCTGAGAGTGAACAAATTAAATACTCATTTTATTTATGCATTGCCTCATCTTGCAGGTTGATGAGAAGTTAGGCTTGGCACAAATCTCCAGGGTTTTCTCCTAGAAAGGGGCCAATGTAACCCAAATTTATTGATTTTTGTTTTGCCATGGAAAAACAGAAATCATGTGACATAATAATTAATAATCCCAAAATAGTATTGCATAAGATAACACACAATAGCTGAGAAGTAGCTCCGCGACAGGTTTGTCACTGTGCTAGAACGCATGCATGATGCTGTGATAAACACTGGAAAAAGCACTTGTTAAAACAACCCTTATCCCTTAGGAATTTACAGCCTGGGAGACAGAGAGAGATAAGATAAAATGCACCTGGTAACCAAGAAGTGATGCTATTTACATTTTTCTTTTCTGTTTGCTTTCTTTTCCCAATGTTTCTCCCTCTGTTTTATAATGAAGTGCTGGACTGGTTGATGTGACACTTGTGAGTCTCTATGAAGAATTTGATTGAAGAACACTGGTGGCTGGCACTGGGTTTGGGAAATCATATTTCAGAGATAGGCAGCCAAGAGGAAAGTAGAAAGACAGCAATGATTGGAGACGATTCTTAAGGCTCAGTCCCTGTCAAATGCTGAACATTTTGACTCCTGTCAAAGAAAATAAGAAGGAGGGTATTATTTAGAAAGGGATAGGAACTCCTGAATGTGCAGAAGATGAAGGGTTTTTTTTCTATTCAGATATTTAATGCATAAGCCAGTCCTCCTCTCAACAGTGCAGTCTTTTGATGAACAGCAACTGTCATAACACTGGAGTAAGAACTCAAGTGGTGCTGCTGCTAAAGATTTTCATTTACCTTGATAGCATCCAGACTAGATATGAGGCCTTGTTTAAGTTCCCAAATGTCATTAGGTTTCTCAGGGTTAATGCTATGCTGCTAGACTTAGTGAAGCTATTCTAATCCTTTCCACTTCTCATTAGAGCATGGCTGTCACTTTTTCTCGGCTTCTACATCTGCCTGTTCCCTGGTTTCCTTTAATATATTCTAACTGAACTCTCTTCTGTATTACTTCTCCCATTTCCCCTCCCTCACTTTCCCCCTTATCTCCTTCTGACAACATAATATCATCGTGTGAAATTCATGACCAAGTTTTCTGATTCCTTTTTCCCTCTCCTACTCCCTTCTCTCAGTGAGCACTTTGTATGGGCCTACCTTGCAACATCAGCCAAACCACGCTGTATCTTTTTCCGTGTGTTCTTTGCCACTTGCAGAGGTTTTTTGTAGTCTCAACTTGATCATCTTTCCATTGTGAAAATAATTTAGTTGGTGATACTTAAAACAGCAGGGTTACAGCTCAGTGCAAGTACCTCACATGAACCTCTGTGTTTTCAGTCAAAAAAGGTTTGATTTTTTTCACCGGGATATATTTGATTCCTGGTGTCCTCCACCAGTTTAAAGCTGTGTTTCCCAATGAGAAATGAAAATCATATCTTTGGTTCTTTTGTCTCTCCTGCTAACAGCCTACTCCCACAAGTGGAAAAGTTTGAATATATAGCACAGACTACAATCTTGCCATAAGTACTTAACAACTGTAATATGCGATTGTTACAGCGATTTGACAGCGATTGTCAAATGGGTGAGGCTGTGGGACCCACCTCAGATTTATTTATATTTGTATAGTTCAAGTGTACTCTGCACAGTCTAATAACAACATGCTAAATTTTAGGCTTGGTTACTGCAGCACAGTAGGTGGCAATGATTATGCATCAATTCAATTCAATGAATGTTATCCAGATGCACTATAGCTGATAGAGTATAATATTTATTGTCGTTTTGAAAAGATGTAATATCTATTACCAGTCTAAAAACTCTTAAACATGCCCTCAAACACGATTAGCAGTAATTTATTTGAACAGAACATGAACAGATAAGCACCTCAAATTGACATAGTTATACTCAAAGCTAAAAAGAATGATTAATATAAAGCACCTGTATGGTTTAAATAATTTTAAAGATGGCATCTGCTTTCTTATGAGATTAAATCTATGTAATATCAGTGTTTTAGCTCTAGCCAGTGTGTCTAATAATCTCAAAACTAATAAAAAGAAGTGCACAAAGGAATGGATCTGAAAGAAGGAAAACGTATGTTTTCACAACATTCAGCCCTTTTACTGTTTATCTAAAGACCTTTATAAGAATCTATCTGTGGCTCTGAAAGAAAGACGTAAGGATTAAACACTTGTCTGGGTGTTAACACTCAACAGAGATCTGAAAACAGATTAAAGCAAGAATCAACTCCTTACCAACATCATCATCATCATCTCACTTCGGAGGTACTATACAGAATATGGCAGAACACAGGAAACTCTACTGGTTTTCAGAGCCAGAAGAGACAGATTCTTTCCCTCCCTCCCTCCCTTCCTCCTTCTCTCTCTTTCTCTCTCTTTCTCTCTCTTTCTCTCTCTTTCTCTCTCTTTCTCTCTCGCTCACCTGCCCTTCCTTTCCTGCCTTTCCTTTCCTTTTTTCTGCTTAGTGTCTAATATGTAACAAGTTTGGAGAGTAAGACTTGATTTTGATGCTGCTATTTTACATAGATTCACTACAGTTTCTCGTCATCTTCATGAATTTCAGAGGAAAATGCATTTTCCAGAACAGGTACAAGAAATAACAACATTGCCCCAATAAAGGATCTCCTGCAATTCCAGGGTCATGGCAACAAAAAGTCATCCTAGAAATTTTTACTGGAACAATGCATACTACCATCCTGTGCCCTGTTTGTTTTATTAGACTGTTGATGGAATTTTTGCTCATTGATAATACAATTTCTATAAGCCAAAAAGAGGTGCAAGTTTATAGAAAAACAAGAAAAGAATTTTCCTGTTGATAGACTGTTATGATGTTCAACATCAGGGAGCCAGCCACTGTAAAGCAAGTTTAATTAAGCATTTTTTTCAAAGAGAAGTTGAGAAGGAATTGAGAGCTCTAATACAGACATTAGGACAAGATCTTAATTGCACAGAGAGCTCACAGCTGTCTTCTGAAATAAAAGAATGGGTAAAAGACAAAGGAAGCAAAGAGAGAAGTGCACACATTGTGCACATGTAAGGCGCAACAAAAGTCCTTTACTGTGGCTTGAGCAATTTCCTCTTGCACTGCAAAACTTCTGGCCAGGAAAAGAAATTGTTTGTCCTTTGCATCGTAGTAGGAGAATTGCTACGGTGTTACAGGAAACTGCAGAGTAATTAGTCCATCCCTTTCTTATAGCCACTTCAGTTTCTAATTAATTGTATGCAAACAGCTGTTGTAGAATTTTCTGTGAAAATAATCAAGGAAGCTGCTTGATTCAGATGATCCAATCAGATGATCCATGATTCAGCCAAACTCCTCGAGTTCGGAGCTCTTAGTTAAAAGTTTCACTGCTTTTAAAAGTTCACAGACTTTGCAGCAGTCTGCTAACTCAAAGGCCTGTGTTAAATAAATCTAGAACGAGATATTAAAGACACCTTTGTGTGAAAACCTTTTCCAAGTACATCAAAGTCCTTCACTCAAGTATTACACGTAAAGGTTGGACTTATCTTGCCTAACTTCCGTTGTATGAAAAGTCTAAACCAGTCTTGTAGTAAGAGGGCAGAAACAGGCACTTGCAGAAGATAATTCATCAGCTCTAAAACAAATGTTGAGATCATCCATTAGAGAGCCTCTGGAGTAGCCCATTTCATGTATTGGCTGCAGATGGAACCAGCACAGAACTTGCTTATAGACAGCTGACCTCTGAAACATTGCTCCAAATCAGGTACATGGAATCCTTTAGTGCAAAAAAAGAAGAAAATGCTCCACAAACTTCCACTGTGGCTTTAGAAAAAACCTTTTGAAAAACATATGAGTCAAACAAATTATCTTGGAATTTTGTGATGGAGGTGATGACTGATATTTATGCTCATGGCAAGGAAATCTGGGTTAACCAGAATAGGCCCTGGGGTCCACGGAGCCATACTATATTGTTGCAAATGCATCAATAAACTCTGATTGGGACCCAGTGCTGTACTTTTACTCATCAGATAAGGTTGTAAGTTGGAAGATTATACACAATACTGTCAATGCAGGTTTTGTGCTTAATTTTTTTCCTTCCACTAGACTCTGCACTGTTGTGGGTTTGGTCTCCATATGAGCCATTCACTTCAGAGTTGGACTTGATGATTCTTGTGGGTCTCTTCCAATTCAGAACATTGTTACCTAATACAGCATTTACACCTGCCTGTTTCCAATGCAAGGATTAGGAAAAAGAAGCACCACAAGTGGAGGGAATCAGCTCACTGAGAGCAGATTTTATTTTCTACAGATTCTGGTAATTCTTGGGAATGGTGATAGTAGTTGGAATCATGGCAACTACTCTATTATTTTTTAATATTTTAGGAAGCAAAAATAGATTCTAATTTTGAGAATATAGCTATTTAAAGGGAGTTCTCCCTTTTACAGCAGAAGCTGTATTGTAAACCTAACACCACTGAAATTTTTGGTAATGCTAAATCTAGGAGATATGGTATCATTTCAGTTCAGACAAGCATTTTCCTACTGACTGTGTTTTATTCTTTTTTCCCCTGCCACCAAGTCCCACATAAAACATTAAAACTCTACTTCAAATCAACAACTTGAAATAAATAGTATCTCTCATTCTCATTTGTCCACTAATCTTTTCCCATTCATCCTCTCTCATGGGATAAGATGAAAAAAATTGTGTGGCTTATGCCTATTGGCTTGATTCAACTTACAAATTCATAGCCTACTGAAAACATTCCCTTTTCTGATGGTGTGGCTGTAAGTTGGAGAGTATATTCATTATTACATATAATGTTCATTATCAACTCTACTCAGCAGTGTAAAACTGGGATAATGCCATAGAAATATCAATATCTGCTAATTTAATACCTTCCAAGAAAATGATTATTTGTATCTCAATCTTAAAAATGCTGGAACAGAAAGTTCATACAATCTGACCATCATCAAATGTTATCTGATGTTACTTTATACTTCAAATAGTTCAACTTGACACCCTGTTTGGTTTACCCTTTGCTGAGATGGAGGTTTTACCCTGAAATGACCTCTTTGGCTTTGCAGTGAATTGTTTTAGTAAACAGATGGATCATTTGACTCAAAGAAAAAACCCTAAAATATTCATTTAGGTCTGCAAATCATTTCTGTGAATGAGAACAGTAAATTCTAAGTGCCTGAGGCTTCAGACCTTTCAGGAGTTGGAATTCTGCATGAAATTGGGTTGTTAGTGTCTTGCCTTTATTTTATGAGATTTATTCTTTGTACTCCATGAAGCTCCATACTAGAAAACTGTTAATTACTTATTTCGTTGAAATATTTGAGGAGTTGTTTGAGGAGTTTCACTTCATTGGCAGCTTTGCTGAGTAATGTGTGATTGTATTTAGTACAACCCTGTGTTGCATATTTCATTAAAATATTTATTCTCCAATCTTACTTGTAATCAACTGAAGGCATTACTTCTGTGAAAGATATGAAAACTCCCCTAACTTTCGTAATTAGGAACGTCAATATAATCAGCTTGTGTTGTAGTCTGTAAACCACAAACTGAAGGGATGACAAAGGAGTAATTCATTCCCATTTTGTGGGTATGGGCTATCATGTTTTGAATCTATGTTCGTTTTTGTTAATAGAATAGAAAAGAATCTTTTGCAAGCTGTGGCATGGTTATACTTACAGAGATAAGTAAAAGCTTTTAAATCCATTGTAATATATAATTTTTTTTAAAATACTAATGTTTATCTCATAAATAATATATTGTCTAATATCAGTTGATTTGTGACATTTAGGATAAAAAAAAAAAAGACCACTTGATTAATTGCAATAAAAGACATTTAAATTTCATCCATTCAACCCCTCTACTGGGCTCCATAAGACACACTGGTATTTGCTTCAGGCTTCCAGAAAAGCACCTTATCTTAATTTGCAGGGATCAAAAAATGAAAATTCTACTTCTTCCCTTGACTCTTCAGTGCTGTGTTATTAGAGGTTGTTTGTACTAGTAATTTGTTTGTAAATATCACTTCTTGAAGCTGGTGTCTATTCCAAAAGTAGAGATTTATTTCATGTCTTACTGAACTCGTTAACAGATAGGCATAAATGTGCCCAAAAAGCTATTTATCTGTTGTTGGCTTTTTTTGTTTTCTTGTGGGTACAAATACATTAGTCCTGATTTTGCAGGATATGACAGAAATAAGACTTTGACATTACCCCACAACTCATGACCTCAGGCCTGAACACTGTTGTGTTCTTATTTGGACATGGCAGTGTTTCAGATGGAAAACGTCTGAAGCATAAGTGGACACAACATAAGGATTTTGGATCTTACAGATTTTCTGGATCCAGTTTACGACCATGGAATCTCAGTCAGACCTACAGGATTGTCACCTGCTTAGCAACAGAGCACTGAGTGCTCAAGGCCTTTCTGTCTTCCCCTCTGCCTGTTGCTGTTAGTGTGTGTTTGTTTGTGAGACACAGGGAATACTGCTGTGCCATGGGAGTGCCTGCCATCCCTGGAACAGCAAAGTTTACTCCCAGACAGATTTCTTTTATTGTTACTTAGAACTAGACCTATGCTCTGTGTAATGTCATGACGAGCATGGGAGCATTTGGGGAGGATGTTACAGGATTGCTATACTTTAATTATATTGTTAAAGTTCTGCACCAATCTATGTTTGTGCAGCAAAATTCTAGAAATAATTCCTGTCCTCTCTGTAAGAGGGGTTTTTCACTGTGGACCTCAGTCTCCCTGCCATTGAAGTGAGAATTCAGTGTCAAATCAATAGTTTTTCCTGAATCCAGTGGGTAGTAAAAGAATAGGCTGTTTCTTCAGCATATCTTGTTTTAACCACTGGACACAATACAAACCTCTTAAGTAGGAAATGATTACATATAATTGAGACTAGGGTTACCTGTAATACAGTATTTAATAGAGCAGAGTAGTGATAAGAGAAAATTCATAAATGTTACTTTTCTAGACTACATTGGGCAATGTCTTCCAGACTAGCAATAAAGGAAATTTCTCACAGGCTAGGTAGGCATCACATTATTTCATTGATAGGAAATCTGATCACTGATCCAGCTGTTTCCTGGAGTTAGTAAGTTAAGATCCAAACATAAACCCAAACAGAAGAAATCAAAGTCACTACAACCTTTATCATAATAAAGCAGATTTCAAAGAGAACTACACCATACTATTTAAAACTTGCCTCTACTTGTCTTCACTGTGGCTTAAACGACGTAGCTAATCAGAGACATGGCAAATCATTAAAAACGTTGGGGAAGAAAACAGATGGATTCCAGCTTTTCCTACATACCTGGAAAGTGGCAGGCATGCCTCCCACACCTGCTGTCAGGCAGTGGGTTGTCACCCCGAGCTACTGCCAGCTTAGGACACTGCAGATCCAAGAACCTGAAATCCTGTAAGGATTAGGTTGAATCTACACAATACTTTTGAGCGCACGTTTGCTTTTAACGTGTTTATTGCCACGTTCCATGCATTCATCATTTGGATCCAATGCCAGTGTGACCCATAAAAGCAGAGCATCTTTTCAAATGCCAGATTTTTGCCATCCGAAATGATGTGAAGCAACAATAAGATTTTGCCTATTGTATAATATAAACATTTTAGGCCATTCAAACCCACGTTTCTATTGCACTAAAATTCTCTGGGTTCTGATTGTGAAGCATACAGCGTGCTCAAACGTGGAGGAGACAGGCTGATTTTGAACAAAAGCAGCAGCTCTCCAGAGAAATGCTTGTCCAAACTGTAATCAAGAAAATCCTTCATGTCTCCTGTTAATTGGTGATTCGCCCTGCATATCTGATGGGCAGATTTATGGCTTCAAGCAAAAATCTCTTTCAAGGCATTCTTAATAAAGGGTTAAGGGTGGGATTTTCAAAAATACCAAGGGGAGTTCTTTCAGTGGCAGTTGAACACCCCCCTCTGCAAAGCACTTTTGAAAATCTCATTCATGTTTCCATGATGCCAAATTCGGGCCAGGTTTATAATTTTTACTCTGTGTTCAGAGAGAACAGGAAAACAACCACAATACCCTAGACCTTATTTTTAGCATTATGCTATCTAATTAAGGCAATTTTAACCAAGCATACTTCAAAAGATATGGAACTTTAAAAACGCTACTTGTTTAATCTTGCTGCATATAGAGTGTTGGTGTGTTTGATATTTATTCACAGAAGGTACTAATTAACTCCTTGGGAATGGGTAGCATCTCACTAAACCTTCTGTCAGGCAGTCGTAAGTTGGGCAGGAAAAAAACTTAAGTTGATTTTTCAGTATTTCCTTTTTTCCATGTATTCATGCCATGGAAGTATTGAAGCAGGATCCTCCAGTACAGGTGTGCTTCACTGTCTAAATGGTTATTCCTATTTTTTTTTTAAAGCAATTTAAAATATCAGTCAAAGTTACCATGTAAGTCCTAGTGCATATACTCAGTTCCTTGCTTAAAGAGTGGCTTCAGCCTATGGTTGTTGCCATGTGTTGGATGGGTACAATATAAGCCAAGAGCTTTGAAATTCTGTTTGAAATTATAAAATCTAACACTACCACTCTGGTAAGATTTTCAGTCTTGATTTCCTCATGCAATATCAACTTCTTGAAGTTAAATGAATGTCAGTTGACGCTGTTAATAGTTTATTCTTTTAGATATGGAATTTTTCACTGAATTTTGAGAATTTAGCAAATATTCTTTGCTGATAAACTTCGAAGGTGTTGGCAACTTTGTAAAAAGTTTATGTCAAATTTGGTATTTTTTAAGATCAACTTGGCTGGTTTTATTTAAAATATGTTCTATGAGAGTCTGTAACCAGCCTAGGGTACTGGTGGAAGTTTATGATGGCTTGAGTCCTAGGTTTGAGACCATTTTTGTACCTTTTCAAATTAACTACAAAGGAAATTTAGAGTGTTTTTACCAACTCAGTACCAGCAGAGGGCATTACAGCATAGTTCACTTAAAACTGTTGTATTTTGGAATCACTCCAGATAAGAACAAAGTGCATTGAAGGTTTGATAAGTACTTTACTGAAAGACGTGTATTTATCAACACATTGAATTGATTGAGAGGATTTCCCCATTATAATAAGAAAAATCAGGGGTTTTAAACCTCGTTTGTCTTCAATAAACCAAAATGCAAATCTTGCAACAAAAGTAGTATTGCATACCAAAACGTGCCCCAAAAAGTAAATAACTTCTTAAAAGTTGGGAAGCAAATATAAAATTTTACAATTAAATATAAAGTTGTTCATAATGACAACCAACTGAATATGCTTGAATGAAATCTCCCCAATTTCTACTCTGGCAAATAGTTTACCCCGGCAGTTAAAAAAGAGTTCCCTCTTGGTAAGTAGAAACTTTCCACAGCAATATGCAAAATGTCAATATTAAAAACTCTCTTACTGCCAAGGAAATCTCCCCTGGCCGATGGTTATTACCTCGATGTGAGATTATAAATTTTGAACATGCAAAAGCAGACGATTTCTCAGCTCCATCATTACGAAGCAACACCTAAAAATGTCAGTTGAAGCTAAAACCTGAAATAATTTAATAAATAAACAATGCAGAATTATTTGGAATCATTTTCTTCATCTTTGTGTGTAGGTGTAGATTTCAAATGATGTTTTTGAGACACAATGTTTGTGTCTCACTGCTGCTCTTACTCACCTAAGAACTTCAGCTACAGGGATCATATGTGGAACGTGTAGATCCCAGATAATATCCTCTCCTATTGCAGTCTATGGGAACTTTGCCTGACGCTTTCTTCAGTCTTACTATTTTTTCAGTCTGATATTGCTATCTGAACTGCCATGCTGGTCCTGTGCCCGGTCAGCAGTAAGATTTAAAAAGCAATTTTTCTGCTCTTGTTGTGTTCTTTGAAGTGGGTTTTGTGAGCCCATGAAGCTCTGACTGTGCACTCCAGCTGAACAGTAGGTTGTTTGTCCAGCAGTGCAGCTGAGGGTAAAAGCAGATAAATTGTGTTTACTCAGTAACAACTAGGATAGTACAAAACTGGTCCATTTATATAAAAGAAAAGGGTGAGATTTCAACTTTTTATTTGAAAGCAGATTGCTGCGTTTTTAAGGCCTCCTCCAGTGCTCAGTGTGTAATTTACTCTCACATTTTCTCTGTTGAGAGGTGATAGAAGAGGAAAGTGGAAGTTGTATACCTATGTGATCCTTGCCTGAGGTGGTGCTTTGTACTTGGGAAAATGCCATTGCAGTGTAGCAGGGCCGATCCTCCGACCTGCCAGAGGCAGCCAGCACTTCACACCCTTCCACTAACCCACTGTTTTTGAAATGTATGCCTTGTATGCCAGGGCAGTTCTGTGAGAGGAGCAGCTGCTGGCTTTAAATGCAATGACAGAATCTCCGGGAAGGAGAGGAGGAACATGCTGACGGCATGTCTCCACAGCCAGGAGCAGATCCTTGAGCCTGCTCCTCGCGCGGGGCAGGCCCGGCACACGGAGCCAGCTGCGGAGCAGCGGAGCCGTGTTATTACAGTAATGAGCCTGAGCTAATAAGGCCTGTTGAGACACAACCTGTGTTAGCTCAGGCTTGGCACCAGCACAGAGTATTTACTCAGCTTCTGCACTGGAGCTGGCTCGTGTCAGGCCGTCTCGGAGAGTGGGAGGAATAGTTGTGTTACTGGATGCTCCTAACTATGTAGACATACCCTGACAGATTTGTCCTTTGGGAGGTTTTAAAGAGAACACATGCAAGACCAGTTTTCTTTTAATGAAATATTTAGCTGGGGCCCAAGGCCTTCCCTCTAGTTTGTTTTCCTTCCCCCCCCCCCCCCCNTCTGACCTTCTGTGCAAAAGGAGATGTATGAGGTATGGGAGCCTGGTACTGCTGCTGGAAGGAACTGTTTTAAAATAAAATAGCCTGCTGTATGAATGGGTACACAACGCTCATTGACAGTATTCTCTCCCTCAGCAGTAATCCTTACTTGCCCTGCAGGTTTAGTACTTTGTCAGTGTCTGCTACTGAACTCCACAATGCACATCACCTGGGCACTTCACATCAGAATCCATTAGGATCTAGACCAACAGTTTTGACAAGACAAAATACATTAAAAAGAAAACCCCCAAATAATTCTATGTCCCAAAGAATGGAGAAATGCTTCTGAGGGCCAGAAAACATTTAATATCTAGCAGGATATGCTTCTGATCAACAGAACTCTGTTCTCTGTTTTGAGGGTGAGGGATTTAACAGATTTTTTTTTCCTTTTTTCCTTCCTTTCCTACCTCAAAAAGTAGAGGTAGTTTGATTTTAGTCAAACAATTGAAATACATTTCTACATTTTCTTTTTCTAATTAAATTAAGTAATATAAATTTTCACAGTTCTCTTGAAGTGTGGTTTTGAGAGCTTTTAATATGGATAAGTATTGCTGGGGTATTTTGCAAGGAATTTTAGATTGACTGTGTATTTTGTACGTGCAAAAAAGGCTAAGGATGTGCTAGCCATCACACACAGAGGAAGGCAGATCCACTTGTTCATTAAAACAGGCATATTATGGCAGGGGACCAACAGCAAGGCCAGCAAAGTGTACTGCAAATGTAAGATTTTTGCTGCTGCTTCCAGTAGCATACTGCATCTGTTGACAGGTAGGATGTACTTCTGACACCAAAAAATAAGCATACCATCACGGGGCAAAGACTTTCTCCTCTTCCCATGCTGGTCACACAGCACACACTCAAAAATGTCAGGGGGTGTAATTCAAATGCACGCTCTAGGCACGAAAACAGGATGTCTTTATCATCTGTAGTTCCATCCTTGCTTTCTTCCCTTCCTCCACTCAAGGGCAGAAGGCAATATTAAAACTATAGTAAGCATTTTTTTAATTAAAAGAGGTTAAATATATGGAATCAGATAGGCTTTCATCATGCAATTATAAATTGTATGCTGGTTATTTTAAATTTCAGCATGCAATTGAAATGGTACTGGGTGAGCTGGCTGGGTATCTGCTTTGCATTTGACTGAGTTAATTCACTGCAGGTATTCAGTTCTTAAGTGGCGTCTGCTTTAAATATGTGCAGTAATTCAATCAAAGAAATAAGATGGATAGTTTATGTAATCCTTTTCATCTCCAGATTGCTAAGGTTAACCTTAACTATTCATGAATTATAAATGCATAGAGCAATCTCAAATTAATACATGCAAACCCCCCTTTTTTTTTGATGGCCTGTTGAAAATCATGGAATAGTTCCTTCTTTTAAAATACAATTGATGAAACTTATGAGCACAGTAGATCATTTCTTCCACTTATTATTTGTAATCTTAAACAAAAATTTTGTGCAACTCATTTAAAATGGTTGTCTGTGGTAATATTAAACCTTTCCTCTGATGCACGAACATAGGTAATTTTCCCTTCAAAATTTTGGATGCATCATTCTTACAGCCCTTTTCAGTGCCAACAGATTCTGTGGCATGAATGGGAACCCAAAGGCAGATATTACAGAACAATAACGCTCTGTTGAAGCTCTCACAATTCCTGGAGTAATTAAGTAAAGGAAAAAGAAGCCTTTCTCTCTCATTTTGTTAGTTTATTCAATGCCATTTGGGTGATTTGGCTTGTGAGCTCTCTTCCAGGCAGTCAGAACAATCCACTAGGTGACACCCTCATACTCCTCGTATTGAGGCAAGGAGATAGTGAGTACTGAATGGCTCATTTGTTAAACATTTAAAGCAAATACTGAGATTTCAGGGACAGGTCTCTCTTTGTTTAGCAATACCAGAGATAACACTGGTTTTGTAATAAATACTGTGTTGTTTGTATATAAATTACATATTAAGCAGATTAGCATTTTGTCACTAACAAGAACAAAACCACAAAGCAGGAGTTGTATGCAGTATTTCCTATAATTATAATAATTTTTTAAAAGCGTTTGAGCTAGTCTGCTGAGTAGACTGAATAGCAAATATGCCTTTAGCATTTTTTACTGGGGCAACAGAAGGAATATAGCTTCAGTGATTTTTTTTTTCTCCAGTGGGGATGGGCTATAGCATCTTTGAACAGAAATGAAAAGAACCATTCACCCCTAATATAAAGGAATATTAAAGGATAGAATTCAATGGAATTTTGCATGTTTGTGCCAGTGGTGATTTTTTCTTGAAGTTCTTTATGTTGATAATGATGCTTTATAAATCCTTTGAAGAAAGCATCTTTTATCTTGTTTTTATACACCTACCATAACGAGGCTTGAGCTTCTTTAGGGTCTCTATCTGTGAATTCATCATAGCGAATAAAATACTGTATTTTATTGCTATTATTCCTTGCTCTGCAATGACTTGAGTTCTATTCTAAATGCTGTATGTAGTGCAAGACACTGGAAGTCTGAATTCACTTGCAGTGTAATTAAGAGTAACATCAAAGAAAATAAGAATTACATCACAAAATTAATGTAAATAAAAGCAAAATCATGGTAAGGCCCTAGCAGTCAAATATAAAAAAACAATGGCTTTGAACAGCATGTTTAAACAGTAACCAGACAGGTCAAGAAAGAAACAGAATTTTACTTATATGGGTATGGAAATCATAACATTTCTTGTTTGCTCATAATAATTATCCCAATTAATTACATGGCAACTGTAGGTTTTCAAGCTTTTGCTATTCATCACTTTTTATATTCAGCCGCCCTTTACAGCGCTCCTTCTTCTAACAATTTCAGTGCTTGTTCAGACCTAATGTAGAAAAACCCAGTTTATTTACTAATGAAAATACCATTGAAATAATATACTATTCTGCTATCGGATAGGTTTATTGACTTCTGCTAGGATTCCTACCATGGTTAAGGCCCATACTATACTTAGAGACAAATATACAAAGAGAGATGTATATATAATTCCTCATATTTTTCCATTTAATTTCAGTTTACACTTAGAAAAAAATATTTATAATAGTTTTTTCAGACAGTTTACTAAATAATGCAACCGATCACTTCTGCGGTGCCCTAAACAGTCTGGAAGAAAGAGTTTTTGAAACTTAGCTATATCTCTATAATCCCAATGATGTCAATGGAAGCTTAGTTGTAGCCTATAGAATAAAGGCACTGATTCAGTAATCCTGGCTGCCAGCCTCGGGATGATGAACTCCGTGAGTTTCTGCAGACACGAGCGTGTGTCTGTGTAATGTGCACACAGAGGTGCTCCCGGCAGCCAGCGCTGCAGATAACCGGGAGGCTACACGGTAGTTTGGAGATCAGGAAGGGGGAGAGTCATTTGAAGTTCAAAAAGGTTTGTGGAGAGAGAGAGTGTGTTTGCCCCCACAACACATCCAAGACATCATGTGCGTATCTCTGCCCTTGGAGAGAAGTACCTGGGATCTTCAGTACTTACAGAAGTTCAAGTTCTTCTGAATAATCTCTCAAAGAACGCCGTCCCTTGTATCAGAGGCAGCACTGATTTTAGTCACTTTGAGGGAAGAGTGCCATCTGCTGAATCACAACTATCAGTTCTGTAGAACCTTTTCTTTTTTGTTGGAGATTTCATGACCAACTCCTGTGCCTCAAACTCAGGCAGCATCTGTAATTTTGTGCTTGGGGTAGTTCTGTTCTCCCAGAAATGACATGTTTGTGTAAGTCTTAAAAATGGTATCACATATTACAGAATAAACACAGCAAGTACATCTGCTGTACAATACTCATAGACATACTGTTCCCCACATCTGAAGAGGTTAAAGCCATATTTCTCTTCCTATAAACATTTTCCGACAGATACACATATATGTGTGTGTCTCACATGAATGTCTGTATGTCTCAGTATCAAGGACAATAAGGGTGCTTTAACAGCACAGATTTTGTAAGAACATCTGCAGAATTAAAGATGATGTCAATTACTTACACGACGTTCTGATGAAATTCCGTAGGCTTACAATTTGAAGAGATTCACTCAGCCGTGCAGCTGTTATACATTATTACAATCTAAATGAATTTTAAGAAAGATAATTAGAGCAGTATACATTCACTCCTAGCAATTTTTCTGAAGTAAGAAAGCACTGACAGCTAAACATTATGTTATGAAGTATCTGAGACAGTACAAATTGAACAAGCCTTTGAAGCTCTACTGTACTTTCACTATAGGTACCTAAGGTAGAATGACTCTGTTCTTCTCAAAGGATAAAAATTTCTTTATAGTGATTGAAACAGTCTTAGAGGCTCATTAAAGATGGCGTAACTGTGGCACAAAAGCTTTAAACTGTTTTACGTAGGCTCATCTCGTGATCACATGGTAAGGTCATCCAAGCTTCAGAGCTTTAATCCACTGCTGTGTGTAGAATTTCTCTGCATGTGAATTTGAAATTAGCAGCCAGCATACACAAGACTTTGACATGGCATAAAATTTTCCTGGCCTTTTTCTTAAAATTATCTAAGCAAAAGTGTGTGTGAATCTAGAAACCTACTATTGCACTAATGCAAAGGAAACAGATTCATCTTGAGTAGAGAAAACTCTCTGGGAATTAGGAAAATGCCTTATTTACCTTCTGTACACCTTGTATATATTGGTTGCCAGTCGCAAAGTAAATGGATTAATTTATGTTGCTAGATAATACATATACCATAGAAATGCATTAAAAATTATGTTTTATAATTAAAGATCAGAGGAAACATTATCTATCCCATATAAACAGAGGGATCTATAAGAACGACACAAGTAAATAAATACATATGTACATAAAATATATGTGTGTACATACATTCACAGAATAAGTGAACACATTTATTCCCTTTAGAGTGGCCTATTGGTCGATGCGTGGATTTTCTTTTTTAAGATATGCAATCAATTAAAATATGTAATTTGGTACAATGTGAGTCTGTCAAGTATTGACACCACAGAAAGAATTTAAAAAAAGGCCTTCAAAATGTTATTGGTGGTGCTGGTGGTGTGTTTTCTTCTGCAAGACTATTTAGTCTAGGCTTAAAAAAAGAAATTTGATTGTATAGGAACTGGAACTGGTTATCCAAAGTGTGTATTAAATTTCAGTCATTAGAAATGGATAGTAATGGGATTACAAAATACCTGTTAGTGAGAGTCTACTTATACTTGACCCTCTCTGAGAACAGAGGTGAAATAAATGAACTCTTGAGGCTCATTTTCAGCCCTGCACTTGACTTCTGTTTATTTAATTAATTATAAAAGAACAACCCCAAATCTAATTTATTGAAATCTAAAACTTCTCAATAGAATTCAAGGATTATCTCAGGCCTCTTCACTGTTTTTGCAGTGTGGTTTTAACTCCAGAGGTGCAAATACATTTTTCTTTCATGAAGTGCAGCATGATGCATGAGGTCACAACAGGAACAGAAATGGTTGGCTAGGTACAGCTTGAAGAAATCCGCACATATTCAAAAGTATTCACTGTTATTGATTCCACAGTTATGATTGCTTTCTAAATGTGTTTGAAGGAGGACACTAATTTGTTTTTCTCTGTGAAAATTAATGTCTGATTGGTGTTAAAACAGTGGATTGTTTTTCTAACTTTTGGGTGTTCTAATGTTTCATCAATTCTCATCAGTTTTAGAAGAAAATCTTGCCAGTTTCGTTGCTGCTGACATAGATACACTGTATTCATATAACCAGGAGTTTCTTTTCCCAATGTAAACCAGTTTTGCTTTGCATTATTGAAAATTTGTCTTTACAGACCTCGTACACATAAAAGCAGACTGAAACAGATTAACTGCAATCCATAGGACCTTTCTGTTGTTGGACTTTTGGTCAGTTTGCCCTGAGGGACACAAAATGGGGCAAACCCAGTGACATGCCTTGTGGTTAGACTGATGGTGGCTGCGAGCGCCCGAACCTGTTTGGCTGATAACAGTGTGGGGTGCGCATAAATCCTGTGACAGGAAGTACATCAAGGGTCTTTCTACAGAGTTTTATTATCCCACTGCAGACTTGCTTGCAATGAGGTTAATATATTCAATACACCGCTTGGAAATGAAATTTCTTATGTCTCATTCAATCCTCCTAACTTAGCGAATCAAATCTAGGAATAGCTGGAGCTTTGCTGTGAGGTGGTTGTGCTACTTCTTCCAAGTACACCTTCTCTTTGCTCTTGCAGTGTTTTTCCCCTTCTTCCCCCACCAGTACCTCTCGTGGTGTGACATGAAGCTGACATGGCCATGCGGAGTTGTTCCTGTAGTATTTGTCTGTGCACTGTGCAGGAGCGAGGGCTTGAGGATGCTTCTCCTGGAGATTTGGTCCATGCCTGGAGCACGGCTAGGCCACAGGCGATGCGAATCATCCAGCGAAGCGCTGTCTCCTCGCGCTCCGCCGGCAATGCCAGTGGAATCCCCCCGCGCGGGGGTTTTGTGCGTTCGTTTGTTTTCGGCGGGGGGGATCTGAACTTCTTCTGTGCCCGAGGCTGCCCCCATCCCCTCCCCTGCTGGTGGCTGTGCCGTGCCCGGGGCACGCTCGGCTCCGGGAGCCGCCCCGCGCGTTACCTTCGGCGGGGGAAGGGGCGGGAGGCGGCGCCGGCTCCGCGCGGGGCGGGGCC